>CM077238.1:32280229-32450229 GCA_039654775.1 Spinibarbus caldwelli
CATAAAATGCTATTTTTATTTATTTATTTATTTTATTTTTTTTATTTTTTTATAAAACAATGACTCAACAATCCAAAAAGGCATCTTTGATCTCTTGCTTCTGTAACCACTTTGAATGCAGACCTAAAGTTCTGCAAAAGCGCCTGCGTTCGTGAATGACGAAGTGCATTTGTATGTGAGTTTTTGTGCGTTCGTCTGTTTCCAGAACACACTATCTTGTCTATCCAGGGTTTCTAAGTACTCCTACCATCTGGTCAAGGTCATAAGTCTCTCAGCATCACTTACCACTGGGCCGTTTTACTGGGACACTGATACTTTGGGGACGCTGCATTAAACACATGATGCCATGCCTGCAGATGTGACATACTCTACCCCCTGCAATACACCCCACATTTGCAGTTTCTCTGAGTGTGTATGCATGCTTTTTTGTTGCGTGTGTGTGTGTGTTTGGCTCCGTGGGAATGCTGAGGGAATCCTTGAACAATATGCAGAAAACAAATTTAATCACATTCCTGCAGGTTTGGGTTCAGCCTGATTATGAAAAATAAAGCCCACCTCCCCTTTGTCTTTTTAATAGGCAAAGGCTTTTATGAAATATTATAAGCCAGTGGAAATTTAACAGACCTTTCATTACTTAGCGTGTTTTGGCCAGGGAGCTGTAAATCATCTGCCTGCTTTACAATAAACAAGCTCAGAGAAACCAACGTGCCAAAGCGGGCACGTACCTTGGGGTCTCTGAACACTTGGGGGGCCTAGACTATAGCAGATATTAATGCAAAGAGGATAAAACAAACAGTTTGCATTTTCTTGGAGAAAACGGCAGTATCAGTGCAAAATTGTGCCATATAAAAAAAAAAGAAATTATATTGAACTGTTGGTGTGTGTGTATGTGCACATACAGTTCGGTCATTTATGGGAGTAACAACTACATTCTACAACCGAATTAACCCCTGAAAAATTCAGGTTTTGGCAAACATGTTTGCATAAATTGTACATGTTGTGTGACTGAACTGAACAACTAGTTGTTAATGAGGTATTTATATGCATATCAGATTTGTTTCTTTTCTGTATACAGTACATTACAAGAAATCTCAGGGTACAGTTTTGACTTATTTTGTAAAAAAACAAAAAAAAACAAAAACAAAAAAACATTAACTCAAATCCAAAACCATTGTCTTTGAAATAAGACATATCACAACCTGCGCCTGTCTCCTTCATTAATTTCATAAAATGGATCGCTTTATGAGCCAAGCGCAAGCAACAAGCCAAAGACACATTGTTTGTAAGTGGACATGGCAACCCTTCAAGAGCGTGTTCTGTGAAGTAGACTCTCAAACATAAACAAAACCGGATGGCTCTGTCTCCGAACATAACGACTCTTTGGTTACTGTAATATTAATTTAGTTAAAAATAGCGGATACTAAGCTTGCAAGATGCCAGAAAGTTGCTATGATTAACAACGGCTTCAAGAGTGAGTTCAGTTTTGTAAACACACAAAACAATAATTCAGGGCATTCACTTCTGAATTTAAATGCTGTTGTCACTCCTAAAACTTTACGTGGCCACAGTTCAGTAATTTACAGGAGTGACAGCCACATTCTACAATCGAATTGGCTCCCGAAATATTCAGATAGCAGTTTTACAGAAATTCTATGCAGTGTGTACAGGACTAAATTGAACAACTAGTTGTTATTTGATTTATTTAAGCACATATCAGAGTTGAGGTGCAAGAAATCACAGGGAAGGGGGTGTGTCTTGACTTATAAGTGTTGCCAGATCTTGCTATAAAAATGTCAAATAAGAACAAGCCTATAATAAACTTCAATTCAAACGTGTCATCTTGGAAATAAGCCATATACGTAAATATTATGACATGTACCTACATACATTAATAACTACATAAAATGGATCGCTTTATGAACTAAGTGCAAACAAGACCAAACACCTTTATAATAAGGACATGGACATGGCAAACCTTCAAGTGCACAGTCTGCAAAGCAACCTTTCTATACATAAACTAAACATGACGAGTTTTGAACATGCTGTGGTAGCAAGCCATTGCTACCACGGCACGATGTCAGTCATCGCATTTTTGAGAGTGAGTTCAAATCTGTACATAATCAAAACTATAATTTAAGGGATTCACTCCCGTATTCAACTGTGGCTGTCACCTGTAATGACTAAAACTCTCTCAAATATTTCAGTATATAGCATAATTCCAGTGTGCAGCTGTAATGGTTAAAATGACGCCTAGAGAAGCAGGCTACTATGAGATAGGACTAATGTCTATCAGAGCAAGAAAGTCACTGAACCAAACCAGGACATGTCAATATTGAGACGGCTGAGAAATACGATGATTAAAATAGGGGCTACTACATTTTTGAACAGAATATGAGGCCATATGAGTGTAAGTGTTCAAGATGGATGAGCTGCTGATTAAAACAATATTTTGAAGAATGGCTGGTCACATAGGGAAGTTGTTATAGTAGGGCAATTTTTGAAGTTTTGAGGCACAAGTCCAAATACACAAATGTGTTTCTCTAGCAGCATTTTTCCTCTCCTGTCACACACTTCAAACACTAATGTAATATTTTTCGGTGTAGCTGATAGATAAACAAGGGATTATGATAAAATAACACTGATGTGAATTCAGAATCAGCTATATACTTTTTAGGTTTTATAGATTATGGACAAGGGGATTTCTCATTAATATTAAGTTGGTCAATTTTCAGTAAAAAAAAAATATTATATATATATATATATATATATATATATATATATATTTTTTTTTTTTTTTTAATCGATCTATAGCCTGCTCTAGGTCCTGTGATTGTTCAATTATTACAATTATCAAAAAAAAAAAAAAAAAAAAAAAAAAAATTAAATGGAATTTAGCAAGTATGATAAAACAATATTTAGTTAATTATTTATTTATGAATGAATGAATGAATGAATGAATGAAATTAAACGACATTAAACTTTAGTCAAATAGTTATGTTGACACATAAATGTCCCCAGTCCCCAGCATGATTTGGGACATAAACTTGCAAAGTTTCTCATAGTCTGTATCTTATATGTTGTGGACCCATCAAAATAAAGTGTTAGAAGATATTAATCAGACAGTCTACTAATACTCTTATGACTATTAATTGACATGAAGTTGCAAACTGACTGTTAGTAGAATGTCTAAAGTGGACTATTGATAATATATATTATATATATATATATATATATATATATATATATATATATATATATATATATATATATATATATATATATTATATATATTATATATATATTATATATATATATATATATATATATATATATATTATATATATATATATATATATTATATATATATATATATATATATATATATATATATATATATATATATATATATATATATATATATATATGGGTCATTCTACAGAAACGTCCACTTTTGGTATGGCAAAATGTCATAAAATTAATTAATTTTTTTAACATTTAAAGTTAGACCACATTATTAAATTACCTTTTGACTTTATGAATTCACATAAATGACAGCTTAAGTAATAATTTTTTTTTAGCTTTTTTGTGCAATTATTTCAAGACTACATGTATCATTTTTTGTCACTGGTGTTACCTTCTTTAGCAATATTAAACGTTTTTATGAAATATTATTTCTCGATTTTTTTTTCAGCACGCGTAGTCAGAGTTACAGAAAAATAATGAAAATGCAAGAAATAAGTAGATTGTGTTTTAGTTATTTAATGTGACAGACAAAAACAGTACAGTAACACAGCACAGTAAAACCAGTGACAGTAACACCAGTGACATACATAAGACCTGATATACTGATCTTTACTGTTGTTATCCATAAGGAAGGTAACACCAGTGACAGTAACACCAGTGACAATTTTTATGAAAAATGCATTTTACAAAATGTAGTTTAATCCATTTGTATTATTGTTTTTTTTTTTTTTTTTTTTTTTTTTTTTTTTTTTTTTTTTTTTTACAATTCCCTAACAATAAATAGGTCATACTAGTGACGTCAACTAAAAGCTTCATATGAAATCATGAGATAAATGAGAAATTTTCTGATAACTGAAAATAAACAGTGGACTAAACATGGGCCTTTTTTCATGGATCTTCAGGAAATAGGAAGGAGGAAGTCGAGTGATGTCATCAGTGTGATTTTTTATTCCAAAATAAAAGACTTTAGTTAAGCGGTAACACCAGTGACACAACTCCAGGGGACCACTGTTTTCATGATATATTTTAGAATATTTATTTGGCATTTAGTTTTTTTAAGCCATTTACATCATATATTTGATAGTTACGAATAGACTTTTGTATTTTAAATGGTAGAAAATCCTGTTTTTGACCTCAGAATAAAGCACTTTCCCTCTGTACATGGCTGTGGGGACAAGCAGTTTTGTGTTACTTGGAAGTCTATATAATTAATAAAAAAATAAATAAAAATAAGGCCACATTGATGGCTCAGGAAGGTGTAATTATTCAAATAACATATTGTTTCATTTTAAAATATAAAAACAAATTGTAACCCTATTGTGTATTTCAATTGTAATATTTCTGTAAAGTCTAGGGACAGAAAAGTGGACGTTTCTGTAGAATGACCCATATATACACACACACACAAATGTGAATTATAAACATATAAAAAACATGCAGCATGAAGTTTGTGTTTAAATAAATAAATAAATAAATAGTTATTTTGGTTTTATCTTGATTTATCATATGGCTCTATCTACAACTGTGAAGGTTTTGTCCTGGGCCATGTGAACAATAGGAACCACCTTGCATTGAGCTATAGTTTATTTATACTGTAGGTGTTATGTGAGTTACTTATTTTGGTTGTTCATGCTTCAGGCACTCATTTTGAACTCCTGATCTCTCTCTCTCTCTGTGAGCTCGAACGCAACCTGCTTCTGTGCCTCTCCACTGAGAGTTTCTTTTGTTGCTCTTGAAGCATTTAATCCCTTCTCTCTTTGAGATGGGAGAGCAGAGAACGAGGTGGACGCGAAGCCTCGTTACACGCTGTTTTTAAGTTTACCTCAGATACGTGCCATTTCCACTGCGAGGTTTCCCAGCTCTAATTGTGGTGCTATCAGTGCGGACTTGTTAGTGTGGTCTGATTGTGTGCTGCACGCATGGCGGCTCCCTCCTCCAGCACTCTGGGGGGCTGCGGATCCCGCCTCGCCTCGCCTCCTGCTTCTCAGCTTTAGAGTCTTAAGCGCAGACTGTACTTACATAAGCAATCAACACATCCTCCTTCCTCTTAGCCAAAGAAAGTTTTTGTTCAAGAATGCTGAGAGTGAAAGAACATGTGTTACAGGCAGCGTTAGCAGTGCTTAGATTTGTTGGTAACTGTGCTGTCACTATAAAATCAACTTTTTGCATGTGCAATGGTGGCCTGTAGCACTCGGAAATTAACACTGCTTGAAATTTTTGTGGATGGAATGCTTAATTGCATATTCAGAAAAGGTAAACTACTAGGAAAAAAAAAAATAAAAAAAAAAATAAAAAAAAAAAAGTTACACTTAATTTCGATAGTCCAACTTTAGGCATTCCACTAACTCTCAGTAAATTTGCAACTACAAGTCGGAGCAGAACTCCTGTCAGACAACATCTCCAGGACGCTACGCTCCATATGACTAGTAAGCCAATTCTCAAATAACTGCTATGATGACTTTTGTTCTACCCACTTAAATGATAGAAGTACTTGTGCTGTCCATTCTATAAAGATTGTGTCTGTTCCCCGAACAGTGAGGCCAAAATATAAATTGAATGCAGGATCTAGAGATAATCTGATCGTGCTTAATCCAGAAAAATTATAAATAAATGAACAAAAACTATTTTTAAAGTTTGGGCTCCTAAACGTTAGACCACTCGCACCCAAAGCAGTTATTGTAAATTAAATAATCACAGATAATAGTTTTGATGTGCTCTGCTTGACTGAAACCTGGCTCAAACTAAATTATTATATTGGTCTAAATGAGTCTACTCCACCAAGCTACTGTTATAAGCATGAGCCCCGTCAGACTGGCCGTGGCAGCGGTGTTGCAACAATATATAGTGATATTTTCAATGTTACTCAGAAAAAAAGGATACAGGTTTAACTCATTCGAAATACTTCTGCTTAATGTTACACTGTCAGATATGCAAAAGAAATCTCTCTAGCTCTGGATACTGTGTATAGACCGCCAGGGTCGTATACAGATGTCCTAAGAGAATTTACAGATTTCCTCTCAGACCTATTGGTTACTGTTGATAAAGCTCTAATTGTCGGAGATTTTAACATTCACGTTGATAATACAAATGATGCATTAGGACTTGCGTTTACTGACCTAATAAACTCTTTTGGAGTCAAGCAAAATGTCACCGGGCCCACTCATCGTTTTAATCATACGCTAGATTTAATTATATCGCATGGAATCAATCTTACTGATATAGATATCGTGTCTCAAAGTGATGATGTTACTGACACATTTTATAACATATTATGTTCTCTAATACATTAGAAGCTGTTGCGCCCATCAAATTGAAAAGGTTAAAGAAAAACGTACTGCGCCGTGGTACAACAGTAATACCCATTCTCTCAAGAAAAAAAACTCGTAATCTTGAGCGCAAATGGAGAAAAATGCCTCTAGGTTACGTATGTAACCCTAGTTCCTCGAAGGAACAAGACGCTGCGTCCGGAGATGCTTTGGGGAACGTCATGAGTGTGAGCGGCTCTGAATATCGTGTGTAATCAGTCCAAATGATGGGCAAGGCGTCACGGGCGGGGTGACGTAATGACCAGCTGGTATAAAAGCACATGCGGTGAAACCGGCGTCAGCTTCTAGGAATGAAGCAAAACGCTGGCAGGGATGCAGGAAGTGTGGCACCGAGACACAGTGTCTCGTTCCTTCGAGGAACTAGGGTTACATACGTAACCTAGAGGCGTTCCTCTTCAGGAACTCGAGCTGCTTCCAAGTCCCTGCCCTGTGTGTATCCCTCAGGAGCACAATGAAGGCGAGAGAACGGAAGAGCCTGGAGTGGCCCATATCGAAGCCAACAACCTGACGAAGGTCAGAGGCGTGGACCATCCCACAGCGTTTCAGATGTCCTGAATTAGGACAACTGCGAGAAAGGCCTTGGACTGGCCACCACACTTAGGGTAGAATGAGCTCTGACTCCCATCGGACAGGGGAACTGAGAGAACTCATAAGCAGTTTTGATGGCATCCACCATCCACCGGCTGAGGGTCTGCTACGTAGCAGGCAGACCTCTCTTAGGGGGACCGTAGCAAACTACCAATTGGTCTGACTTTCTCCACATGGCAGCTCTGTGGACGTATGCGTCCAGTGCTCGCACTGGACACATACAATTGTGTTTCTGCTGGTCAGGAGGACAGAAGGCCTGCAGCACGACTGACCGTGGTACACGGGACGTACTGGAGGCCTCAGCCTCAGCGCACCGTGGAGGAAATGTGTAACCGAGGGGTTTCTGCCCACTGACTGTCCACCAAGAGAGGTGTGGTAGGCCGATATTGCTGCCACAAAACCTTCAAGGTGGAGTGGGTCAACCCTGCGGAGAGTCGGGCCTGCAGGAACTCCACAACTGTACTAATCGGGCAGTTAGCTGTGTTGAGCTGGCAGTCTCTGCACCAAGAAGTGAAAGTTTTCCTCGGTTGAGAGACCGGAAGCTATGAGTTGTGCCTCCTCAGAGGCCACACCCACAGCTTCCACAGCTTCGGGCGGGGGTGTGCCCTCCGCCTTTGAAAGGAGATCCCTCCTGACGGGAATCTCCCATGGAGAGCCGTAGAGGAGAGAAATCAGGTCCGAGAACCATACTCGGCCCGGCCAGAACGGTGCTACCAGAAGTAGATTGACCTCGTCCCGGCGCACTCTCGCCAGAACTCCCGGGAGCAGAGCGATCAGGGAAAAGGCGTACAGACGAAGCCTCGGCCACGTCTGTACCATAGCATCCAGCCCCAGTGGAGCTGGATGAAATAGAGAGTACCAAAGGGGACATTGCGCTGTCTCTCTCATAGCGAAGAGGTCCACCTGCCAGACATTCTCCAGATCTGCTTCACCACATCTGGGTGAAGCATCCATTGCCCGGGCCTCGGCCCCTGTCTCGACAGGATGTCTGCTCCCATATTGAGATGCCCAGGGAAAATTCCCTTGGGCCCAAACAACGATCTGGCGCACCAGCCTGTACAGGGGGCGCGAGCACAGACCTCCTTGGTGGTTGATATAGGTGACCACCAATGTGTTGTCGGTGCGCACCAAGACGTGGCGATCTCTCAGGTCTGGGAGGAAATACTTCAGTGCACGTAGCACGGCCAGCATCTCTAGGCGATAGATATGCCACGTGAGATGGCGACCACTCCACAGACCACGGGCAGGGTGATCATTCATGACCGCTCCCCAACCGGTGAGGGACGCGTCCGTCGCTAGCGTTACGCGGCGACAAGGAGCTCCCAGCCCCAGGCCCTGAGACAAGACCAAGGTTGTCTCCACATGTCTAAGGCACGAAGGCAGTGCCGCGTGACCTTGAGCATGCAAAGCTGGTTTCCCTTCAGGGAGAACCCCTTTGTCTTGAGCCACCACTGTAAGGGTCTCATGTACAGCAGGCCAAAACAGTCTCTGAAACTGCTTTACAGTGAGTGACCGGCCTTCTCTCACTCTCGCGACTGCATTGAGGATCGACTCGAACCGAGCAGGTGTCATACGAGCCTGCATCGTGAGCGAATCCCCACCACGCCCAGACAAGTGGTTCTCAGAACCGGAGAAAGCACACTTTCCTTGGCGTTAAGTCTTAACCCCAGCTCTTTCATGTGAGTGAGAATGACATCTCGATGCCGAACCATAATAAGCTCTGATTGAGCTAATATCAACCAATCATAGACGTGGTTGAGTATGTGGATGCCCTGGGATCTCAAAGGAGCCAGAGCAGAATCCACACACTTCGTGAACGTGCGGGGTGAGAGTGCAAGGCCAGAAAGGAAGATCCCGGTATTGGTAAGCTTTGCCCCCAAAGCAAACCTCAGGGACTTCCTATATGGGGAAGGATGGCAGCCTCCATCCTTCTTGGAATGATGAAGTACTGGTGTAGCACCTGGACTCTCATACACGAGGAGGGACCACCTCAATGGCCTCCTTCCTCAAGAGAGTGTCAGCTTCTCGTCCCATTACCAGAGCATGCTCGGGGCCCATCGGAGTGGGAATGACCCCCTAGAACGTGGCAAGCCACTGAGACACATTTGGCAGTAGCCCAAATAGTCTACTAGGGAACCAGTCTCTCGAGACTGGCCTCTGGTATACTTAGAGCGGCTAGTTCGGTGCCCTGGACAGCACACCGGCAGGAGACAACCGACCTAGCTGCTCAAGAGACCCCCGAAGGGGTGGTGAGCATCTCAGCTCCGCTACGTTTCCGGGCGGAAGAAACTGAGATGTGTACTCGCTGGAGATCGCTGCGCCCTGGAACACCGTACATGGCAGGGTTGGCAGACTGACCTCCTGAGGGGGGTTATGCACCGAGAACCACGGTAAAAAAACCCCCTTCCCCTCCAGCAGGGGCTACCCTCATAAGCCCTGGGCCATGGGCGTCAGGGCTTTTTAGCCGAGGACTTCTTAGCCTGAAGTACGACCCGCAGGTCCGTCTTCGGCTCCCAGAGCGTCACTGATTTTGCGCTTCCCTGCACGAGGAGCTAGTACGCGGTGACTACTGCTCCCGCCCAGCAGCCGCCTGAGCTAGAGGCCGACGAGGCAAGAACCGCTGGAATGCCACCGCTTGTGTACGAACCTCCTGGTGTCTGTCGACGACGTTATCGACGGCGTCAGAGAACAGACCCAGAGGCGCAAGCGGGGCGTCCAATAGGAAGACCCTGTCTAACTTTAATGTCAGACAAGGTCAACCAGAGATGCCTCTCCGCTGCCGCCATGGCTGCCATAGACCACCCAATAGCGCGGGCGGTCTCCCTGGTGACGCGGAGGGCCAAATCAGCGGTTCTCCTGAGCTCTGTGATGCTTTCTCTTCAGAGCTCACGGCCTTGCAGTCACCGCGTACCCCTTGCCCACAAGCGCTGATGTTGTTTGGAAGTGGCTTGAAGGACAAGGACGGAGCCTTCATAGACGACTGTTGGGGGACAGATAGCTCGTGAGCGTCTGTTCCACCCAAAGCATCGTTCTATAACCACGCTCCTCACACTGGGGCGACACAGGGGGCGGAGCCTCGGCACGCTCGCATTCACCCTCCTCGGAGGATGAAAAGCGAAGTGCCGAGCCCGCGCCCCGGGGGAAAGTAACCGCAGCGCGGGCTTCCGATCCCGGGGAGCGGCCGCCGAATCTGATGGGTGGGAAGAAGATAGGGACTCGCCTGTCTCCATTCCCTCCAACAGATCCATCTGCGAACCCCACGAGTGCCGATGCTGCTCTGCCTCGGTGGCAGCGGGACCAGCGCCACGGGGAACGCTGATGAAGGCTCCCTTCTCATCAAAGAGAGCCTTCTGGGAGCGGAGCAAATGCATCGGAAAACGCACGCAATGCACACATCCGGCTCCCTCGAGAGCCGACCGTGCATGCTCCGCTCCCAAACAGAGCACGCACAAATCATATGTATCACCTGGGACCATGAAGCGTCCGCAGGGAGAAACACATGATCTGAAACGTGAGCTGCTCTCGCCCTTGTTAGGGTGATCGATTAAATATCTCTTTGACATACTGATTCTCTTTTTTGTATGCAAAGGATACAATCGACCTTATGTGGAGCTTAAAAAGTGGCAGGACAGACAACACTAAATAAGACTCACAACAAAGAGTTTGAACAAACACACACAGAGCGCTTTTGCTGAATGACAAAAAGCTGACGCCGGTTTCACCGCATGTGCTTTTATACCAGCTGGTCATTACGTCACCCCGCCCGTGACGCCTTGCCCATCATTTGGACTGATTACACATGATATTCAGAGCTGCTCACGCTCATGACGTTCCCAAAGCATCTCCGGACGCAGCTCGAGTTCCTGAAGAGGAACAAACTTTGAAGTTTTTAGAATTGCATAGAAAAACAGTATGTCCAGTTACAGACAGGCTCTAAAAGCTGCCAGGGCCGAGCATATCCGCAAACTCATGGAAAATAACCAAAACAATCCAAGGTTTTTATTTAGCACAATAGCTAGATTAACAAATAACCAGACGCCACCCGATCTAAATATTCCTTCACAGTTTAGTAGTGATGACTTTATGAATTTCTTCACAGACAAAATAGATAACATCAGAAATACAATTACAAATGTAGATTCTACAGCATCTAATACTTCAGCTTCATTCATCGTACCCAAAGAAAAAATGAAGTGATTTACAATTATAGGACAGGAAGAGCTAAATAAACTTATCACTCCATCTAAACCAACAACATGTTTATTAGATCCTGTACCCGCTAAATTACTGAAAGAGTTGTTACCTGTAGCAGAAGAACCGCTTCTCAATATTAATAACTCGTCGTTATCTTTAGGTCACGTCCCAAAACCATTCAAGCTGGCGGTTATTAAGCCTCTTATTAAGAAACCACAACTAGATCCTAGTGAACTGGCAAATTACAGACCCATTTCAAATCTTCCGTTTATGTCTAAAATTCTAGAAAAAATTGTGTCTGCTCAATTGTGCTACTTCCTGCAAAAAAATTATCTCTATGAAGAATTTCAGTCAGGTTTCAGGCCCCATCATAGCACAGAAACCGCACTTGTTAAAATTACAAATGACTTGCTTCTCGCGTCAGACCAAGGCTGCATCTCATTGCTAGTTTTACTTGATCTTAGTGCTGCGTTCGACACCATAGATCATGACATACTCATAGATCGATTACAAAACTATACGGGCATTCAAGGGCAGGCTTTAAGATGGTTTAGATCCTACCTGTCCGATCGCTACCACATTGTTTATTTAAATGGGGAGTCATCTCAATTATCACCAGTAAAGTATGGAGTACCACAAGGATCTGTCCAAGTTCCTCTGCTATTTTCAATATACATGTTGCCCCTTGGTAATATTATTAGAAAATACGGGATTAGTTTCCACTGTTATGCTGATGATACTCAACTATATATCTCAACAAGACCAGATGAAACTTCCAAATTATCAAAGCTAACAGAGAGTGTTAAAAATGTAAAAGATTGGATGACTGATAATTTTCTCCAATCACATTCAGACAAGACAGAGATATTATTTATTGGACCAAAAAACAGTACACAGAATCTCTTGGATTACAATTTGCAACTAGACGGATGTACTGCTACTTCCTCTACAGTCAAAAATCTGGGTGTTTTATTAGACAGCAACTTGTCTTTTGAAAATCATATTTCCGATGTTACAAAAACAGCATTCTTCCATCTTAGAAACATTGCCAAGCTACGAAACACGTTACCTGTTTCTGATGCAGAAAAGCTAGTTCATGCATTCATGACCTCTAGACTGGACTATTGTAATGCACTGCTAGCTGGTTATCCTGCATCTTCAATAAACAAGCTACAGGTAGTCTAAAATGTAGCGACTAGAGTCCTTACCAGATCAAGAAAATATGATCATATTACCCCGATTTTACAGTCTCTGCACTGGCTACCTATTAAGTTCCATATCAGTTAAAAAATATTATTACTTACCTATAAGGCCCTTAATGGGTTAGCTCCTGCGTACCTAACTAGTCTTCTACCACGCTACAATCCAACACGCTCCCTAGGGTTGCAAAACTCTGGACTTTTGGTAGTACCTAGGATAGCAAAGTCCACTAAAGGAGGTAGAGCTTTTTCACACTTGGCTCCCAAACTCTGGAATAGCCTTCCTGATAACGTTTGGAGTTCAGACACACTCTCTCTGTTTAAATCTAGATTAAAGACATATCTCTTTGGCCAAGGTTTCAAATAATGCATCTCATAATCTTGTACTGCAGTTATATCTGATCAAATGCACATTATTATTCTTTAGCTTGGGTTAAACAAATCAATTTTGCTTGTTTGGAACAGCAGCTACGTTAATTATGCCTCTATTTGTTTCTCTGTTTCTGCCATGGGTAACTAGGATTTACACAAGCTTCAGTCTGGATCCAGAACACCTGAGAAGAGATGATGCCAACCCCTCAGAGGACATCAGATGATGCCAACCCTGAAACAACATACATAACTACCAAATATTGCTATAAGTTTGATTTCAACATATAATAATTGCTGTTAATAGTGTTCATCGTCTGTTTGATTACGTTTTGAATTGATTTTTCATTTCTGCCATATGTACATTAACTGACATAGTCACCAATGATAAGCTACTACTAAATATATTGTAGAAACTTAATTTTCTGTACAGCGCTTTGCAACGATTTGTATCGTGAAAAGCACTATACAAATAAACTTAAATTGAATTGAATTGAATTTAATTTAATTGAACATGTCAGATAATTCTCGTTAGAGTTGTATTTGACTGTTAGGTTAGGGTTAATAGAATAAGTTGACATATTTGCAAAATCACTTATAGTCAAAAAGAAATGTGTGTTGGGGACCATCAAATTAAAGTGTTAGAAGATATTAAGCAGACTGTCATTAATACTCTAAAGACTGCTAGTTCACATGCAGTTAACAAAGATACTTATAGCATATAGCAGAATGTCTAAAATGGACTATCAAAATAAAGTTACCCAATTTTCTCTCAGAAACTGGTAGTGAATTTCATAGTTAATTACAAAATTTCAAGCAAAACTTTATTAAATGTGAATTTTGATGCAAAATGAATGAAATAACATTTATTATAATCTTGTTATTCAAAACTTCTAAAAATATTAATTAATTTGTTCATTCATTTATTGCAGTGTATATATCAGTAATGTTAGTAAGATATGAGACATTTTGATAAAGAAGTTCAAATGCAAGCTTATTGTGATTATTCATTTTTATATGACTGAAAAAGTTGCAATTTTTTTTAAAGAAAATTAGATTTAAGTTCCCAAAGTATCATATTTATAGATGAATATATGATTACTGGATGCTTATTGCTTAAGTATGCTTAGGAATCTTTTGCTCAGAAAATGCTTGTAAATTTGACATATAATTACAAAGAAATTGCATGCAATTGAATTAAATTAAACTTTAAGGTAGAAAGACTGAAATTGAATTTTCTTTTAAAATGTTAAAATGTTCTCCAATAATCTTTCTTTCTTTCTTTCTTTCTTTCTTTCTTTCTTTCTTTCTTATTTTACAGTGTAGAATGGTACAATTTAGAACAACTGTTCACTGATATTCTATTATGCAGTATACTGTGTAGTTTATGTTTTTTCAGTTATAAATAATATATGATGATAAATGTACAATTAAGAATTAACATACATATCTGAAAAAAAAAATAGTATGTTAATTATATTATTCTTAATGTTGAGGAGATGCACATCATAATGGGGGGGAGACACTATAAATAATTAAAATGATTTCTAGGCATCACATGTTTTCCTTTGATTGACCCATATTCTCCCTTAGCTCTTTTCTCTGAAGCCAGGTCATGAAGGAGGAGGCGAATATAAAAATATACTCATTCATAATAAATGCCCTCTACACCACACATGTTGGTCCTTGTCACTGGAGGTTTTAAAGAATTGTCGGGTTAGTTTCTGCATTAAACATGCAGAGTGACCCAAAATGTGACCTTGGTAACAAACAGAAGATATAAACAATTAATGGAGACCAAAGATAAAGGTAAAAGTGTGTGGATGAACCCACAAGTCAGAGTTACTGGCTAATCAAAGACAGTGAGGCAATTAAAGAATCCTAGAACAAAAGAGGATTTTAATACGTAACCTCATTAGGCCTGTTTTCTTGTTTGTTGTGTCATTTGCATTAAAGGATCCTGACAGTGAATCACATTACCATTCTTTGACTTGCCATCCTTAAACTAAAAGGTCCCAGCCATTTTTAAGCATGGTTGCTTAAAAAAAAAATAATAATAATAATAACACAAATAATAAATACAAAAAAAAAAAAAAATTCAGGAGCTGCCAGACGTAAACTGCATGAGGCACTTTTCCCTCATTCTCTAGTTCAGACATAATTTGTGCTCTTGCAAAACTGCACTTGAAAAGATAAGAGTTGCTGGAACTAATGGATCACCTCTGAATGTAGCTTTTTTTCCTGCAGTATATCAGACAGAAGACTAACTGCACTATTTGTTGATTACTTTGGCAGGTTAACAGAGGGTCGAATAGGTTAACAACAACTTAACAATTTCAAAGCATTTCTTGAGAAGTTTCCATTCAATGTTTTCACTCAAAGGAAGGTCAAGTTCTGTCACAAATTAAAGTGAAGAAGAATTATGGCCAAGATTAAAAGAGGCTCATTAGGTATCTGTAAGTATATTTTCAGTGCTTCAAGGTTTTAGTGGCAGAGGATGTTGGGAGATTTTTTTTTTTAATTGCTCCAGTGAACCCGTAGCTTCTTTGTTAAGTGACAGAAACACACTTCACAACTCTTGACTGTTGATCTTCGAGCTGTTAACAATATATCGTATGTGTTCAAATTATAATTAACAGTTCAAAACAATTGAACAAAGGTAAGTATTATATATAACGAAGTACGCAAAGCTATAATTTCCTTTATTAAAGGGATAGTTCACCTAAAAATGGAAATTTGCTGTTAATTTACTCACCTGCAGGCTATCCGAGATGAAGGTACAACAATAAAGATTTTTAGCTGAAGCTGTGGTCCTTGGTGATTCATAAAATGCAAGTCAGCAGCTACCGTTTTTTTTTTTTTTTTTTTTGATAAATAAATAAACAAATCAATAAGGGATCAATGAACGCACATCAAAGAACACAAAATGAATACTCATAGCTCCTGACAATATATTGAGGTCTTATGAAGCGAATCAATCGGTCTGTGCAAGAAACTGGACATTAATTTTGATTAATACACATTTAAGTTTTGCAAAATATAAATATTTGTGTGTGTGTGTGTGTGTGTGTGTTAAAAAATAGGCTCCCTGTACAGTCAACCCCCTGACTCCCTCCTCCCTTTTGTATTTTCTTTTTTTTTTTTTTTCTGGCATTCTTAAAAAAAGTGCATAAAAAGTCATTATGTTTTGTACTATTTTGATAAAGTAACATAATAATAACAATAATCATAATAATAATGTAAATTTATTCTAAAATGATTGAAGACCACCAGAGTTTGGGGGGGGACAAAACACAGAAGAGATACTGCAGCCGTTGTTGCTTGTCATCTGGTTTTCGGGCATGTTGTGAGAATGTTTGTGCCTTTCACAAACATGAGCTATTGTCAGCATAGCAGAAAATAAATAATTTGAGGCAAAATATGTTAACATGCACACACTCAAGGCCTCAGATTTCACAAGACTCGACGACACCCTTCCCTATACATGTGCTGATGACAGCAATCGCAAACCGTGTGTCCGCCGAGGCCTCCAGAACTCATGTCATAACGTGAATCTCTTTGTTCCCCACAATATGTCACTGTCAGAAACCACACAGTAAAATCAAAGCTTTCCAATGAGACCATGTGTCTCCACTCTCTAAAACATTGTGTATTAATAGTCAGTGTGTGTGTGTGTGTGTGTGTGTGTAATATTTTCTTTTTCACAGCAGCATTGTATTGGAGTGAAGTGCCTGTAGTCATATTTGTAATTTCAGTCTTATCTCAGTGCAGTCTGAGAATGGTTCGGGAAAGATGTGTGTCCAGTAATTATATTGATGTACTATAACACTGTGTTCCCTATTTTACTTGCAGTTTAGGATTTCAAAGAGCACTGGGTTTTTTAAGTCTTTGCTGATATCAGGGAACTGCCCTGTCCTTGTTTCAAGGGTTCTGCTGCTTTGCTTTAATAAGCAAAATACTTTTTAACATTTTTCAGTTAAAAACAATTTCCCTTTATAAAGGATTTTCATGTTTTAGATTCTCCTGTAGAGCTAAACCTTGAGATGAAGGTTGGCGAGGCAATGCACATCCCACATCTGTCTGTTCTTTCATGAGGTTATGTTACAAAATGTGCAAAATAATGAAATGATAACTACTAAATTTCTCTTTCGTGGAACCTAACTGACTATTATGCCTGGGCAGGAGAAATGTTTTATTGTAGAGGAAAATAAATAATTGAGCAAGATTGAAATATATGCAAAAACTTGAGCAGATGCATTTCTTAAATAACTCCACTGTCCCACCTAAATAACAATGAGATTGCATGAAGAGTAAGTGGACATGTCTCTTGCTTCCACTGTTATTTTAGCATCGAGATATTATTACAGTTTTTATAAACATTTTTGAATTAGTTTTTGATTTAGTTATTGTTTTCATTTGAATAAATTTAATTACATTTTTTTGTAATTTTTGTTTTCTGTTGTGTGTTTTGTAATTATAATAAAAATAAAAAAATAAAAATAAAAATAAAAATAAAAATAAAAATAATAATAATAATAATAATAATTATTATTATTATTATTATTATTATTATTATTATTATTATTAAGGTTTACATTTTGGTTTTAGTAATTTTGTTTTATTTTTTGTTATGTCATTTTTATTTGATTTTTAATTATAAATTAAACGATTCTAATTTGTTGTTTTAGTATATCAAGTTAAAATAATTTGACATTTTTTATGTTTCATTTTATTTTAGTTAACACATTTTATTTCAAGTAGCATTTTTATGTTTATTGTTTATGTAAGTTTAGTTTCAATTTTAGTTCTACAGTAGGTAACTTCAATAACCCTGCTTGATTCTCTGGATTTTTCTTCTGAGAAAAACAGCCTTTCATCTGTTAATACTTAAATGAAACATTAATTGAATAGATTAAACAAAGCTCAGCTCCTGAGCGCCAGCGACACTACATAAGATAAGCGGTTTGGAAAATGAATGGATGAAATCTCTGAGCAATACTGTGTTTCCTCTGCAAACACTTTGAATGGAAAAGGCTATAAATTGATTAAAAAAAAAAAAAAAAAAAACTATAATATGTTGAATATAAATATAGAAGTCTTGAACTGATATAAAATAACTTTAAATAATAATTACAATTAAAATATTGATCATTTTATTAGTAGAGTAGTGATAAAGTCTGATGGCAATTGTACTTCTTTCCCCCTGCTCCTCTATTAAATATGTATGCTGTTATAGATGTGTCTTCAGTGCCTTCATCAGAAGCGATAAGAGATATGCAGGTGGGCAAATTATGTTCTCACGAGTGATTTAATATTTCAGAGGTGCTTTAGATTGTGGAGATTAAACCACGGCTATCGAAAGTTTAGTTTTAATTTCCTTAGGAGTGGAGTTGGATGGTTGGTGGCTCTATCCTCAGTTCACCTTGGCCTGTTGCAGTATTTATTTTCATGGTACAAGTACTCTTGATGTGTTGCACTTCAGCACATGCAGTGGCAATCAGACATGTTTGTTTGGAGCTTTATTATGCTGCTGAGGGCACCTGCAGAGCTTCAAGATGGTCATTACAGCATTTCCATTAAAAATCAGGCATAACAGTGTGTGAGCACGCAGTGCTCATCATTGTGAATAAACCCCATAATCATATATGTATGTGATTGCTAAACAAATCTGAACATTAGCAGTATGAAAACTTGATTTACATTCATAAATTTACTGTAATTTAGTGCTTAAAATATTTTAAGTAACTTTAATTGATGGCAAAAGTACAAAATACATACAGTATAATACAAATGCAAATACAAATTAATTAATAAAAGAGGAAATAAGTGTGCACAAATCTATGATGACTTCTGCTTCTGAGAATCCCAGAAATGTGAAAAGGTTTCCATTGATTACGGAACACAGGTAACACTGAGGATACCAGGGGTCCTTGTAGCACCTGTTAGCAGATTGGCTAGCTGAAGGTAGGCACACCTCTCTCTCATGAGCTTGTGTTTTGTAACTCAAGGATTGGGAATATTTATTGCTATGTGTGCATGGTGGTCAAATGGCACTTAGATGATGTGTGACCTCAACTTTTGTCTCTTATGAGTTGAATCAGACTTATAGTGCATTAGCTGTGTTTTATATTCCTGTGCTAATAAGAAATCTGTTGTGGTGGATTGCACACAAGTTGTTATATTTGTATTTGTGCTGATTAACCCTTTGATGCACAAGCTATGAAAACCCCTTCTAATGCACAACATGGGTCTAAAATGACCCGTATTCATTTCCTATCTTATTTCATACTTCGCTGGGGATTTTTTTGTTTTGTTTTATCTTTTGAAATCTGTTTATTTCAGCATTTAATATTCTCTGATCTATAAATTCCATGATCCATGAATATTCGAAATATCTTTTTACAATGACCACAAATTAATATTTTATTTTTTTCCTAGGTTTTGTGTTACTACATCAGGTTTGCAAACATTGGTCAAAAATGATCCAGCTATGCAAGCATGAAAAAACAAAAGAATAAAGACATTTTGTTAAAGTAATTATTTTAGCATTTATTTAGATCAACACATTTAACACTTTAAATATGTTTAGGTGCCAAATTGTCACACATAACATACACATATCACGGATAACTGATAACACTGAAATTGAACTGTCTGTAGTGCAATTGTAGTGAATTGTAGTGAATGTGACCGAATAGATGAAAATAAAACTAAAAAAATAAAATCACACAGGTACAGCGCCATCTCAAACTGCCATCTCAGTGCTTACATGCCTCACAAATGACAACTACAGGTTTGTGCTCCTTGCAAACAGGCCTGACACTGAACACCAGCTGCTGACTTATCTGTCTTTGGCAGCTGGGCAGATCCTGCACCTCTTCCTCTTCGATTGGTGTGATTGTTTTGTTTTTATCCCACATCTTCCCATTGCCTCTGCATATGGTTTTGAAGGTGGGGCCTGCCCTCCATGCACCTCTTCATATGGCATGACAAACTCTTTGACCAGCTCCTTGATGAATAGCCGTCATTCACTGGTCACACCAGCCATGTGATCAGGGTGTTGGCCAGGAATGGTCAGCGTCGGTCCTGAAGAGCCACAGTCCTGCAGAGTTTTGCTCCAGCATTGATAAAAAGTCACCTGCATCTAGCTTTCTAGTAACGCTTAGACCTTGTTTAGCTTGTTCAGGTATGTTTGATTAGGGTTGTAGCTGAACTCTGCAGGACTGTGGCTCTCCAGGACCAACACTGGCTGCCCCTGGTGTAGGCACTGAGGGTGGTAACATCCACCACAGCACCATGGGCTGCCTTCATGTTCCACGCTTACATGAGTAGGTGCAAACCATTTTTAATCAATCAATTGGACTGGGTCTGAGTTTTCTCTTCAGAGGACTCATCAGACAAGTCTTCAAGGTCAACACAGTGTTCTTCATCAAGGAGAGTTGGATTTACACCCAGAACTCCAGACTGACCCTGTGGCACATAGTCTAGGTCATCAGCATTAGCTGTTTCAGACTCTGAATCAGTACTAAGAATTGTCTGATCTTCCTCATCTTGCAGCATCTCTACAAACATTTCAATTCAATTCAATTCAAGTTTATTTGTATAGCGCTTTTCACAATACAAATCGTTGCAAAGCAGCTTTACAGGAAATTAAGTTTCTACAATATATTTATATATTGTAGAAACTTAATATATTTAACTTATGGCGAAATTTGGTAGTTCTGTATGTTGTCTGAGGGTATGCTTCATCTGAGGTCCTCTGAGGGGTTGGCATCATCTCTTCTCAGGTGTTCTGGATCCAGACTGAAGCTTGTGTAAATCCTAGTTACCACGGGATGTTAATCCCGTGGCAGAAACAGAGAAACAAATAGAGACATAATTAGCGTAGCTGCTGTTCCAACCAAGCAACAATTATTTGTTCAATCCAAGCTAAAGAACAATAATGCGTGTTTGATCAGATATAACTGCAGTACAAGATCATGAGATGCATTATGTGAATGCTTGGCTAAAGAGATGTGTCTTTAATCTAGATTTAAACAGAGAGAGTGTGTCTGAACCCCGAACATTATCAGGAAGGCTATTCCAGAGTTTGGGAGCCAAATGTGAAAAGGATCTACCTCCTTTAGTTGACTTTGCTATCCTAGGTACTACCAAAAGTCCAGAGTTTTGCGACCTTAGGGAGCGTGATGGATTGTAGCGTGGTAGAAGACTAGTTAAGTACACAGGAGCTAAATCATTAAGGGCCTTATAGGTAAGTAATAATATTTTGTAACTGATGCGGAACTTAATAGGTAGCCAGTGCAGAGACTGTAAAATTGGGGTAATATGATCATATTTTCTTGACCTAGTAAGGACTCTAGCCGCTGCATTTTGGACTACCTGTAGCTTGTTTATTGAAGATGCAGGACAACCAGCTAGCAGTGCATTACAATAGTCCAGTCTAGAGGTCATGAATGCATGAACTAGCTTTTCTGCATCAGAAACAGGTAACATGTTTCGTAGCTTGGCAATGTTTCTAAGATGGAAGAATGCTGTTTTTGTAACATGGGAAATATGATTTTCAAAAGACAAGTTGCTGTCTAATATAACACCCAGATTTTTGACTGTAGAGGAAGTAACAGTACATCTGTCTAGTTGCAAATTATAATCCAAGAGATTCTGTGTACTGTTTTTTGGTCCAATAAGTAATATTTCTGTCTTATCTGAATTTAATAGGAGAAAATTACTGGTCATCCAATCTTTTACATTTTTAACACACTCTGTTAGCTTAGATAATTTAGAAGTTTCATCTGGTCTTGTTGAGATATATAGTTGAGTATCATCAGCATAACAATGGAAACTAATCCCGTATTTTCTAATAATATTACCAAGGGGCAACATATATATTGAAAATAGCAGAGGACCTAGGACAGATCCTTGTGGTACTCCATATTTTACTGGTGATAATTGAGATGACTCCCTGTTTAAATAAACAAAGTGGAAGCGATCAGACAGGTAGGATCTAAACCATCTTAAAGCCTGCCCTTGAATACCCGTATAATTTTGTAATCGATCTATGAGTATGTCATGATCTATAGTGTCGAACGCAGCACTAAGATCAAGTAAAACTAGCAATGAGATGCAGCCTTGGTCTGACGCAAGAAGCAAGTCATTTGTAATTTTAACAAGTGCAGTTTCTGTACTATGGTGGGGCCTGAAACCTGACTGAAATTCTTCATAGAGATCATTTTTCACTGTCCAGTTATCTTCCACATTTCAACCGTTAATCTACAATGTCTGGGATCAGCCATACTAACACTCTAGATAAAGAGTGCTCAACAAGCAGTTAATCATGTACTGTATACTGATTATATATTGTCGCTGTCAGACAGAAACCTTGTTTGTCCAAAACCATTACTTTTCAGGAACACTGACAGACATAAAGGGTGACCAATAGTATTGATTTCTGACAAAAAAATAAAAAAATAAATAAATAATGAAATGTGGAGACATGAGGTTTCCGCTTGACAGCAATGATATATACTTCTATATAATAACATATTATTTTGACTTTTATTTTGTTGACCTAGTTAACATTAGTTAGCTAAAATAGAATATGTCAACAACAAGCTAATAGTATTGGACATGTTTCTCTGTCTCACTAGTAATAGATTTCAAGGTCAAGTTAACCTTAGCCTAATATTCAAATATTATGTCCAGTTATCTTCCACAGTATATCAAATATTTTCTGTAGTAATAAATTATGAAATAAGACTAAATGCATCAATTATACAAAATCAGCCATTTTAAGTTGTGAAATGTGGGGCAGGTGAAAAGTTTTCTACAGTAAATATGTTCCTACATGTATGTAAAATTGATGTAGGAATAAATTTATACATATAGTGAATAAAGGAAACATAAACTATGATTTGTAGAAATAAAACAAAACAAGATATTTAATGAATACCTGGAATTATAAATGATATTATGCATTTATTTCAAAGATTCAGCAAAGAATCACTCAGGCATGATTGAAATAACATAACATAGGAAATAAATATGGGTCATTTTAGACAAATGCTGTGCATTAGAATGGTAGTGAAACAAAAAACTATTTTTATTCATAAAGTAAGAAAGAAAAAATAAAAATAAGAATTTGTGATAATCGAAAACAAGTTTATTGAGGAATTCCTGGAATTTTGAATGATGAAATTAATTTCTTGTAAAGATATAGAAAAAATAAACTCAGTCGGGTCACTTTAGACGCATGATGTGCATCAAAGGGTTAGTTATGTTGCAAATGCTTGCAGCAGTACAAACTATTCTTTATGGGCATAAAAAGTTAATAATGATTCATTTCCCCCCTCCAATGTTTTGTGTGATTCTAACTGCCTTTTGAAGTCATTTTAATATTTTGATGTAAAAGCTAAACAAATCTGTCAAAATCCATTGTTCTCACTGTGTAAAACACAGCAGATGTTGAAATGAAACCAATATCCTGAAATCTGTTACATAAATGTTTTCAGCTAAAGTTTGCGGCAGATGATTTTCCAGTGGTTTGACATGCAAGTATAGTGATTTTCAAGACTGATCATAAACCATGTTCACATTTGACTCATCTTGGGCTACTTATGATGCTTTCGTGCTGATATGTTGTGATTCATGATTTATGGTGGTTTTTTTTGTTTTTGTTTTTTTTGTTTTTTTTTGTGTTTTACTGAACTTGAAAGCATATGATCCCCATCCACTTTCATTAAGCATGAGCATTCTTCAGAACTTCTACTTTTGGGCTTGTACTTTTGTACGAGAAAGAAAGAATGCTTAATCAGCACACAAATAAATTGTACTGGTTAAAAGGAAAGTTAAACAAATGCACAAACATTCGATTTTAACAGAACTCAAGTATTGGTACTCCAAAGTATCACTTAAGTATAATAATGAAGTGCTATTACTCAAATACTTTACACATCTGCATATTGAGGGCTGATAATAATCATTTTACATCTCTTAACCTGCTAAGACGCAAAGATCGCCGGCGGCCTCAGAATATTATTATTTCTAGCTTCGATATTTGACCACTGTTTTGATAAAACTTTGTTGCAGTGACATTAATTTATTCGTTTATGTCAGGAGTGCAAAATAATAAATCGGTACATGTTATACTTTGAAAAGAAAATCACCACGCATTTATATTCCATCACTTTTGCAGCGGTTTATTTGTATTACCATAGCTTCACTGAACAGTGTCAATAAGGGCTTAAAGGCCATGCATTTGTTACATTTCCACTTGATATATAAATTATACAAATTATTTGACTATATTGTCACTGAAAAATATCAATGTATGGTTTTGTATGGTGTTTTGATTGGCCTGATTTTGCCTTTTGTAAATTGTCAATACAGTGACACACTTTTCTGTCTGGTTTTTGACTGTAGTGCACTTCTGTTGCAATTTTTTTTTTTTTTTTTTTTTTACCATTTGTTACTAGTTTTGTTTACACTAGTCTGCATGAAAGCAACTGTGGTCATTTACTCTGTAGTACAGGGTAATGGCTAGATAAAATGCAGTTTTTCCTTATTTTACTGCATCCCATTCCTATAACATACTGTGATGAAGGTTTGTGATTGTTGCGTGACACATTTGTGGTACCTAATCTCTCTCATTCTCCATTTCTTAACTTGAAACCAAAATACTGAATGGGAGACTGAAAGAGCTAGTTAAAATTTCACTACAGTTTCACTTTTTGTCCACCCAAAACATCTGGCACCTTTGTTTCTGGATGCTTTCTAATGCCTGTAATCGTTGGCAAACTTGATTACAAGGCTTATCATTATGAAGTTTTTAGTGTCAAGCTGTCAGTAAGACTAACAAAGCAGTCCTGTAATAATAATGTCATCTGTGCATCCAGCAAACAGAGCCGTTTCATACCACACTTCTTTATCTCCTTCTCCTTTTTCATATTATTGGTGTAAAGCGCTCAGTTTCCTTAATTGGTTTGTGCTGCCCTGCATGCCGATGACTTATCGATCTTTGCTCCAAGCTTCCACTTCACCTAATCATTTAGCAATTTAAATGTTTGCTTCAGAGCAGAAGGCCACATCTCGACAGAAGCATCACTTCAGAGGCACGGATAGAAAATTGCAAGTGTTGTTTTAACATTGTGGCCAGACAGAAAATAGCCATCGGAGACCCGTGGCTCCCTCGAGTCACAACTCGTTGTCCGCGGCGGAGTGTGTGCCCTGGGCCAACGAAGCCTGTGTTGAGCTGACCCTGGCGAATACTCTATTTCCAGACCTATTGACCCAGATGATGGGTTTTTCCAAATGGCTGCACGCAGTCACAAATAGAGTGGTCCAGTAGGATGAGGAGAATTCAGTGCTGGTGAGTCACCTTCTTCTCACGCCTCTCCATTCTCTCTCCTCAAATGATGCAGAACTGAACACGTATTGATGAAGAGCCAGGAATATTTAACCAGGCACCAGTGTTCTTCCCTCGTTCCTCAGGCAGGTGGGAGTCTGATCCGAGAGCGCTATAGATAGAAGAGCTTCAGGAATATGGAAGAGCGGCGCTCCAATCTATGTCAACATTTGTGCTCTTGATCTGGCTTGGTGAAGATGTGTCCCTAAGCTCCTCGAGGGGCTTTAGGTTAACAGGCTCACGTCTGTGGTGTGCCCTCGGAAACGTAGCTGCTGCCTGCCACCTGATTGCTGTTAAACTCGGTCTGTATCGCCTTTTTGTTATTTTCATGACTTAACTTACAATATTGCATGCTCTTAGTTTCTTTTGGACTTTAATATGAAATTGATATACAGCACGCCGGCACATTTGTGTGTGCAATTGAAGAGCACATGCTACAAGCACAGTATAACGGATGGCAGGACAGGAAATTTGTTTTTACTGACATATGGCATGACAACATTTCATCTGACCACAGTTTACTGATGTTCTACTGAAGCTCCCTCGTCACCTGTACCGTTTCTGCACTTGTTTGACAAGCGCCTGGTGCTGAGGCGAAGTTGGAGTGCGCATCTGAAAAGTCTCCCTGAAAAACACTGGTGAAATTGACCATTTTTTCCCCTTCTAAAAACGCTGCCTTGTCAGTATTTACAGTACAATATGTTTCACTGGATTTTTAAATTTATTTATTTATTTATTTATTTATTAAATCATTAAGGAGCAATCATGGTGACGTGCTGTATGCACTTTGTGCTTTTAAGTCTACGGTGAGTCTCAGTCTTTTAAGTACAGATTCCCCAAAATAATACTTCAGTATAATAGTTGATGTACTATTACTCAAATACTTTGCACCTCTGTATGTTGAGGGCTCTAAATATTCATTTTAAATATGAAAAATACCCTTGTCTTGAGATAGCAGTTCATGCTTTTGGTCAGAATCTGTCTTCATTAAATAGTTGATGTATGCTGGTGTTTGCTTATGTGCACTTGTTTACTCAACAGTTACAGTCAGTACCGTTTCTAGGCATAGGCGAGCTAGGCAGTCTCCTAGGACGCCACCAGCTGAAGGGGCGCCAATGAGCGCCCGTATTGCCACTACATTTTAACAGGGTTGTGATAAAGAGTGGCACGGTCACCCTGAAATATGACTGCCGCCCCCACTGGATCCCCAACATCATTGGGCTACTGTCAATCTGACAATGCCTGTATGTCATTGGATCAGAGCGCTGTCAATTGCTGCCTGATTGTTGCATGCTTGCATTTGGAGCGCTCATCAATGCCATTAGATCAATGGGATCTGTCAGTGCTTTGGCAAGGAAACGTTTTTTTTGTTTTGTTTTTTTTTGCCATGAAATAAAGCTAAGTTCAAAGGCCAATTTAAAATATTGGTACAGTAAATAAAGTGCACAAAATCTGTATTTTCTTTAGGCAGTATTTGTGGAAGTTGATAAATCATGTTGAAAGATTTGTCCAAAAGGTGTGCATTTTTGCGCCAATGCATTGTTAAAGGATCAGTGTGTCATGTAATATTCCTATATAAACTTTAACATTCAATTAAAAAATATTGGAATAGTAAAATTCGCTAATTCACGAGATCAACACATCCTTTATTAAACTGCTTTAAGTTTAATGCATCCTTACGGAGGAGTCGAAATGCTGAATCAATTCATTCACTTCTAACACAGCACTTAATGGGAGCAGCATCATACACATAGAGGGCAGAGCGTCACGTTATTTAAAGGGAAAGTTCACGTGTTAATGAGTAGCAAAGGATTAATGCTGCCTTCATGTGCTATCGGAATTATCGTAAATACGAGTTTCTTAATCGGAAATTAGACATGAACGGCCTCTCAAATCGTGTTTACTACTGGGAAATTTGGAAATAATTTTGATACCAGAGTTTCCGAGTTGGGCGGGTCTTAAATTTTAAACATGGTAGAGGGCACAACCATTGCTGCTGTCATTGCTGTTCTCACAGCAACTACATCACTCTGTCTTGTCGCTAAAGTAGTGTACTTATAGGCTAGATATGAACAATCATTCGAAGCAAATTGTATGTTTTATAAGCAGTGAAATAAGCATGTATTTGACAGAAATTCCAGAATTGTCAGCAAACTGGATGCATAGCGCGGTGAATGTGTATTTGATTGTCAACCAATGGGATGCTACATTTTATTCTTTCCGACATTAAAACACTTGAATACGACAAGCTCGTGATCACGACTTCATAAGTGGGAAATAGGAAATTTCCCATAGCACGTGAAGGCAGCATTAGTAGCTGCATTGATTACTTTTATGCCACTGATCAGGCTTTTATATATAGTTTGTGGTAACAAAGGGTTTTATAGGTTTGACTGAAATAATAATGCAATAAGTGACACTTTAAATCAATGTTTCAAGCAACAACAACAAAACAATTGAAAAAAAAAAAAACAGATAAAGACAAAAAATAGCCATTGATAGTATCTAAACATGTATCCAAATCCAAAGTAATAAAATTAATTTATGTGTGATTTATGTGTAAATTATGTGCAATGTCTTAGCTACTAGGGATTGTTACTTAGGGCTATACAAGCATCTGGTGGCAACATAATGGTATTACAGATAATAAATTGTGCAAAATGTTAATCTTAAGTCAATTTACAAATAATGCATTCAGATTTGTGGAACTCACAATGCGCTGAATCTCCACAAATTAGTGTCGTTACTAATGACAACCAATTTGAATGTGACAAGAATCTGGGTGTCTGAAAAGAATATATATATATATATATATATATATATATATATATATATGTATACATACATATTCACAGGCACGGGGGGATAGCCAACAGGGATTTTGCATAGGGTGTCAAATTGGCTAGAAACGGCCCTGGCTACAGTACAGCAAAATATGATGAGATTGGAGTTTTAGTTTGGATAGAAAAAAATAACATCCTGATTTATGATGGCTTTTAACTAAACTACATACACAGGCATGATTAGAAAGTAAAATAAAATGATGTTAAACCATGATGAATGATTAAAAACGGCTGTAACTGGAGTCATGATTTTTCCAAGACTTTTGAAGATCTCATGCACATGGGAGCCGGATGTCCCCGTTCCCAGTCCCTGTTGACAAACATAAGCAGTTTAACAAGTCAAGCCTTACTGTCTTTGCAAATATTTTGACTCATAATTAGCCAAAAATCTCTCTTTCCTTAACCCTTATCCAAATGTTGACAATATTTCACCTAATTAACCTCAGCACTTGCACAACAGAGTTTCGAGTGTGTTTATCAGTTTGAAATATGGGAGTTTAATAGACCTGTGTGTGTGTGTGTGTGCATGTGTGTGTGTGTGTGTGTGCACATTCATGTTAAATAAAAGATCATATTTAATTAAACCATGTCTAAATTGTGTACAGCTAAAGTGCTTGATGGATAGTTGAACCATAAAAAAAATAAAAAAAAATAAAAAAATAAATAAATAAAGAAGTTAAATATCATCAATCATACCTACTCAAACTCAAATGGACACAAACATGAACACAAACAGTTTTTTTTTTTTTAATCACACACACACACAAACACACACACGCACACACACACACACACACACACACACACACACACATAAAAGTTTTCTGTTTTAAAACCCCCCACCAAAATTTTCATGTAGTTCCTAGATTGTTCTGGAAAAATCCCTCTAACATGGCTCAGAGTGTACATATACAGTAGCCTTGCTTGGTTATTTTAGGAAGAATGATTAATTTGATAAACATCAAACTAATTGGTTGAAATTTTCCAGGGACATGAAAGGCAAGAGTGGAGAGAAAGTAAATTAAAATCACTTGACTGGAAGAAATGCAAAATTAGCCTGAAACACATTGTTGTAACACATTTGACCTTTTTGCCCCTCAGCTATGATAAACTGCCTTTCTAGTCTCTGCAAAACAGGGTATTATCATCACCCTAAAAGGGTGGGAACACAATTAATGAAGCTGACAGCTCTATATTGAGTGTTTTGTGTTTTACACAGTTGACTCAGTTTTCAATTTCATGAAACACTTTTTGCAAAACACAACACACAATTATCTATGTAACACACAAAAATCTAACAGGAATTAACATTATGGCAAAGTTGTTTGCAAATGTTTGCTTTTGAGATGTGTTTGTGATATTCTGAATGCAGTGCTTCATTTTGCAAGTGATGTGAGGCATTTTGCACTTTTGTGTGTGTAATTCTTAGATTTGTGTGTAAAGTTTTGAACACAAAAAGAGGCAAAGTTTTGAAAATGTGTGTAAGCAGTTGAAAAAAAAAAAAAAAAAAACTGTAATATCTACAACAGACTTCATAGTTTTTCATGCTAAATTTTAATAGCCTACTTTTTATAGTTCTTATCTGTGATCACCTATAACATGTCTGTGTGCAGTTCTTAGTAGTAACTGATTCCATGTAATCTTGATTCAAAGCTCACACTTTTTATTTATTTATTTATTTATTTATTTATTTATTTATTTATTTATTTATTTATTTTTGAAATCTGTTAAATGGATGAATTCATATACTTATCAAATAAGAGGGAAAGAGTGTGTCTTGGTAATACTCAATCAATCTATTTAACTCTTGTATTGTGTTCGGGCCTGTTGGGATCCGTTTTCACTTCTTGTCAAAAGGAAAAATTATATGATTAATTATTTTTTTCAAAGTCATACTCATTGGCTTTGGCTCATTTTCTGTGAAGAACATATATCAGAACAATTTTTCAGTGACCACACCCTGTACACCCCCTACACACATATACTACATTGCCAAAAGAATTGGGACACCCCCTTCTAATGAACAGGTTTGACTACTTTAGTAATTTTCATGAGTACAAATCTTAATGTTTAAGCATATAATGATTTTCTAGGGAATTGTGTGCTTCTAATTTTAAAGCAACAGTTTGGACAGGACACTTTTCTATTCTATCATGACAATGCCTCTGTGTATAAGGCAGGTTCAAAAAGAAATGATTGCTTTAGTCAGTGTGGAAGAACTTGACTGGTCTGCAAAAAGCCAAGTCCTAATCCAAGCTGAAAAAACTCTGGTGTGACTTTAAATGCAGACCTTGAGCCAAAAACTCATCACCAAACACCAATGACTTGTACATACACTATACGGACAAATGTATTGGGACACCCCCTTCTTTAGAACAGAAAAAGGCACTTCCAAAACTGTGGCAACAAAGATTTAAAAATTGTATTTCAATGTCTGTTGCAACAGTTTTGGAAATGTCTAAAATGACTGTACCCATATGCACAAGTCATTGGTGTTTGGTAAAGAGTTTTTGGCTCAAGGTCTGCATTTAAAGTCTCACCAGAGGTTTTCAGCTTGGATTAGGAATTGGCTTTCTGCAGACCAGTCAAGTTCTTCCGCACTGACTGAATCAATCATTTCTTTTTGAACCTTGCCTTATACACAGAGGCATTGTCATGTTAGAATAGAAAAAGTTCCTATCCAAACTGTTGCTTTAAAATTAGAAGCACACAATTCCCTAGAATATCATTATATGCTTAAACATTAAGATTTGTACTCATGGAAATGACTAAAGTAGTCAAACCTGTTCATTAGGGGTGACCCAATACTTTTGGCAACATAGTGCATATTACATACAGGATGTTCGGGTCCACTGGAATGTAAAAATGATCTAACATAGGTAAAGGGCAAATATCAACCATATATGCTGTTTATATTGCTTGTAATTGGGATGAAGTAAACCTCTGTTGAGTATTTTAACATATTTTTTTTTTTTTAAATTGTGTTGAATTAAAAACCCAAAAATGCAGCGAGTCCACCAGAACCACGAACACTGGCAGAGTAACAAAAAATATGAACACCACACAAGGTTTAAACTGTAAGACTGGAGTTCATCAAGGATCAATTCTGGGCGCTGTCTTGTTTAGTTGACATATTAATGGCTTGCCTCTAGTCTGTCCATCTGTTAGTATTGAAATGTATGTTGATGACAACAAGCAATGAATTATCTAATTGAGGCATTGGTCCATGTTTCTGATTGGCTGAGTAACTCATATTTATATTTGAATATAAGCAAAACTGTGTGTATCTTTTTTGTTTTGTTTTGTTGTTGTTGTTTTTTTTTCACAAAAACCAACAGTCATTCCTCATCCTAATGTATTTGTTAAATGAGAAATGCTCAAGGTTGTTTCTGATTTTAGATATTTAGGAGTAATTTTAGATTCCCAACTGTCAAATTAAATTTAACTTAACTTTAACTTCAACTTAACTAAATTTAACTTCAGGCATATAAGCCCATACCTAACAATAGAAACAAAAGAAAATTTCAAACACTCTATGATTTTTTTTTTATTATTTTTTTATTTTTTTATATTACTTGTTGATTTACTAGTTGGTCACCAACAAGCTCAACAATTTTAAAATTAATTTAGTCTCTTTACAAACACAAAAATATTTTATCAGAGAATTAATCGTTAATAGTTAATTAATAGTTATCATTATTGCAACATAGCTCAAAAACACAATTTATTTAGTTTTGATAATATTAAAGGTGCCATAGAATGGAAAACTGTATTTACCTTGGCATAGTTTAATAATAAGAGTTCTGTACATGGAAATGACATACCGTGAGCCTCAAACACCATTGTTTCCTCCTTCTTATGTAAATCTCTTGAATGCAAAACACCACTGAAAAATAGGCGCCCCCAATATTTGCATATACCCGCCCATGTTATATACCAGCTGAACCTGCACAGCCAAATCATCAGAAGTTCTGCAGGTATTGTGAAGAAACAAGCGAGGACAACAGCGAAAATGGCAGATCATGGAAATAAATGTTATGTTCCAGGCTGTGCAGGGGATGTGAAGTGCAGGGATGGGTTGGTGTCTGTATTCAGAAAAGCATGGAAAGCAAATAACACGTTCTAATAAAATAATGCGAGCCACTAAAGGGACATGGTAGCTGCTTGCTAGCGGTAGCCTGTTACATTACAGTACATACGATTTCACTTACTAGATAAACAGAGTAAGGAGAGATGACTGAGGATGATGGCGAATGATTTACAGATCCTGAGCACCACTGACAAGCATCTGATCTTGTAAAATGTATGGTAAGTACTGCCACTCCATAGTATAAACAGAGTACGTGTAATCGCGAATATTGAAAGTGAAAGTGAAACTAAAAAGCATGCATTCGAAAGCAGTTTCAATGCCCCACGTATTCATAGCGGCTCCCTGATGCCCGCATTCTATTTACAGTATAATTACCCAACGCGAGAAAGTATTGAAATATATATTTCCCCTGTGTTTCCTTCCTGCTGTGTGAGCTACTGAAATGAGCCCACTGTGAAACAGCCAATCAGAGCAGAGCTCAACATTGAGCCGCACTGTGAAACAGCCAATAAGAGCAGAGCTCAACATTATTATTCATGACCCTTCCAAATAAGGTAATAACAGACCATTTCATTCTAGGGACAAATCCTAGGGTTTTAAATGGACATGTAAAACCGTTTCTGGAGATGTTTTACCCTTACCTAAGCCACATACCTTCTATGCAGATATCAGAGAACAATTTAAAATATTGTATCGATGCATTCTATGGCACCTTTAAATATTTTATTGATGCTTGCTTGATTTAAGATTTTAAATGATTATGCACCTCCCTCATTATGCCAGTTTAAAATGCAGAAGGATAATAATGGCAGAGTAATAAGAGAAATTACTAGTGGAAACTGAGTTGTTCAATTTAGGTGTACAACATTTGGACGGTCAGTCTTTTCAGTTAGAGCCATTAATTATTGGAATACTCTACCAACCTAATTAAGAAGTAGTACAAATTCTTCAACATTTAAATATGAATTAAATAAATGGCTAAAATCAAATCATGATCAAACCATGAACCCCAGTTTAAGAAACCTTGATGTAATGTTTAATGCACTTTATGTTGTTAATAACAACAAATGGAATATATTTCTATTCTTTATATTTTACTTTTAGCAATCTAAAAGTAATCAAAAAGTAGTCTGATTATTTTACCTAAAATTTGTACTGTGATGGATTGTTACTAACTAAAATTTTGTCATGTAATTTGGAATGAGTAATGGACTACAATTTTTAAGTAATCTACACAGTACTGTCTGTGTGTATATAACAAATATTTCCATAATGATGAAAATGCTCAAACATGTTCAAGCAAAATCACAATTTCGATACAGACAGACAGAAAGATAAATAGTTTAGAGTTAACCGATAGTTAATCATCACCAGCTCTGTGTGTAGACAATTAATGCTGACTCAAACTAACATAGTCATTAGTAAGGGTCAAAAGCTCCAAATGAAAGGGCATTAGCGGTGTCTAACCAGAAAACTGTTGGAGCTGAACTTTCCGGCTAAATTTACCTGCACTTTCTAGAACATAATTAGCAGACATGACTGCTTGGGTTTCTTAAGCAGGAGAAATTAATCTAATTACAGTTGCTTGCAGATTAGTGTGTTCTGAAAGCTCAGCAGTTGGGGTAATTAATTTACCTGCAGTAGTTATTGTTCAGTCAATTGCGCATCGGGGATAAAGGAAGCTGTCCTACAAAGCTACGTGCATCATTTCTAACATGCTAATATGCTCCAGCAGCCTCTCGCATTATGCAGATTACTGAGGCTAATCTATCGTCAGGTCTTTCAATTCTCTTGGCTCAGTTCCCCTCCCCACCACCACCCATCCTCTAAATGTCTATTATATATAAGCTGGGGATGTCTTTTGAAGTCTCATTACTGAGATGAAGTGGAATATACTGAAATACTCTGAAATCTTGTGTTGTGACTGCCATTCTTAAAGACCTGCTGCAATTTTAGTAGCTGTGAAGCCAAGCTATTTAAGAACCTGTGGTTGGACTGATATGACACTGAAGTGACATTATCAATTCGGTGTCAAATATAGCAGGAGTCTGCTGCAGGATGAAGGGCTTATTATTTTCAGGACAAAAGGGGAAGTTCATACAGCTGTGATTAAATTATTTGACAGCATGTAATTCAACAACGAAATGGAGAGTTGAAATAAATAGTAGCCTCAAATGGTTCCAATTTAGCTCTTAGTGTTTTGGATAAAAAGAAAGAGATTAGTGACTAGGAACATCAGTAAGCTATATTTTTATGATTTTTTTTTTTTTTTTTTTTTTTAATTTTATGGTAAAAGAGAGAAGTTGCATGGTGTATTTTAAGGAATCTACTGATAAGAATTCAATTAAGTGACCCACTCTTGCTGAACTGTAATACATTCAGTGTTCTGCAAACGACAGTCTGATCATAATGGAGTCCGAGGTTCAACACTCTTAACGTAAAGATTCGATTCACTCCATCATAGCATTGTTCATAGCGCATATAATGTGTATGTGTATATTTTTATCTTTACATTTGCATTTATGTTGCATTGTTATCCAATTTTATGAGTTTGCGCTTTTTCTGTGAAATGAAACCATGACATTATATTTGCACCATGCTATACTGTTTGAGCTACACGTGTATGCAACAAAATAAGAAAGATCATACAAAATGCATGTTATTTTTTATGTAGTACTGTCCTGAGTAAGATATTTTACATAAAAGATGTTTACATTTAGTCCACAAGACAAAAAAAAATTAGCTGAAATTATTAAAATAACCCCATGCAAAAGTTTGTGAACCGTTGGTTCTTAATACTGTGTGTGCTTACCTGGATGATCCACGACTGTTTTTTTGTTTTGTGATGGTTGTTCATGAGTCTCTTGTTTGTTCTGAACAGTTTAACTGAGCATTTTTCTTCAGAAAAATCCTCCATGTCCTGCGGAATCTTCAGGTTCCCAGCATCTTTTGCATATTTGAACCCTTTCCAGCAGTGACTGTATGATTTTGAGATCCATCTTTTCACACTGAGGACAATTGAGGGACTCAAACACAACTATTAAAAAAGGTTCAAACATTCACTGATGGTCCTGAAGGAAATACGATACATTATCTTTTTGAATTTGAAGATCAAGGTAAATTGTACTTCATTTGTTTTTCCGGGAAACATGCAAGTATCTTCTGTTTCTTCCAAAGGGCAGGACTAAATGGAAAATATATATATATTTCTACAAAATAAGAAAAATTTGGACATCATCCTGTTGAAAAGTTTTATGCGTTGTGTTTCCTTCTGGAGCATCAGTGAATGTTTGAACCTTTTTTAATAGTTGTGTTTGAGTCCCTCAGTTGTCCTCAGTGTGAAAATTTCAGCATTTTTTTTTTTTTTTGTCTTGTGGACTAAATATAAACATCTTTTATGTAAAATATCTTACTCAGGACAGTACTAATTAAAAAAAATAACATGCATTTTGTATGATCTCTCTTATTTTGTTAAAATTACTCACATTTTCACAGAATCTGCAAGGGGTTCACAAACCTTCAAGTGGCACTATATATATATATATATATATATATATATATATATATATATATATATATATATATATATATATATATACTGTATATCCTCTTATGTAACAGCTCAGGATAGTAACAAGTGAAGAGTTTGGGACTGTGCACATCCTTAATCCTATTAATCAAGCTGCGGCTCTGTCAGTTACATGTCATTTAAGGCTGAGGTGATTTGGCTCAAAGTTCTGTGATATTTCATGTGCAAAGATGATAGATTTCAAAATGCATATTTGGCCTGTGCCACTCAAGCGACTGCCACTGAAATTGTGAACGCTAATGCATAGCTTTCTTCAGATATTTTAGACCACCAGCAGTACCTAGCTTAGGATTCCAAGTAGAAATGAGAAAGTGTAAATTCAGATGTTTTATTCACTGTCTTGTAAATAGTCTAGTCATCTGTCTAGTCATCTTGTATTGTGACATCTGTTTGTATGCCGTTTTAAATAGGCCTAAGTATATAGATGAATAGATAAGTATATAGATAGTGAGACAGAGAGGGAAAAGATAAATGAATGTTATCAAGATTAAAAAGCTTCCACAACATTACTAAAGATATAGAGTAGCAGAAAGAGCAGTACCGACAGACTACTTTAAAGTGCAGACAAAAACCTCTCCAAAAACAAGCACCTCAAGGGTCCTAGCAATCATACACAGGGATTGTCAAGGTGCCACAGGCAACAGATTCACAAATAAGCCCACAGCGCAAAATGCCACAGGCCGTGATTGATTCCTCCAACTGGACTGATAAGTTTGCTGTGGTCGGCATTCTTTGGGATGAAAAAAATAACAGCATTTTTTAGGGGTGATAGGAAAATATAATCCAAGAGGCTGCGGCTTCCCACTGGAAATGCGGCGGAATGAAGTCAAGACAGCATGAGGTGTCTTTTTGTGAAATATACTCTATGTATGACCCCAAAGTAAATTATGTGCTCAAAAAAGTTGAATTTTCTTGGTGATGTGCAGCAAATTCCCTTCTTGTCCAAGCCTTACCTACAGAATCTTGTCCTCGGTTCCCAGAATTAGGCGTCGAACAGATTCTCGCTCAAAACCGTGTCACCATGGACACTCCAAAGCGGCTTCAGGTATCCAGCGCACAGCCAGACATTTGTATACTGTCTCCTCGGAGACAAGGACACGTTTGGGCAAACAAATACACACAATTAGGAGATCGACAGCAGACATGGCAATAGAGAAGTGAAGATCTCTGGGAAGGAAGTGAAGGCGTTTTTGAGGACTCATTATGCTGCCAGGTGACAGGGTCGGATCATGTGTGTGCGACTGTGCTTGTGGTCCATAGAAGCTCATTAGCACGGACAGGAAGTCTCCGGGATCAGGGGGGAACACGTTATCAGGTGCTCATTATGGGGTGTCAGGGACGGGCCTGCACAGGCAAAGGCATATGTCAGGTTGACACTGCTGTCAGTGAAAGGTAATACAAACATGTAACATGTCTGGGCTCAGTGCCCAGACATGCCTTTATTTGAATGCCTTTATTTGAAATGTATGCGGCTTGCACCCCCTACGACACCGACGTGGCAACATTATACCGCTGGAAATGTCCCTAAAGGGCCAAGATGATGGAGGGAAATCCTCGGTGACAGCGTGTCTTTCTCTCGACAGTTGCCACCAGTCAGGGCTGTGAAGTTGTGGTCAGGCATTGTTTGCTTAGAGCAAAGCCTGTAACATGGAGAGTGGGTAAGAGAGGCCCACTAGCCTTTTATTCCAGAATTCGCAACAGAACGTTTGGCGTATCCATGGAGACCCTCCGAGTAACCATCCAATGGGATTGCTGGCATGCCTAAAAAGAAGCCAATTAAGATGGGCTGCAGCATCTTGCCGTTGGGAAGCAGTCCAATTAAGCTGACGGAGCTAAAACTCCTCTACGCTCCTCAAGTGTATGGAAAGCAAGATCGGGGGCTTTGTGCACAGAGGTCGTGCTTTGGAGAACTCAATGGACCCTGTGGGGTATGAATTGACACGCACTGTTCCAAAGAGGCCTCTTGGAAACAATGGCCAAGTGGACTGTCCATTGTTTAAGAATTTCTGTGTTTTCATTCTTTCTACTTTTTAACTTTCCTGCTTACTCGTGGGCCACGGAGCACCCGGATTGGTAGCGTGCACGGCTCTGACAATTAGCAGGAAGACAATTAGTCAGTCATGTACAACAAAAGCACATCATCTCCTCGCCAGCTTCAACAGTGCAGACCTTGTACGATGTTCCCGTATATGCTTGCTTCTCTGATGTATTATTCATCAGAATTTTTCTTTTTCTCTAATGATGCGTAGAGGCTCCCTGAAACAGGAAAACGCTCATTAATCTGTCATTGAATATAGATCACACCTTAAAGAGAGGGCATGGAAGCAGAAAGGAGCAAGTGGCGGCAAAGACAGGGCTGGGAGCGAGGAAAAAAGGAGTGATTTGGAGGAAGTAAAGAGTAGATAAGGAGCGGAGCAGTGAGTGTAGGAAACTTGACTGGGGAAACATTACAGCTGTTTAAAACATGGTGCTCAGATTAAAAGAGCATTTCGGAGCGCATAAATAGAGCTTACGATAGTTTCCAGCAAATGAATCACAGTACCTGTCCAATCCCGAGATTATTAGACCACCTCTTTCTTTCTTCCCGTCTTTCTTTCTTTACATGAATGACCTTGAGCTCATATCTACTATACTAAATTGCCTTTTTAATTAAACCGTGTGGTTTATTTATTTATTTTCTCTCTTCTGGCAGTGAGATCCTATCGGCTGGCTATCAAGTTTAAGACTTAATTTCCAAACATTCAAAACCAAGATGAATTATGCATTGTTACTTTTGAGCAACCTTGCCAGTCTCCTTCAGTATTCTTATTTTAATGAAATCAGGTACAGTAGAGAGTGAATGTATATTGTGATCAGTCAGTGTTCTGTGAGTCACTGGGAAAAGCTGTTTTTGTCTGGCTGTGAAAGGGCAGTTCTTGCGGTTGAGCATTTCAAGGTCATTCAAAATGCTGACTGGTGATTTAAATTAGTGACAACTCGTTTTCAGTGTCAGACATCATTCAATCTAAATGTGTGAGTTTCTTAGTGTGGGTGTATGTATGTACGTGTGAAACAGGGTAAAAATGTTTCAACGTTGTCTCTGAAATAAGTCTGAAAAATTGAAGGTCTCCTTGTTAGTGCTGTTTATTTATCTCCTTCAGTCACGTTATGCACCTGCAGACCCCTCGACACGTCTTTATTGGTTTATGTTCGCAATCATTTTAACATCCTTTTCTGCCTCGTGCCAACAGGAGTAACATCTTATCTTTGAGTGTTTAGAATCATGAAATGCCCAAATTACACTCATAATTGGCTGTGAGTGCTTTTGTTAAATAGGCTCGACAGGTGATAAAGCGGCTTAGTCTTCACACAGAAACGGTGATACCTACACTGTCCATTATATCGCTCTAGTCAGACAGGTTTCCTTTCGCCCCTCCATCAAGCTCTAAAGCCATTTTGAAGCCAAGCTCTAAACCCTTTTCTCAAAATCAGAGCCTAAATCAGATTAAGGGGCTTGGCGGAGGCTTGGCAGAAGGCTCCCGGGGTGGGAGCCGCTGAGGTGATTGCTGCCACCAAAATCTTTTCAAAATCGCATAAATCCCGGAGTACTGCGACCCCCTACGAGCTGCCAGTTGTCATATTAGGCACAAAGTGCGTTGCGGTGTTCATAATCACAGATGCCAAAAACCACTTAGCCATATTAGAGAGTGTAGAACAATGAAGGCTTTGAGACAGGACCTTCCTGGTGGGGCCTTCCTTGGTCTGTCATTTGATCGGTGACGGAAGTCTCTTGCATGGCTCGCCCAGACGGCTTCATTGATTTAACAACGCTTTTTAATTTCCCTCTCTGCCAGTCGTGACGATCGAGGAAAAGTTATTAGACATTTGTTCGCTCTGTGCCTGATTCCCACTTCATCTAACTGAATGGAGATAAAAACAGTAATCTCTTAGGGAGACCAGTCCAATGATACGAAACATTAGCATTCTGCATCAAACATGATGAGATTCTTTGGCGCCAAGGCGACAATCACTTAGTATGGATGTAACCTGCTCAGCTCTGCCGTATCGCCTTAATGTTGTCTTCTGAAAGCTCTAACTAGGGAGGAATTACTGAGGCTGCTAGGCTCCGATAAGCCTGAGAGCTATCCATTTATAGGGTGGAAGAGGGGTCAACAGCAGGGGCTTTATCATAAAATGGAACGGTAGACACCTGTGTTGGACACATTTCTCCATCCACATCTCACTCTCATGGAGATAAAGTCAGGAAGTCCTTACGGTGGATCAAAGCCCCAGGGGTCCACTCCGGCTTGACAAGCCCAGAGAGAGTGTTTCCTGCTGGGAAGAGACCCGACCCCTACATGGGGCTGATATCGTTGGAACATGTGGACATGTATCCGTCATGCACTCTTCATCTCCTCAATGAAATTGGTTGTCAATAACAAGTCCGAATGTGTAGGTCTCATTGTGAATATGCTGCTCCTGTAACAACCCACTAAAACTGACAATGAATAACTATGACTTTATGACAAAAACAAAACAAAAAGCTCAGTATAACACTGTAATTCTATGAAGCACAGAAGTGGCATCCTATTATTTCTGCTCAACCGACTTTGGTCTCAGATGTGCAAGGTTTTAAATGAGTATAGGGCAAAATGTTGTAGACTGTCTTGGAATAGTTGAATTGAGCCTTTTAAACAACATGTTGTTGCTGAAGTTTTATACTTAATCAGCTTGGGGCTGACCAAAAACAATCACTTCACGTGACCAAACAAAGGTCTCCGCTTTCTGACAGCACATGATTGTTTTCCCCCTCTCCCTGATTTAGCTGTTTTTGCTGCTGGATGAAAATGCACATCTCGCCAACCTCTTGCGGGTTTTGTGATGAACTGTTTTGGTCTACTTGAGTGATCAATCTCTTCCCTACTGGGATTTTGCTCAGCAGGACAATCACCAAACCCGCCAAATCAGCAGACTGGCTGCACTGATCCCAGCCAGTAGCATTAGGACATAGTGGTAAGGTGGAGTAATTGCCACTAGAGCACAGTAGACTACATTCTCAGCAATTACTCAGAAACCACAAGCCGTTTTCCCTGGGTTAGGTGGACAAATGACTGGAGATGAGCCAATGTTTCAGCACTGAGGAGAATAAATGGAAAAATAAAACAAAAGGGAAATGGATAAGAAAAAATAGAGATAGAAATAAATAAATCAGTAGCCAAGGATTGTTTATCACGTGGAATAAAACAACATATGGTTAGATGGGCTTTATGATAGATACTGTAATGGATATTTGTGAGTGGGGGTGTGGAGCATGCAATAAGCAGAATAATACACAATGTCATTTTTATCTCTTTTTAACTTTAATTTTGCAGATTATGCAGGAGATATGTAAAGAATAGATACTACTACTACTACATTTAGTAATAGTAATATGCAATTGGACATATGTGTGTGAATTTTAAATTATGCTCTCTTATTGCTGTTATTTGTCTCTTGTTTAGGACAATCTTTACTCCTTTTGCTGTTCTGTCAACCTTTAATGATCCTTTGACCCTCATTCTACTCTTCAGATTATGTGAGGAGAGTATGGTAGCTTTTCATTCTCGCTTTCATATGCTGGTCATGCACACATGCATTTCCGTGTCCTGCTACTCTGGGAGGTCGCTATTCCACCATCAGATCACCGTGGATATTAACACTCTCTGGCTGGTTTCAAATGCTAATAGCTTTCAGAAAATTTTTGATGCAGGCACTTGAACTTTAGCAGGAAAAGGAAATTGCTCGCAAATGTCACTCGCTCCTCGGCTCCATGTCCACCATGCCGGGAATCAAAAGTTAGATGCTGGTCTTGATGCTATTTTTAGGTTCTGTCAGGAAAATGACAGCAGGTTCGAGCTTTTCAATAATGTTGCGCTGCCATTTTGGCTCTGTGCTCCGGCTAGCCCTTGATGACTCTGTCAGTCAGGAGAGATTTGAAGGCCTCAGTCCCAGAGGAACTCCTGTGGAGAGAAAAGTACTTCTCTAAAATATCATGTTTTGCTTTTATGGAAAGTTAGACTGATCAGAACGCATTTGAAATCCATATTTGGTCACACTTTAGTTTGGAGACCAATTCTCACTATTAACTAACTATTAACTATGACTTTTGCCTCAATAAACTCCTAATTTGCTGCTTATTAATAGGTAGTAAGGTAATTGTTAATTTTAGGGGTAGGATTATGGAATCTATGGTCTTGCAGAGTAAGGCATGTGCTTTTTAAGCCAATATGCTAGTAATATGCATGTTAATAAGCAGCTAGTTAATAGTGAGAATTGGTCCCTAAACTATAATGTTACAATGATGTGTCTTCAAATATGGAGAATAGTATGAAATGAGAAGTGTTTAGCAGATGCTTTAATCCAACATGATATGTTTTAGGTCTGTTAGTTTACAGTAATTAGTGAATCATGTTCTATGTGTTAACATGAATTATATTGAACTTTCTGAAATGTTCCAATAAATATATTTTCTTGGAAAATATATTACCCTACTAACCTATAGCAATAGTGCTTATCTTCTCATTAACAGTGTTTTTCACTTCATATCATTTCATACCTGTTAATTTAGAAATGAATTTGACTAATAAACAGCAATTTGCTTGTATGTGTTGATTGTTGTGCTCTTTTAAAATAGTTGAATGAATGTAGTACCTTCCTTAAAGAAATGTAATGTTAAACATTAAATGAATCTTAAACAGTAACACACTGACAGAGCTACAACTAAATACTTAGGATTTTTTTATTATTATTTATTTATTTTTTCTCCATAAACACGTGAATTCATCTTGCATTCATATCTGAGTATCCAGGGATTTTCTAGATCACTGAATGTATGTGCAGATGTCTTTTTTGTATCTTAGTGTGGAAGCTGATTAAAAATGTACCTGTTTAAAATATCTGCTGCTATATCCGACTGTAGTCTATACTAGTAATGTATTTTTAATGCGAGTCAACATATTTACATATTTTAATACCGGCTGAGGTTTGTAATAGAGGGCTGGGAGGTTGCAGCAGTTTGTTCGGATGGTAAATCAATAACAAAAAATAAATACTTAATAAAAATATACATTTCTGTCCTTGTGTAGAAGTCCAAATTAATGTGTTTTCAAGATGTTAAATTAATTAGCCTTTTTTTGTTATATTTAGGCCTAATGTAAGTTTATCTGTCCATGTTTGTCACCCTAATTGCATTTCTTATACCATTACTGCACCAGATACTGCGCAAATACTGCTTTAATTGGGACAAAAAACATCTGCTGATCAGTTGTATATTTAAACTTATTGTCCCATTAAATGGCATCAATGCAGTTAATTTAATTTTATTAGTAGCTTGTAGTGCAGCTACAGTAACTGTGTTTTTTAAAAGAGTAGCTGAAGTGTGTGTTTAACTACTTTACCTTATAAGTAGCTTTAGTTTGAGAAACTCCAGTTGAACCAGTAAATCTTCTGATTACCAGTCCCGAGCCCCTGTGCCACACATTTGTGCTTGGAAAAACAGCAAGGATCCATGACTGGATTAAAGATGCTGAGACTCACTGGAACTTTACTTTGGCTTTAATTAACCAAAAGTAACTCTAATTTATGACTCACACAGGATTGTCTCTCCAAACAATGGAAAGCAGCCATTAAGCAAATCCTTTAACAATTAGAAAACAAAAATGAGTTCCATGCAATATAGCTTATAAATTTGGCAGGTTGTTACGTCTCACCTCCCCAACCGTGGTAGATTTGAAATTATTATACTGTCTTGCAAACAAACTGAAGTCTCAGTGGTCATTAAGCAGTGTTTTTGAGCAGGGCTTCAGTCCGCTAAACAGAGTCCAGACCCATCATTGGAGTCTCCTGCTACCTTCGATTGACACGGATGAGCTGTACCCATGTCAGTTCTTTATGGTGCCTAAACATTCAACAGATGGCGATGCATCAGTGGATTGAGTAATGAGTCACTGGGGGAGGCACACACGATGTGTGACTGCTAGTCAGCTTGTTGTGTGTTTGATCTTAACTTCTCATGAGTAAGAGGTCGATGTACAGGCAACCTTGCCGAAAGACAGTGTTATGACATTCGCCCAATTACAAGGCCTATTGTTGACTGACACATGCCCCTTTGCTCAAGATGAACCTTGTCAGTCCGGTCAGGGAATGTTAGGCGTTGCTGTCTACAGGAAACAAAAGGTCGAAAAGATAACGGTCATTTGTAATGCACCTTAGCAGCTTTGCAAATGTGCGTCTCACTTTTAACCCTTGTGCCGTGCTGAAAATCCTTTACATAATTTATCACATATTACATAATTGCCTGTCAAAAATGACCAGTAAGCTATATTATCACCAAATCTTGGATTTTTTTTTTTTTTTTGTCAGCTTGTATTCTTTCAATTTGCACAGGTTTTGTATTTCTTTTTGAAACTGATTGGTCGTAGGCCTCATTGTTCTTAGTTTATGCACCTTAGTTTTGGAGTGGAAAAAACAAAACAAAAACAACATTATTTGTGGATAATTTGTGCGAAGTTCAGTCAAAAACTGAGGTGCATAAGCTCAGATCAATGAGGCTTACAATCAGTCAGTTCCAAAAAGAAATAGATTGATTGTTCAGTAATAATATAGCACAATCAGAGATTTTCGAGCAATTTCTTTGTAATTCTTTGAATTATCATTTTTGATTGTGAACATCATAAGTGTAAAAAGGTGGGGCTGTGTACAACAAAACCAGTCATAATGGTAATTTTTTTTTTTTTTTTTTTTAAATTGAGATTATACGTCATCTGAAAGCTAAATAAGCTTTCCATTGATGTATGGTTTGTTAGGATAGAACAATATTTGGCTGAGATACAACTATTTGAAAATCTGTGAATGCTGAATCTATCAAACGAAGTCAAATGAAGTCTTTAGCAATGCATTTTACTAATCAAAAATTAAGTTTTGATATGTACGGTAGGAAATTTACAAAATATCTTCATGGAATATGATCTTTACTTAATATCCTAATGATTTTTGGCATACAGTAAAAGAAAAATCGATCATTTTGACCCATACAATGTATTGTTGGCTATTGCTACAAATATACCCATGCTACTTATGACTGGTTTTGTGCTCCAGGGTCACATATTTGAAACTTCTGGAATCACAAAATGAATCAGGGTTAATTCATTGAATATATAAATCCTCCAAATTTATGTTAATAAAACTGTTTGAAAACAAGCAACTTTGTCAAAATTTTTGCAGAAATGTGTGGGGTTACAAAATTTGTGACTCGGACTCCAATATATGGGTTCACAAAAATCATTATACAAATACAATTTTACAGTATAAGCTAAAAAAAAAAAAAAAAAAAAAAAAAAAAAAAAAACATATTTTTGATAATGTCAATATATTGTGCATCTCAATGTACAGTATACCCAAACATACATCTAAATGTTGCATACAAGTAATTATGAGGTGCTCATTGTTGATTTAGTTGACTACCTGTATTACCTGAACTTCACTTTGGATGTGTGTGCAAACTTGCTCTTTAAATGCATGTGCACAAATTGTATATATATGCGCTTTTCCATATATATATATATATATATATATATATATATATATATATATATATATATATATATATATATATATATATATATATATATTTTTTTTTTTTTTTTTAGGCAGTTATATTATCGTACATGGTGTGGCATATATAATAGGAACGGTTTAAATATTCCTTGTGTTTTCGCAGTGGTTGATTGACAGGTGAGTATCACTGTTATCCAGGCCTCTATAGGATGCAAATATGATATTGTCACATTATTCCTTAGAATGTAGTGATTTTATGGCAAAATATTTTGCACCTCGTTCACACCTGTATTTTGAGCTTCATAGTGCTGATTGCTCGCCCCAGACAGGTGTTAATACCAGGTGTAAACAAGCTCTTTGATATATTTGATCCCAAATTAATACATTTATGAACTGAGCTCTTTGATCTGATCAAGAAGGGCTGCATTTTGCCTTTTTGTATGGAGTTCTTGATTCAGTCCTGTTATGAAATCAGTGTTACCCTTCTCTGTCCCTCTGTGTCTGCTTGAAGTCTCCATACAACAAACAAATAAAAATAGCAACAATGTCACAACACCAGCTCATAATCAATACAAAACAATAAGGATATGAAGAAAAACATAACAAAAACAATCAAAAAAAAAAAAAACTTTTATTAATAAAAGCAAGGAAAACAAAGACAGACTGACTCATCACTGTTTTGAATGCGGCTGATTTACGTCAGTTATCATTGTTATGAGCATAAACGAATTGTCATAATACTGACTAATAAAACGATCTGTTAACAGCAACCATTTTTGGGTGGGTGGAGGGCAAGAAACTTTAGATGTTGAAAAACATACAAGACTGTTAGTAAGTTCACAGCAGTTCTAGCAGAGAAAATCGTTTGATAGCTTCAGCATTCACATTTAATTAACCCGGCAATATCAGTATCAGAAAATCAAAGACCAAAATATGCAAATGGAGCTATGATATGCGTTCGGGCAAGTATGTTCTCTCAATAGCAGATTATACTGACGGATGATGGCTGTCCATCTCCCTTCTAGTTCATGCCGATATTCCTGCTTTTTCACAGAAGTTGGGAAGTTTGATGAAGGATGATGACAGGAATTAATCAATCCCTAGCCCTGTCATCCGTGACAACAAATAGAAAGCTTCTCATATTAATATGTCCTCACGTCAGTCAATTTGAAGAGGAAAGGAGTCTGTTTGAGAGGAGAATCTCTTCAGATAAGTGTGGAGTAATGAGCCGCTCACTGACTCTGCTGTGGGTTATATTGAGAGGAGATAATCTGAGATTGAGACTGCATGTCACAAAAAAGCCTTTTCATTAAAATAGAATCATGGGAATAATTGATCAGTTATGGTTAAAAGCTTTTAGTGCCCGTGACAGACTGAAAAGTAGCAGGCTTGTAATGTGTTGAGCGTGTTCCTTGACACGTCTGCTGTTGCTTTTACTGTAGAGACATTGTGGATTGCAAAACTTGCTAAATGTGTTCAATGTAGCAACTGCATATTAGACTTCATTTGTGTTTATAATATTGATTTTATATTTTCAGAGCTCTCATTTTTAATGTTTGAGAATATTGTTATGATTCATCGGGGTATATATATTTATGTTCATATATATATATATTTTTTTTTCACATGCTATGTACCTGCTATGTAAAAAAACAACAAAAAAAAACAATCAAGATGGCATTTACCTTTGCCCATTTGCAGTGGGGAGTCAAGTCAGGATTTTGTATGATAAATAATATTATCATAGTACATAAACAACCTGCCCAGCAAGAACAAAATGTTTTGACATTTCACAGTCTTGTATTTGGTTGCAGTTTGGTAGTGCTGCAGTACAATTTTACAGTCATAAAGGAATAAAATGCAATTTTGCATATTTGATTAGCATATTCTGGAGATACTGGTCTGTATACTTGACATTAAGCATTATCCCAACTTTCTGGGTCCAAACTTAACTAACTAGTAATAATAATACTACTACTAATAAAAACACTTATTTAAACTTATTTTATTTTGACTTGTGACCAAGGCAGCATTACTGTTTTCAAATAGTTTAGCAAAAACGACAACGGAATAAATAAATGAATAAATAAATAAATAAATATTAAATAAAAATAATTATCACACAACTAAATTACTGAAACGTTAACTAAAAGTAAAATGAAAACAGAAAATATTAATTAAAAAAATACACAAGAAAATATTAAATAAAAATTAATTAAAAATTTACAAAAAAAAAAAAAAAAACACTCTATCTATTCGATACTGTCATGGATTACACGGAGGAGGAGGAGACCAGGAACCAAGTCTTTACTTGAAATCAAAACAGGTACATACAACACAGGCTGGGAACATCCACATGACAGACAGAGGTGACGATTAATACTCGACAGGAAACACAGGGCAGAACACACTATAAATACACAACATAAATAGATTATTAAACACACACAACTTGAACATAATTAACTAATAATCACAGGAACAGGAAACTAACCAAATATGGCCATACAAGAGGAAGGGGAACGCAAGACAATCCTGACATTACGCCCCCCCTCTGAAGGTGCGTCCTTGCGCTATATACCATCCCATGGGGAGGGGGGGTGGGCACTCTGGAGGCCTTCAGGAACAAGAACACGCAGACAAGACAGACAGCCTCCAGGGTGGCGCCCATGGCGGGTCAGGGAGTTCAGGAGGCCATGGCGGTTCAGGGAGCTCAGGAGGCCATGGCGGTTCAGGGCGTTCAGGAGGCCATGGTGGTGCAGGGAGCTCAGGAGGCCATGGCGGTGCAGGGCGTTCAGGAGGCCATGGTGGTGCAGGGAGCTCAGGAGGCCATGGCGGTTCAGGGCGTTCAGGAGGCCATGGTGGTGCAGGGAGCTCAGGAGGCCATGGCGGTGCAGGGAGCTCAGGAGGCCATGGCAGTGCAGGGAGCTCAGGAGGCCATGGCGGTGAAGCCTTCGCGGCCGTGGCCCCAGCCCCGGAAATAGCCATACTACCCCCCCCCCAAAAAAAAAATACTTGGAGGAACTTACGGGGCTTAACTGGAGGTCAGGGGCCCTCTCTGGGCTGAACTGGGGATCGGGCACTAGAGGGCGCTCTGGCAGGCGCGTTCGACGTGCGGGCACTGGAGGGCGCTCTGGAAGCACAGAAACTTGGGGATGCTCTTGAAGCGCGGAGACTTGGGGACGCTCTGGAAGCACGGACACTTGGGGGTGCTCTAGAAGCGCGGACACTTTAATGGCCGAGTGGCTTGCCACATTAACTGCCGGATGGCTTGCCATACTCTCTGCCGGCGGGCTTGAGGGAGCCGCAAACCACGGCCTTGACTTCGCCGCGGGCGGCGGCCTTGAGTGAGCTGCGAACGGCGGCGGGCCTGAGGGAGCAGCGAACCACGGCCTTGACTTTGTCGCGGGCGGCGGCCTTGAGTGACCCGTGAACGGCGACGGACCTGAGAGAGCCGCAAACCACGGCCTTGACTTCGCCGCGGGCGGCGGCCTTGGGTGAGCCACGAACAGCAGCGGGCTTGGCAACCTCACCAGGCTGTAGTCCTTCTAGCTGGCGGGGACGAGCCACAGACGATGGCGGCCTGGAGCGGTGGCCTCCATGGTGGTGTCGTTTAGGGTCGAGTATTCTGTCATGGATTACACGGAGGAGGACCCGCCATGGGCACCACCCTGGAGGCCGTCTGTCCTGTCTCTGTGTTCCTGTTCCTGGAAGACAGAGACTTGTTTCCTTTCCTCTTGTTTGCCCATATTTGGTTTAGTTCCTGTTCCTGTCCTTTGTTTCATTATTAGTTAATTATATTTCAGCTGTGTTTGTTTAATTATCTAGTTTGCGTGGTGTATTTGTATTGTGTTCTGCCCTGTGTTTCCTGTCCGGTATGAACGTCATTTCACATCTGTCGTGTTTGTCTTCCCCGCCTGTAACCTGTATTGGATATTATTAAAGACTCTTACCTGTGAATTCCTCGTCTCCCCGTTCCTGGCTTCCATCTCCCAGTGAATCGTGACATTGACATTGTTGACAATAATATTGCCATTACTGGTAAAATTAGAGGTTCTTATTAATCTTGTAGAGTCTTTTGACTTTCATTATTTGATTCACACCTTACTTTGCAAATGAAACCACCCAATTGGAAAGGAAGGGACCATCTGTTAAACTAACCACAATCCACAGGTAAAGGAGCTGCAAACTGTGCAAACCTTCTGGCCTATCCCATATCTTAGGTTTTCTTAGGAGATTTTGGAAAGTTCTTGGCATTTTTGTGGGCCACATCCATCGACAATCCTCTGAATTTGTGCCATCTGAGGCTGAAACTAAAGATTTAGTGCTGTGTACAGAACACCACACTCTCCCAGACACCCATTATCTTTATTATGTGCATAAGTTTTTGCCAAATTCTGGTAGGATTTCTTGTCTTACTGTTCATATTTAAATAAAGCTTAAATGGGGTGTTAACAGTAAAGCCCACTTTATTCACAGTTAAATATGAGAGCAGTCGTGGGACGGTGAGACAGTTAATATTACGGGGCTTAAATTCGCCCAGGGCAACATGAATCTGTAAACCATCAAAGGTTTAGCAAGCAAAAATTTTGCTCATTGTCCTCCAAAATAAACATCATCTTACAGAACATTATCTCATACATGCCGAAGAGCGCACAGAATGATTGAACAACAAATGCCGGATGGCTTGGAATTGCCTGTCAAAGAGCCTTGACATAAATCCCGCTGAAAACCTGTCGAGATCTTGAAGCATCTATTGGATGAAGGGAACACTTAAACCTTGAGGAAACAGACAGTTTTGTTGCTGAAGTGTAGAGTAGGTTGTCATAGCGTAACGAGCAACAATAACCAGTGCTCTGAAAATCTGTTTGGATGCTGTTATCTGCCATGAACAGTAAAGCCTTCAGTTCCGTATGTATCCCCAAAGTCAAGATCACTGCAAATTAGTTTGCAGTTGCACTCTTCTTTTTTGGTATATATCAGTGTTTTTAGTCTGTTTCATAAAATACATATATATAAATGTGAAATTTTATTTATTTAGTTAGTTTTAGCTTATGTGTGTGTTTTGTCAATTTGTCAGTTGAGTTATATATTATGAAATATTTCCTTGGGATCTAACTGAAATAAGTTACTCAAAGTTTGGTCCTTTGTTTATTTATTAATACTTTCATATTTTTTTTTTTTTTTTAATTAATACAAAATTATTAATACAAAACATATTTATTAATACAAAGTTAATACTTTACCAAAAATGAGAGTACAGACTTTTACATTGTTACAAAACATTTCAAATTCAGAACATGTAAATGTTCTTTTAAAATAAATGCTGTTCTTTTAACATTTTATTCATCAAAGAATCCGGAAAAAAGTGATTTTTGTTTAAATCAAGGTTTACACCAAAATATTTAGCAGCGCAACTAATTTAAACATTAACAATAAGAATAATTGTCTTTGATACTTGAATGATCATGTGACATTGAAGGTTCTAGTAATGGCTGCTGAAAATTCACAGAAATAGCTACGGTAATTACATTAACTATATTGCAATATAAAACAGTTGTTTTAGATTGTAATAATTAACAATATTACTTTATTTATTTATTTATTTATTTATATATTTTGATTGTATTTTGATCAAATAAATGCAGCCTTTGTGAACAAACACTACTTCTTTCTAAACCATTAAAACAATTCTACCAACCCCGATCTTTTGAACATTAGTGTACTGTATGTCAGTAAATTAGATTTCAAGAATGTCATACATTTGTAATAGTTCTCAACAGCTGCTGTTCTGTTGTGGGATGGAAATGCTGTCATGTGAAAGCACAAAGTGATCCTGCTGTTGAAGTTCCTCTGCTGTGTCATTTGCACGCTGCGTATGCCTGCAGACTGCAACAGGCTTCAGTGTTTCAACATGCAAACTAAATTCAAAGACTAGTTTACTTAACTAAATCTTTCAATCCCCTCAATGCCAACAGGCAGATTATTTTGTGTACTTTCAACAAAATGCTTATTTGCATTTTATGCATTTAGCAGACACTTTTATCCAAAGCGAGTGCATCTGAGGTGTGCATTTCATCTGTATGTGTGTTCTACGGAAGTCAAACCCATGACCTTGGCTCTCTGTGCACAGCTTATAGTTTTGGGCCAGCTCCAATGCAAATGAACAGCTAACTTCAGAAGACTTTAATCAAAGATGTCAAGTAACTTCTCATGATTAACATGTGATGCTCTTGTTTCTCTGAGCACTTTGGGGGCAAAATTTTGATATCTTTGTGAAGCTAGAATTTCATCATATATAAGTCATTTATTTTAAGTCTGGTATTTTTAAAGCAATTCCAAGAATCACAATAATACGTCTGATCAGTTTCGCTCATTTGCTAGCCTACGTATTGATCAACATTTTCTTTTGTAAACTCAGGCTTGATTTAATTAGCTACACATACAGTACTTGAGTCAAAAAGTCAAAACAAGAAATTGCAAGCCTACATCTGAAGTAATATGTAATTAAATAATGTGGCTTTAATGTAGTCAATGTAGCCATAAATACTTTGATGCATTCTTTCAACAATGGCAAAGATAATATAATTAATTAATAATAAAATATAATTAAATATATGAAACAAAAGATAACAGAGACAGAGAAAGAGAGATGAAGATCTTCCCTGCCACAATCTCTGAAGTTTCCACCTGCTAATGTATCTACACAAATGAGTCAGATGTTCATCTGTTGAACCGGGAGGGACGGCATGGCTTTAAACGGCAGCTTTAAGCATTTTAAAAATTTTCCAGTTTGTTTTTCATCTCAGTATTGTGGGAGTTTAAGCTCATTCCAATTGCTGTGTCCTGAGGCAGAATGTTCTCCCTGACAGAAAAAAGGAAACAACAACAACCAAAACAACAGAAATCAGGACAGAGGGGTTTTTTTTTTGTTGTTTTGTTTTGTTTGTTTTTTTAGTTTTTTTTGGAGGGCTGTTCATTGTGAGCGTGTGTGTTTGGGGTGAGGGGTAGTTCTCTAATCCATTATACAGAGATTATTTTATTTTATTTGTGTGGTTTTGGCCAGACTGGCCACAGGGCTGAGGGGGTTTTTATGGACTAATCCACCACAAAGCTCATAATAACCTGTCAGTTCATCCCATGCCAAGAGCCTTCTCTCTCTCCCTCTCTCTCACTGATTCTCTCCAATCAGATTGGTCCCAATCAGAACGAGCTATCTTATATTTATTAGGCCTGTTGATTTAACATGTTAATTTGGTGCGATTAATCATGGCAAAAAATGAATGCATTTAACGCACCCGACCCATCTTACATTGCATGCAGCTGCTGATGAACATGATGCAGGACAATAACTGACTGCCTGATGTAGCCTATTAGAATGGAATTATATGCCCTACAAGACACCATGCCCCTGTATGGATTTTTTTTCTAATTTTTAATAGTAATATCACATGATCAAGAGTGCTGTTTTTCCCCAAATATCTGCATGATTGCAACTGTGGGGCCTCAGTTTTGATCTTAGAGTATGCATATGCTTAAATCCAGGGCAACTCTCATATTTGTAAAAACGGCCTTTGACATGGAAAAGTGCTTAGTGTCACGTCAGGGTCTGAGCAGATGTACGCACTTTTTCTTGGAGTATTGCAGGTTTTTGGAAATGTAAGCTCTTCTTATAGCTCACTGTTCTAAATTAAAGGATTTGGACGATGACTGGTAATCTTTTATATGTTAATGACATTAATTAGGAGTCGTTTACAAGGCAGAGAGCTGAAAACATTTAGTTGCGTGCAAGTTTAAGATCATTTGTGATTCATAGATTTCACAACTGAAAGAGAGGCGTACATGCATTTTCTGTCTGTACGTTCATTCTATGGATCACACGTATGCATATTTGAGAGATGATCGTAAGATCAAATTTAGGATGGTTTCTGTGCAACATTTTATAAATGAGGCCCATGATATGATTCATAATTGAGTTGTTAAGTTACTACTGGGTTAAATTTTGGACACAATATTGTCAGTATTGCCTGTTTTTGTTCAATTAAACCAAAAAAAAAAAAAAAAAAAGTTCCAAACATCTGCTGTTGGTTTCCGAACAACACAGCGGTGTTTCATTACTGAATTAATCTATTGAATTCTATCTAATGAAATTCTATGTTGATTCAGAATATTTTGTTTATTTATTTTCTGAGAGTAAACTTGCTCATTAGCACCCCTGATACAGCATAACTCTTGGTACGAGTCTGTGAAACACCAGTCACGATAAAAGAGCACAAAAACTTGTAGAAGCAAGATAAATTGGCACGGTTGCTTCAGTAAATGTATTCTTATCTCACGTTTGCTTTTTTTAACCAAACTGCCTAAACACGTACAACAACAAATGTAATGAAGTGTTTCTAGATTCGCATGCATCTGTTTTGAATAAAACTGAACATGCTTTCGGTGCTTTTTTTTTTTTTTTTTTTTACTTTGAAAGTGTCAGGAAAATGCAAAAAACTATGTAATATAATTTTGCAAAAATGTTGCCAAAGGCTTATTTTTCCAACTAGTCTGGTTTGAGGGGGAAAAAAGTTGCAAGTAAAACTTTGATGTCACTTTTCTTGATTAAGTAATCATTACTTGTTTGTTTGTAATGACTATTCAGTACCTTTGTCCATTATCACATTCATCCTTTCAAGCACAAATAGAAACACAACTGTATTAATACATCACTATTGTAACCAGTGATGTATTTTCCGAGGTATAGGATCTCTCTAGTACTTTCAGCACTGTCAAACCTCAGCCTGGGTTTAGATATGGAACTCCACAGACTGAATGTAGTGCTGAACGTAAAGATAGTTTACACATGCAATTTCCACATCGCCTATCAGCGACATGCAGAAAATGAAAAATACATTATTCAGTATTTACATTCTGCTATATTAGACATAATGCATGTTACAGAAGAACAACTATTCATATTCCCCATGGAGAGATGCAACCCTACAGGACTCAGCTATTAATGTCATGTGTTGATAAGCACGGTCAGCCACTGTAAATCTCATTTTCTGTAGAACAGTTCCATTATTGCTGCAAGAAGAGAGAAGCAGTAATATATTAATGTATTATTTATATTTATTCCATTATTTGGAATATTTAATGCTTTCAGCATTATTAATTTATAAACATTGTTTTTATTTTTTTTCTCTCCAAAATATAATTTTGGACTTATTTCCAGTAGATAATGTGTGTATTTTATAGTTTTTGCATGTCAGACATTGTTGTTATTGTCAAAGCAGGGTGAAGTTTCATATTTCATTTTATGTAAAAATAGTGTCCTAAGAAAATATGTTTACTTGGAGGAAATGTGGTAGGCCTTGGAGGCATGGACTTGTAATGAAGTGATTATTCAAAAATGATCAGCATACACGCTTGCATATGAAACCCTTTTGCCTAGAGCTACAAATCAAAAATTCACATCTCAACATATTTTCAGATGTGTTTGTACACTGAATAAAATGACTCACTGAATTTACTATTTTTTTTTTTAAGGTAAGTGGTTGCAATCAATTTATTTTAGCTACATTTAAATAAACAAATTTAGTTGAAAGTTAGTCAACTAAATTAGTTTATTTAAATGTAGCTAAAATAAATTGATTGCAACCACTTACCTTAAAAAAAAAAAATTAGTAAATTCAATGAGTCATTTTTTTCAGTGTACACATTCCAGAATGCTGTGCAGCAAAACCGCCCGCTATGATCAAGATTACACTGTACGCTCAAGTCGGTAAAATGATCCGAACTTTCCATCACTACTCCGTACGCATTCGAATCGCTCTCCTGGATGTCAAACACCAATCGATTTATGCGGCGCCGCTTCTAGTCGAATTGAATAGTGCTGCAGGCTTATTGGCTCAGTGACGTTGATGAGATTAACCCCTTAGGAATTGAAGTTTGGTACCGAACGACAATACGTTTTTCGATACTCCATGGTATCGAGGCAATTCGGTCGGTGCCTAAGAAGTATAGAACTCGATACTCAGCCCTAATAATACTAATAATTAAACTGGTAGTTTTTTAAGTAATTAAAATATATATATATATTTACAAATAATAAAATAAGTTTAAAATAATTAAATGTTCACATTGTTGCATAAAAATTCTCCAATGTGTTATGTAGTCAGATTGGAAAATTTGTTGTAAGCTATTTTGCGAGAAACAAAAGTTGCAGTCAAAAAGCTGCTTTCATAAAATCCATTAGTTTCATCATTAAAATTAAGATTTATAGCAAGTTATTTTGTGAGAAATAAGAGTTGCAATTGCAATATATAAAGTTGCAATTATTAGAAATGCAGTTGTGAAAAAATGCAAGTCCAATTGTTGCAATTGTGAGAGAAAGTTGCCATTACCTTTTTTTCCCTTATTTTTTTTTAGATTATCAAAGAAATCGCACTTCTGTGCTTGTCATTAAATACATAATTAAATAATTAAACAGACAACCTTTGGGGGGAGGGGGACTCGCTCGGGAAGAATGTCTCTAAAGAAGTGTGTTTTTGGTTGTAAGGGAAAGATAACCTTGTTCAGCTTCCCGAAGAACCCAGCTTTATGTGAACAGTGGATGCAGTTTGTTTTTTTGGGGCAGCAATGGAGTTTTGCAAGTGTGTTTGTTGACGAACGTTTTATGAACAAGGCCCAGTTCGATGCTGGATTTGAACATCGTTTGATATTGAAAGATGGAGCGGTCCCAGCTATAAAAGATCCCGGTCATGATTCAGAACTGCATATGGTAAGTGAAAGGCATCAAATGTCTGTGTTTTGTTGGCATTCGGCGCTCAAGTGCTCGTCAATCTTTAGCTCCGTCCACGGCACGCCTCCAGGAGCTCGGCTGTTTTCGGAGAGAATTGTAAAGCTGTATCCTTCTTTTATAAGTATGATAAAACTAAAGACTTTTTTGGAAATATGAAGGATGCAGTACTACTCTATAGGTACTCGAGATTAACATGAGATTGGGTGAAACTGTGTGTGTTATGCCTCCTTTAAGTACTAGATATGGTGTATTTTCATAGTTTTCCTTTCACAAAATCCATTAGTTCACAGTTGCAATAGAGAGGTTTGTTTGTTGTCTCAAAGCTTGATTTTTCAGATGAAAATAGACACAAAAACTCCATTAACCATGAGAGGAATTGACTCTAACCCCAATCCCCATGTGACAAAATCACATCCACTTAGAGTGCAGAACAATAAAGTTCCCTCACAACACAAAACATCTCCGCCACACTCATGCTACCAAAAACAGCCATTTTAGCTCAGTTTTGTAGTTAGCTGTATTTTTAGGGGTTTGCTGTGACCCCAAACAGAACACAACATACATCACGGCTAATTACAGAGAATAGATGAAGTGCCCCGTGCAGCCTCGCTAGCTGGCTAGCAATGGCAGCCTGTCACCAGTAAATACAGTACTCAACACAAACCTCCTACTCACATTATTACAGAGCAGGGCCAAGGTTAGGGAGGAGAGGAGCGAGGGATGAGGTGATGTGGACTGCGTCTATTGTTGAAATGAAAGAGGGAATTGGTGAAGGAGGCAAGTTGAGAGTAAAAACAGATGAAGGGACAGATGGGAGGAGGAAGAGGAGGGTAGACAGATGATCTGTTCTGGCAAGTAAGAAGGCCCTCGTGGGCTAATCTCACTGACAACTGCACTTCCAGCAGGGGAATCTCAACGAGCGGACAAGTGGAGAGACGTATTGATTCCATATAAACTTGTATTTCATTCAGCACTGATAAATATAGATTAAAAATGTATCGTTTTATCCAGTATTTCTTTGTGTTATGTTTTCAGGATGTGTCTTTGACTTTAAAATGAAAGTGCTTTATTGGCATTGATGAAGTAAAAAAAAAATAAATAATGTTATTTTAAGAGCTGTTCACTGAAAGGCTCTTTGTGATCCTACAATAGTTCTTCCACGGAAAATCCCTGTTTTGGAAACTTTTTGTTTGAGTGCAGAATCATTCAGGGGGAAAAAATGCAAAATTGTGAATTGTTTCTTACATGTTTTGTGAGTAGAAACAGATAAACTGAATCTGGCAAAGTTTTATTACATTGGTTGGCGTGTATTTTGGCTGTTTGGAAGAAAAAATGTCTGGGGAGAGACACTAAAAGGTAGGTGCTTTATTGCATTTGAAAATAATGCACCACTAACACTAAACCTAACCGACAGTGTTAACAACAGAAAATTAGATAAAAACATTTGCTGAAGCAAAAATGCTATTTTAGCTTGTTTTTACAAGTCTTTGAGCTATTGTATTGGGACTCGTGATTTACAGGACTCATACCCAACCTCTTTGCATCACAAGTGAAATGTTGGACCAGGTGCGCTACTGAGCAAGTTTACTACATCAGAAAAGCCACAGATATGAAGTTGTATATGCAGACATAAAAATGTATTAGTTAAGAAATCATGCACTATAATAAAAATATTTAGAGGTATCCTAACATAGTATTGAGCAAGGAAATGCACGGAAAAAAAAAAAAAAAAATAGTATTTATTAATTAAGAATCCAACCCTGTAATCATAATTACAGTTGTTGGTAAATTTGTTGTGTTGTACTGCTTCTAGTGTTAATTTTAGTCAGTCATACTACAAATTGTAAACGATGACAAAATATTCACTTTTGGGTGAACCCTTCTGTTGGTTAAATTGTAAGGATGAAGCTAAAAAAATGGGTCCTAGACCAAAAAAAAAGTTTGAGAACCCCCTGATATATGTCAGAATCTGTGAAAATATTGAGGCTTTGTTTTGCAGGAGAAAATAAATAAATAAATAAATAAATAAATAAATAAATAAAAAAACTAAACAAAAAGTGTTAAAATTCTTGAGGAAGGCAGTCTTTTCAATGGTCCCAAAAGTACATCTTCCCCATGTCATCAATGATATGGTAAGCTCTCCACTGCCTGGAATTCATACACAAAATTGCAAAAACAAAGGCAGCTCTTTTGGGAGAATTTTGTAAAACAATGCATTGCTTTGCCTGAGAGAAATCTATGCTGAATACATTCAAACAACATTTCACCTTTTGACATTTGAACAATTGTCAGCAATTAAAACATACACACACACACACACACACACACACACACACACACACACACGTGTGCTCACAGACAAGGTCCCATCGGTGTTCGGAAGCTGTTCCAGATCACTTCACCCTGTCCTTCTAAGGCACATGGTCGTGTGTTTGCGCTCACACTGATGAGAATGTCTGAAGCTGCCATTGTCTTAGGCTCCCTTGAAAATCAGCTTACCCTGCCTCTCGCATATGATCGCATTTGTATTCATAGGAATTCATTTTATGAACTATTCGTTCTTGCATGCATATCTTTTTGTTTGTTTGGAAAGACACTGATATGGACAGTATCAACAAATTGATGCCTTCTAAAATAGTTCTATAAACATTGATGAGTGAAAACATGACCAGTGACCAGTCACAAAAGAGAGTATCACTGATTATCTCCTAACCTGCCCACATCTTAAGATCTGAGTAGATTAGATTGTAAGCAAACAATCAGTTATCCTAATCAATGTGTTGGTTGCAGGAGAAATGGGCAGAAAAAAAATCAAATCATGTTTGACAAGGTCCAAATGTTTATGGCAAGATAAATGTGTCAGAATATCTCTGTGGGTTGTTCCTGGTCAGCAGTGGTGTGAGTTTACCAACAGTGGCCCGAGGAGGAATAAACCAGAGATGAGGTGTTGGGCACCAAGGCTCATTGATGCACAAGGGCAATGAAGGCTATCCCGTCTGGTCTGAGCCAACAGGTTTACTGTGGCACAATGCACACAAAATTAATGATGCTTGTGGGAGGAATGTGTCACAACACAGTGCATCGCACTCTGCTGCATTTGGGGCTACATAGCTCAGAGAGCTCATGATGATCCCTGTCCACTGTCAAAAGCACCTACAATGGGCACAGGAATGTCAGAACTGGACCTTGGAAGAAGATCGCCTGATCCGATGAGTCCCATTTTTCTTTTAAATCACATGGACGGCCGTGTAGATGTGCATCATTTACCTGGAGTAGTGATGGCACCAGGATGCATTTTGGGACAACAGGAAGCCAGTTCAAGGAATGTTCTGCTGGGAAACCCTGGGTCCAGCCATTCATGTGGACGTCAATTTAGCACATCCCTTCACAACAGTTGTGTTCCCTTTTGCAAGTGACCTCTTTTAGCACAATAACGCTCCATGCACACAGCCCACATTGTTCAGGGATGGTTTGAGGAACATGATGAAGAGTTCAAGGTGTTGCCCTGGCCTCTGAATTCCCCAGATCTAAATCTAATTGAGCATCTGTGCGATGTGATGGACAAACAAGTTCGATCCACGGTGGCTTTTTGTTACTCATGTCTTAGTGTCAGATACCACAGGACATCTTCACGGATTTTGTAGAGTCCATGCCTTGGTGGGTCGTTAAAGATAGGATAGTCTAAAGGGACTGTTTTGGTTTAACATAGAAGATGATCTACACTCTAAAAAATGCTGGGTTAAATACAACCCAGCGCTGGGTAAAATATGGACAAACCCAGCAATTGGGTTGTTTTCAACCAACAGTTGGGTTAAATGTTTAACCCAACCTTCTGGGCAGTAACCCAACCACTGGGTCAAAACAACCCAGTCGCTGGGTTTGTCTATATTTTACCCATCATTTTATAGAGTGTAGTTTCAAATGCTAGTTTTAAGTTTCCTTGTTAATAAACCATGGAACATTGACAAACTTGACAGCCGGTGATTTGAATCCATTTCCAAAGCTGTTTTAAGGCTGCAGCTCTGACATTTTGAATAACTCATTTTGTGTTCTACTGGAAAAAGTCATGAGTTTGGAGTGGCATGATGGCAAGTAAATGAGAGAAATTACATTTTACAGCAAACAATCTGCCGAAGGTGGGGCTTGATTGAACGGAACACATTCAGAATGTGTGATTTCTGCCACATTTTAGACAAACACTTTTTACAACAATTGTGCAATTTTATCAAAGATACAAGTTTCGGAAGTTGTTTAAAATGCGCTTATGTGTCTAAAAAGAATCTAGCGGACAAGTTTACCTTCATTATCACATCTTACACTTAACATGGATGTAATAAGGATTTCCGTGTTTTTCAACTGGAGAGGTTTGACCCACGCCAATTGCATAATCTCACATCAGTCATGGTCCAAGCCCCCAATACGAGAAAAAATGCTGCCAGCTAGTACACAAAACTGTGATACTCACCAGCTGGTTAATAACTGGCCACTGGTTTTCCTTCCTTTTTTGTCCTTTGATAAAGCCCTTGCTGAATGTGTTCATGTGAAACCACTAAAATTCAGCTTCTAGTTTCACTGTCAGTAAGTGGCCTATGATCCACAGAAAGAGAGAAAAAGTCCTCTCTCTTTCTCTTTCTCACTCTTGCACACACGCTTACATGCGGAGGAAGAGCGTGCTCCGTGTGTTTTGACAGGCTGTGGCCGACAGCACAGGCAGCCGTGCGATCAAGGCCCCGGCAGATAATTAGCTCGTCTGTATCCATGAAAGCGCTATTAGACTTTTGCACTCGTTCGGTCCAGATGCAACACATTCTCCAGCCCCTCTTACATCTCCAAGTCAGACTCTGACCCCTGCGGGTCTTGTTCATCACAATCATTAACCTACTGATGCCTTTGGGGACAACCAGGCATTTAAGCCTGTGGGCGACGGCACCCGTGTAGCCCAGCTGACAGTGAACAGACGTGGGCACAGAGGGAGCAGGGAACCCTGCCTGAGTGTGCTATTGATCTGTCTGGATTAGGAGCCCTTGTCTGTGGGGGCATCTCAGTCAGCTGACAGATTATTACCGGCTTTGCTGGGATTTCAGCCACACCAAAGACTCCCTGCACAATAACTGTGTTTGGCAGAAATGTATAATATCGTACTATGGAGATAGAGGGAGATAAAAACTAGAATGGAAAAGAATTAATCCATCAAGCTTACACATTTTCACTGTTTATCAATCTTTCAGTCTTTCACTGCATCTGTCAATCAATCTATGAATCATTCTATCAATCGTTCTATTGATTGGTCTATCAGTCAGTCTATCAATCATTTCAACAGCCATCATTCTATCAATTCCATCAAACATTCTATCCATTGTTCTATCAACATTCATTTTATCAATTGGTCTATCATTTAACATTCTATCGTTCTATCAACCATTTTATCCATCTATCTATTAGTCATTATATTGGTCATTCTATCAGTTGGTTCTTTCATTCGTTCTATTTATCATTCTTTGAATCGGTCTATCAGTCGTTCAATAAATCATTCTATCATTGTTTTATTATCATCGTTTTATCAACATATCTATCATTCGATCAATCATTCTAGCTATTGTATATAAACCATCATTCTATCAATTAGTCTGTTCATCAATATATTAGCTGTTCTATCGAATGGTCTATCACTCGTTCTAGTGATCGGTCTATTATTCTATCGATCGATCTATCAGTCATTATATTAGTCGTTCTATCAATTAATTTCTCTGTTGATCTATCAATTATTATATCCATAGGTCTTTCTCTCGGTCTGTCTGTCTATCTATCTCTGTTATGCTGCTGTTCTTCTTGAATTTTAGAACAGTACAAGAGGGATTCATGGAATGGATTGAATCTCTTTTCTCATTTGTTCTGTTTAGCCCAATTCATAAATGAGGCTGAAACTCTGCCTGTTAAATTTTTCATATTGTGGTGTTGTGATGCGGCGCTCAGCTACTGGGAATAAAACTGACAGTTGGTTATGTTCATATCTATACAGATTTGTCACAGTTAGAACTGTTGATAGATTAAATCATAAAACTGCATAACGTCATAATAATAGTACTAATAGTAATCACCATCATCATATTCTTCTTCTTTCTCTTATTTTTGTATAGTATGTTAAGATAGTTACATTTCATGAAAATGTAGTAAAATGATGTTGCAAGGTACTCAGAGTGAACAAGCTATATTCAAGAAGTGCATGCCGTGAATTAAACTAGATATCGATGAAGCTGTAGTGTAGAACATCAGTAAGAACATCTACATTTGCTTCAGGATTACTAGCTTTTATTTATATAATGGTTCAGGACATAGTGTTATTTATTATGGAAATGCATTGTAGGGACTTTAAGTTACCGCATTAAAGGTCTGTTCTCTTGCACTAATGTGATGACTTCTACAGGTTGCTTTCAAAATCTTGGTAATCTTATCTCTTGTCAGGTACCTGTGGGAGGCATTTGCCTTCAATCTGATTCACAGCGTGCACAGATTTTAGTCATGCTATGTGTAATTTAACCATTTATTCAAGAATGAAAATAGAAATAAAGATAATGCTGTGAAATATCACACTTAATTCCTGCTATTATAAGAATGATATTCAACAACTTTCACTGCATTAGCAAACTGGGTTGTACTTTAGTTTACAGTATGTGCACTTTTGTCTACTTCCAGTATACGAAAGTACTGGCAATATAATGTGTCTACATAGGATAAGGTTGGGTTTTGGGGTAGGTTCAGGTTTAGTACCTAGTTATTATCAAGTTATTGTAAAGTAAATACACGCAGAACAGGACTGTAAAATAAAGTACTTAAAGAGTGTAAAATCAAGTAAGCATGTGTATATATCAGTATTTGATTAGAAAAGCCCTTAAATGATCAATATTTAATGACAGTCAAGATAAAGATATCGGCATGAATGTCCAAATGTGGCTGTAAAAGTCAATATATTGGTTCTTTTACTTCCATATCATTGAAGATAAAAGATGTCATAATAAGGAATGTCAGTCTATCAAAATTTTAATCAAATTGATATACTGATATGACATACTGATTAATTATTAGCTAGTAAAAGTGTCTTTAGAAGTCATTATGCTGTTTGTTTCTTTATCTTTGCTCATAAGCCTATCACTGGTCTATAGTCCACACTAACTTTGCGATCTAGTTTGTCACAAAAACACACTTTGCATGTAGCCTACATCAAGCTGAATTTCTCAATAGGAAAATCCCTTAATACAGAACTAATGGATGGATCAGTACGAACGATTAATTCAATTATTTTATACAATTATCTATATCAAAGTGTTAAATCGACAGTGCTAGTGGTAATATGTCTTTGATTCTCTCGGTTTCTCTCTCTATATATTTTCATCTTCTTTTAGCCCTTCGGCTCAAGCCTCGGATCAAAATGAGGGTGCCAGCCAACAGCGCCAGCCGAGGGTGGCAGTTTGGTGCCAAAGATGACGTATAATGTAATTAAGGCTCAGTTCCACAGTGGCAACGCAGACATGTTGCGACGTGAGGAATTATGAGTCCAAACCGCAGCTAGGGGCTCTCGTTTGGGCCACTGCCTTTTTAATATATGTTCATATTGGACAACAGTGCAGAGAGGAGAGTCAGTAATAATACTGCTGAAGGAAATATGAGGCTGGGATGAGAGGAAGAAATGAAGGATAGAGGCAGATAGCACGGTTCTGGTGCTGTCCAGCCCAAGTGTGGTCTTGTGCTTCTGCTGGGTATTGTCCCAGGACAAGCTCCTGAGCTACAGAGCCTTACTAAACCAGCGTTTTGTCCCGATCTCTTACCTTTTTATTCTCTCCAGACTCTACTAATGTGCTCGAGGATGTGTGGGAAGAACACTGAACCATATAAAGGCTACTTTAAACAGTACTGAGGATATTACAAACCTTTCTAATGACACAAAGAACAACTTTCTTTAGAAATTTAAGGGATAGCTAAAAAAAAAATCATTTACTCAAGCGCATGTCACCTCTGTCAAGTTTTAAAACAACAAAAGAAAAAATATATATAATAACTGAATAAATAAATAAAAAATGTTGTCCTTTATATCTATATGCATCTGCTATGAAAAGATCTGTATCTGTATTTGGATCAAACCAGGTTTTGTTGGGACTGAAGTTATATAAAGTGAAAGTGTGTGTGTGGATATGTATGTGGTTTATAAATCCAGTTGCAGTTTTAACACACTTCCAGTTTCAATTATATAATACAATTTATTCCTGCAATGGAAAGCTGATTTGTATATATATATATATATACACACACACACACACACACACACACACACACACACACACACACACACACACACACACACACACACACACACATATATATATATATATATATATATATATATATATATATATATATATATATATATATATATATATATATATATACATATATTCAGTGTCACAGAAATCAATAATATTTTTGTGATTTTTTTTTTTTTTTTTTTTTTTTTGGAATTCTTTGAATAGAAAGGTAATAAGAACAGCATTCATTTGAAATATAAATCTTTTGTAACATTATAAATGTCTTTACTGTCGCTTAACTAGCAATGTAATGTGTCCTTGCTAAATAAAAGTGAATGATTATTTATAAAAAATTCCTTTGAAAGTAAGTTTTGAATTATAAAGCAATACTTTTAAAATGGCAGAACTTAATTTCTAAGTTAACTTTGAGAGTGAAAGTTAATTTTGCGTCTCAAATAAAGCCATGGCATTCAACCACATTTCAGTCATTGTCATTATAAAATAAGTACTTTTTTTGGCTGTTGCCATTCTATACCACTGTAAAAGATCAACCTGTGCAATATTTATGCTATGCCTGTCTGTAGATGGAATCCGACTGCCCTTTCACCACAGTTCATTTCAACTCCTCCACAGTTCATTTCACTTCTGTTCATTTCTTAAGGGCACTTGTGAGCCATCTGATCGAGTGAAAAAATGAATCAGTTGGTGAAATTATTGACGCAGACCTCGCGAACAAACTTCTTCAGTGTTTTCGCTGCATCTTTTATGATTCATTCGCATGGTGTCAGCCCTTGCACAAACCGGTACATTGCTTTCTGATGATTCACTGGAATCATTAGCAAGTGAATACTGAACAGCAGCGTGATTCATTTCGCAGCGATGGCAGACGTGGGTTTTCTTCGGCTCCCGAGCTGCACCAGAGGTTGCCAGATCCATCAGGAATGCAGACTCCTCATTTTGACTCCAAATGGGCACCTACACACAGGCACACAGGGGACCAAAACAAAGCCCTCCCAGCCAGCCCTCGATATCTCTTTCTCTCTCGACACAATCCAAACGCCTCTCCGCTGTGTTCTGTGAAAGAAACCGAGCATATCTGCAGATTCTGGGTGGTTAACTCTTCACATCAAGAGGCCCCTAGCTGTCGGGCCCCCCACTTGACACAGCGGCACGTGAAGACGTGACTTTGCGCAGTATCTCTGCCCACTTGCAGCGCTCTCCCTCTGCCAGCTTCCCCCGGGGCTCTCGCCTTCCCAGCTCTCCCTCTGAGACCCTCTGTTAGCCATCCAATTCATTCCTCCCGGAGTCCTGAAACACTGCTGTCTGTTTACTTCAGGATTACGGCTTTTGTATGTTTCAAATGTGACAGCTGCTTCATTCATCTCCCAAGTGTGGAGGCCATGAGATAAGACAGATATGGCTTTACAATCTTTCTCTCTCAGAGTAAATCCTTTTTAAATCTTCTATTTTACTCCCTTTCTTTCTCCTTTTCTTTGCCTTAAGATTACAGCATATTGTGGCGGTGCTACGGCGGCAGCTGAGATATTTTAGAGAATATTATGATATGTTATGAAGAAATTACTGTTTGCCTCCATGCCTAGATTGGACGTATCTTTCACAACATCACTTATAATCATTGTGCTGCTGTACTGCATGTAGGTTTTGTGATTGATTTGCATGATTCATTATATCAATGTGAGATATGAATGAGGTCTTTAGTTTGCATGTATGTTTCTGAATACACTGAATTTTCAAAACGGTTATGATGCATCAATGAGCATGTCCAAATTCTTTAACTCAGCTATTAGCAACACTTGATGCATGAAATGCCGGTTTTCTCACCTTTTATGCAAGGTAACATTCCTGTAGTACAAATATGTTGACAAGGACATGATTTTTAATTCTTAAAGAATGCATGAAATGAATAAATGTATAGCTTGAATGCAGTGCACATGCATACAGTTTGCAAGTCCACTTTACTTTGGATTAAAGTGTTTGCCACATGCAAGGCTGTAGACGCTTTTGCACTTTAAATTGACCAGTTCTAAAAAAAATTCTGAATCTTGAACGGATAATAATTAATAAGCTAATCAATATGAAATAAATAAAAATAAAAAAAAATACAACGCAATTCAATTAGACATATTATGCTTAAACTTTTACCTGAAGACCTATTTACCTATCCAAAAGCTATTCACATGCATTCATATTCATTGCATAAAACATCAGGCAATATGTCCATGAACATCAGGCAAACTTAAAAGTGTATTGCTAAGAGTATCACCACAGAATGATACATAATGTGATGCACCCTAAGAAGATGTTGCCCAAAAGAGAAGTACAGTATGCACTGTTGTTTGTATTTTTTGTCATTTGCATTACAGAATGATGTGTTGTATGGATATATCAAGATATTTGCTTTTGATTTACAGTGGTACTGTTGATTCTAGGACAAAGATGTCCAGGAGTAAGATATTTGCTTTTGTGTCGTTTACTTTAAGGTCAGTGTGTAATGGTTGATGAAGTGTTTGGATGGGTGAGAATGTCTTTTTTCACACTTCATGTATGTATTTGAGGTGTGTATGAAGTATATTGGTGGGACCCAATATGCTTCATAGAGCATGATGCTGACAACATCAGAAGGTTCAGTTCCCAGGGAGTTCACTGTACGTGTCTTTTGATAACAGCCTGCTAAATATAATGCCAATGTGTTTTGGTGGTTTTAGTTGTAACATTAACTACTGTGTCAAGATGAATGCTGGCAAAGAAAAGTGTGTTTTGGAAAAGTGTTCTCAGAGCTGAGAAATGCATGTCAATTATAATTAACCCTTGTGCTGTGCTGAAAATCCATTACCTAATTTGGTGTCAGTCAAAAAATGACAAGCCATTTAATTTAAATTGCTTATAAATCTCTCATTATCTGATATTATCACCAAATCTTGGATTCAGGTTTTTATGAGCCTGTTTTCTTTAAATTTCTGATTTAAAAAAAAAAAAAAAAAAGTGGATAATTTGAGCAGTGTTTACTCAAAAAATGAGGTGCATAAACTCAGATTAATGAAGCCAGTCAGTTCCAAAAGGAAATAGAGAACGTGCTAATTTAAAGAAAACAAATTGATAAAAAAAATAATAAATAATAATAATAAATAAATAAAATAAAAAAATAATAATAAATAAATAAAAACACAATACATAAACATTGGAGATTGACATTTCCTTTAATGGAAATTTGATGAAATGGCCTCTTGTGAAATCTTTATTTAACAACAGTAATCAAGATTAATTTGAGAGCTCTGAAACTCTGTGGCCTTGGCCGCATTTTCTAAAAAGCATTTTTCATCATCTCAGAAATATTGTGTAAGTGAAGCTTTACATATCAATGGACAACTTAACCCTGATAAAAATAGCAGTTTGGAACAAATCAATCATAATTTACCATCTTAAATGATGACTTGATTTAACCCTCATAGTCCACGGAGATTAACTAAAAAGCTTTAATAATAGAGATTTCAAAATTATAATAATTTTCCCATCAAATTCAATATTTTACAACAAAGTAGACATGCAGATTTAACAAAGGTGATCATTTTGATACACACATTAAAAAATACAATTAAACCCAGTTGGCACAAACAAAACATAAGGGCTAAGATTGGCTTTGCGAGATAAACAGAGACTGTGTTTGCAGAAAGACAGAGCCTCATTTGTGATAATGTGATTTTAATGGAACTGCATTGCATTTAACAAGTTGACATGGTAGCAAGCAAACAGAAATGTAACATTCGTGTTGTAAAAGACATGACATCTAATCTGACATCTACACGTGTAGTTTTTTTCTATACACGCAGGCATGTGTGACAGTCGTAGCACTGATTTGATTATAAAGCTACATGTTGGCATCAGCAGGAAGCGTTCCATCAAATCAGGTCAAACACACCAGCATGCATGTCATCATAACTAGCAATCTTTCTGAAATGAGGAAAAAACGGAAATATACATATGAAGGGAGATTGTGTTTGTGTGTGAAGCCTAAATAGAAAGCCTATGTCTTTTAATATGCGCTGAGCAAAGCTGCTCTGCATATGAAGTTATAAAAATATCACTTTGCCTTTTGTCTGCTACACATACTTCCTGTTTAATGAGCTTGTTAGCGTGTGTTTTTTTTTTTTTTTTTTTTTTTGTGAAATGGAACCGGTTGTTAGAGTGGGATAATGCACAGATGAGAGCTTTTTTCGGTGCAAATAATCTGAAAAAAAAAAAAGTCAAAAGTAAAAAAAGGAACAAATGTTGTAAGGAACTTTGCAGGCTGAATTGTCACAAGCTTAAATTGTCACGTGTGTATATATATATATATATATATATATATATATATATATATATATATATATATATATATATATATATATATATATATATATATACTGTGTATATATATATATATATATTTTAACAATTACACACTCACACAAATCCACTTCTTAGAGGAAAACGGGAACCAATAATTAAATTCAGAATTTTGTCCTTATAAATAGCTATTGTTAAGTTATTAAAATATATTCATTAAAAATATTCAGAATCTTGCAAGTAAAATCGTTCATTAGGCTGTTTATGGTTGCTAAGCAACATATTGTACTGCTGTATTAAAATAAACTGTGAGGTCACGCGCAAGTTCATCTGATGAAAGCAGCACTTTCAACAGGCAGAAGAACTTGGGAAAAATAGGGTTGATGGTGTCAGAATCCTCCAGCGACTTGAGTTTTACAATAACATCAGTTCACAGCTTTTTACAGCTTACGTTTCTTATGACAAATATAGTGTGAAGTGAGCCAGTAAATCTTCAGAGTTTATACAGCTCTCTAAAGAGGTGACAGACTGGGGCAAATCTATTCTTCTTGATGAGGAAGTTTTAAACAGGGCCATGTTAATCAGCAGAGTGCTGGCGCTCTCTCATCAGTTAATGCTGCACAATGAAAGAGCATTAGCCAACATCACAGCACAGAGCTGTCCATCTCCAAACCTCAGCCTTCATCTCTCACACCGACAGCGTGATTAGAAGAGAAGAGGCAGATTACTGACAGATTTGTACCTGTCCATGTCCCCGTCTCATTGTCATCTTTCTTTCTCTCTCCCTCCTCCTCTCTCGTTCTCGGAGAATGGGTTTTCAAACTTTTTGATGACACATACCCCTAAATATGATCACGTACTTGTGAAAAAAATAAAAAAAATCCTTAAAGGCTGAGGAAAAAACGTGTGTGCCTCTATTATAAATAAATAAATAGCCATGTTACTACAATACACATGACATAGCACTTTTTCATGTTTGTTTATTTACTTACATACTTGCTTAAATTTAATTTTATTTTATTTTTATTCATTTATTTTTTTTAATTTTATTTAATTGTATTGTATTGTATTGTATTGTATTGTATTTATTTTTCCAACCATGCATTTATTCAAGTTAGAGATCATTTCTTTTGGAGCCTTTTTGGAGTATAAATAAATGTTTCATTTTTTTTTTTTTTTGTTCCCATACTTGTTTATTTTGTTTATTATTATTATTATTATTATTATTATTATTATTATTATTATTATTATTAATTATCCCCCAGACAATTATATTTAATAAAAAATAACCTGTTAACACAAAACATTATGCTTTTTAATTTTATTTTCTCTTTCATTTTCCATGGACCCTCTATCACCACCTTGGCCCCAGTTTACAGCATCAGATCTTACAGAATCAGATTATTCTTGTTTCAAGGCAAAAGAGTCATTTATAACTTAAGAGACTGTTTAAAAACTATCAAATTGTCAGGCCACTTACTGTGAGAAGTATAATAAGAAATTATTGTGAACTACCTGAATCTGTAGCAGCCGAAGATGTTATTTTTAACAAACAGGAATCCTAAGGGGAGTAATTTTCCTTTGTTACCGGGACGAGAGGGAAATAAGTTTGGTATTAGTGCAAAAATAATGCAATTACGAAGATATTAGTACGTAAACCACATCATTTACATTACTTTCAGGAAGCGCTTTATTTTCTTACAGACCGAAGAGGAATTTAGCATTGAGAAAAACAAATTAAAGAACTCGGCTTCCTTTCAAAACAAGAATTATTAAGGACTAACCAAGCAAATTAAGGAAGTATTTGTGTGCTAGCTGAAACCTCTTCCCTCTCTCAATCTCTCTTTTGAAAAAGGAGGGAACGGTTCCCTAGAGGAGGAAGAGTGGGCCGTCCCAAAGGACAACTGAGACTGATGTCTACTTCCCAGCTGTGCTGATTCACTCCCTAGGCTCTCGGCAAGGCCGTGACGGGGCCGATTACTCAAGCACCTTCTCCTCACGGCACCGAACCACTTTGGCCCAGTGGGACGTCCATTAGTGCATCGCCTCAAAGAGTCACACCATCGCGCTCGCTCTTGGTCTTGTTACCTCAGGTCCTAATTGCCATGCTGACAAACAGACAGTGAAGAGAGACTGGAGGAGAGAGAATAAAATGAGCGGATTTGCTCTTTGTCCTTCATTATCCCTATCCAGCCAACTGTTTGCATATCTTAGCTGACAATATGTGCGTCTGCTCTGCCGAGGGCGGAGGAGGTATTTATAAGGACTCCGTAATTGAAAGTGATGATCTTTCGTTCAAATGTGCAATCATATCATAATTAATTATTCATGACACACTGCTCAGTCAATAAGAGAACAGATGATAACATTCAAACTTGTTTGTACCTGATAGGTGTCACAGAAAAAGGTCTTGTGAGAAACCTGTTTTTGTTGCAGTGCTAAAAAAAAATTATACTGAGAAGGGGGGGGGGGGGTGTAAGATCTTTTTATTTTCTTGGAAATCTTCTACAGATAGCACACTTTTGTGTCCCCTGGACTCCAGTTTAAAAACTTCTGCCATTTTAAAGTCAAGTAACATTTATGTACATGGCACTTTATGCAATACAGATTGTTTCAAAGCGGCCTTACATTCATAAGTATGACAATAGCAGTGTTAATACTGTAAAATACATCAAACAAACAAATTTGATTTCAGCTGTTAAGCAACTCTACAGAAGATAATAATATCATAATTCAGTTCAAATTAGATCAGTGTAGTTTCAATTCAGTTCAATAACCATGTCAATGTTGCAAATTCAGTTATTAAATCAATTATGAAGCAAACAATTTATAATTAAATTTACAATTTAATCATAAACAGCTCAATTGAAGACACCAGTGTCATTATTCTGCTCAATTCAGTTCATATTCATGTTGATTTCAACTCAGTTCTATAACACCGCCAGTGTTGTTAAAGAAATATTTAAGCCAAAAATGAATTTTTTATCATCGTTTACTCACCCTCATGTTGCTCCAACCCTTCTGTTGAATGCAAAAGATATTTTGAATAATGTAGGTAACAAAACAATTGCTGGTGATTGATTTCGGATGGATGGTTGGATGGATGGATGGATGGATGGATGAATGGATGGATGATGGATGGAAATAAAGAAAACCAATGGCTCCATCAACTGTTTGGAAACCAAACAGTTTTTGGTTTTGTTTTGTTTTTTTCTCCAAAATATCTTCTATTGTGTTTAACAGAAGGAGGAAACTCATGCAAGTTTAGAACAACTTGAGGGTGAGTAAATGATAGAATTTTAATTTTTGGATCAACTATCCCTTTAACCCTCTGGGGTCTGAGGCTGTTTTGGGGCCCTGGAGAAGTTTTGACATGCCCTGACATTTGTGCTTTTTTTTCAGTTGCTTATAAACATATAAATGGCTAAAGTTGTAGAGCACTGTAATCAGCACAAACTGGGCTATATTAATATGTGAGCAGCATGTATGTACATGGTTGTGTTTTTGAGAAAGCAATGTTTATGCGTGGTTAGTGAAAAACTTTCTTTTATTTTTTAAATCACTTCAATAAGGCCATAAAACACATACAGAACATTTGTTCACAAGACTTTTGAGAATCATTGTATCATTATACAGCTCAGTTCATTGAGTTGTTAAAATGTTTTTCAAGTTAAAAAAAAAAAAAAAAAAAAAGTTGACTGAAGGTTCTTTGGGGAACCAAAAATGGTTCTTTGTCATTCCATCAAAAACACCCTTTTGAAACCTTTATTTTTAATGCTATTAAAAAAGCATTTCAAACTACTGAAAAGTATTTACAGATAAACACCCCACCCTAAATTTGTGCTGTCTCATTGTTGGCTGAAGGTGTGTGCCCTGAACGTCAGACGGGCTGATTGATATCTGGTCACGCTGGGACAAGAACACTCCATCATGCAGCCTGTGACACTGTGCCGCTCAAATTCTTTCATCTATTACGGCAAGGGAAATTAGCTTTCCACACTCAAATCCACTGTATTTCAGGGGATTAACACAGCAGAGCCGGAGCGCTGAGATGGCATTAGTACCTGATTCCAACTGGATCAATTTCATATGTGTGTTCACGCAGGAAAAGCTTTGCTCGCTTAAAAACTAGAGCTGCAAACTTTACTTTCAGTTTTCAGTGGACCATCATAGCAAATGGAATTGTCTTTTCAACCAAGGACAGGAATGCAGAAAAGAAAACAGCTAAACGAACGTCCGATGATGAGGGAAAAAAAAACAACAAAAAAAAAAAACATTTATATATGCTCAGAGCATTTATTGCTGTTAAACCCAATGGTATGTTTCTTCTGTCAGAATATAATCTTTGAAGATGAATGCCGGCAATGTTGTTTTGGAGTTTCATAAAACATATTATGTGTGGTTTGTTTTTATTACTTTTGGAGTTTACAGTAAATAATCTGACATGTGTGACAATTTCACCTCCAGGTGAATAGAGATGCTCCAACAGATAGAGTCCCTCATGAGCAAGGTCACATCACAAAAGCGTAGAAGAACGCAAGCAAACGCAGGTGTGAAAGAGAGAGATAAAGGGAGGAGATTGCATGTGTGTGTGTGTGTGTGTGTGTGTGTGGTTGGGTTTGGGTGGAGAGCCGTATACCGATTTCACCAGACTGTAAAGCCGTGTGTGACCATAAAGGAGGGTGCGAATTATATCTGACCCTCCTAAAAAAACGCTTGATCCCCCCGATGGACATCAAAAATAGGTGGAGGGGGGCGTCAGATATAAGCTTTACTTGTAAATATGAAGATGCATTTCTATAGTTCTGCCTGATTTTAAATTATATGCAGTTAAAGGAGATTCATTCAAGGACATGCATTTATTGCTTGGACAGCAAGAACACTTCAGTGTCTGTAATGCAGTTGAGTGATCAAGTTTATACGGTGGCCGAGAGAGGTTATACATTAAACTGACTTTTAAAAAATCAAGTTGAATCTCATAGAACTACATTAATACCTATTAAGTACATTACATTAATTACATTAATTAACATTACACAATAGTTAGTAAACAGTGCATTTTAAATCTTGGCTTGCAAATGTCTACATAGAAAATAAGATTTACAGTAAGGTTCCATTTGTTAACATTAGTTAACTACCTTAGCTATCATGAACTTACAATGAAAAAAAACAAACCAAAAAAAAATTCAATGCATTCAATGGCTCAGAGTTAACAATGAACTAACAATAACAAACATATTGCTCATTGTTAACAAATGGGATGTTACTGAAAAAAATTAACAAAAATGTTAAAATAACATTGCAAATTAAACATTAAAAAATGTAAACAATAAAATAATTTTAGTTTAATTTAAAATTAAGTAACCATGTAATCGCTCCCTGCCAATAAAGGTATATTGTCTGTTAAAATTGATCAGTTTTGCTCAAAATATTCCAGAATAAGTCAATAAGTCGGAATGATTTTCTAAATAACTGATTCATTCAAAAGATCGAATTCAATATAATGATTCCTTAACAAAAGCGAAGGAGAACACAAGCCAACATAGGTGGGTTATGTGTGCGAAAGATAGTGATAAAGGGAGGAGATTACATGTATATATGGTTTTGTTTATAAACTATATTAAAGTTGGTACGATTTGCTTAATATATTACAGAATAAGTCATTATTCACTAATAATTGTCTGCTTTTACTGAGCTGTTAACTCAGGAACCTGTGCGCTGTGTGAATCATTGATCTAGTGAGTTGAATTTGAGAATCAGTTGTGTCAGACTGATTTTCTGAGTAACTCATTCATTCAAAAATGTCCAACTCGATGATTCCTACATACAAGTGTAGGAGAATGCAGAAGGGTTTTGTGCGAGAGAAAAACAGAGGAGATTACATGTATATGGCTGAGTTTGGGGGGAGATCCATATATTGATTTCATCAGGCTATAAAGACGCGTGTGACCTCTGTGTGGGTCACTTTATTGGTAGCTGTGGGCACATTGATTATCTGGCAAAATAAACAAATGACTTTCTGCATACGTCACCTGAAAAGAACCCCAAGATATGTGGTTTTCAGGAAAAAAAGCGTAGTGGAAATATATGTATATAACACCCTGAAGGGTGACCCAAAAAAACATGCTGGTTGTTTTTGCCTTAAGTCACACTAACTTGAAGTACACCCAGCCTAGCAACAATTCTTTCCGGAGAACATTTATCTGTTCTCATGTTTAAAAATGTGATTTTGACCATCTGCGTCCTAACACATGCCAATGCCCATCAAACCTGTGATGCGTTACATATGGAGCGGAGGGTTCGATCCTGTGCCCGCTTTCACAAATCGCAACGGATGAAGCAGAGTTATATTTAGCTGCTATTTGTGTGAAGCTGCTAAAATACTGCCATCCTCTACAGTGAATCACTAGTAAATAAGTTTGAACATGGAGTCAAGGAGAGAACAGACAGACGACGAGCCAGACAGAGCAGCCAGGAGTCTTTAACATTCACGCCAGCAGAGCCAAGGTCAAACGCTGCCAAGATCTCCCTGGATCAGTTTATTCGATAAATCCACAGGTAATGTCTTTATTTCGCTTGTAACTGTGATTTAATATTTGACGGGAAAAGTAAAATAAAATGTAATAAATATTATGAAAACAAAGTTAAGATGGAATTATGTCTTTCATTCGCCCTTATGTAACTCCAAACCTTCAACTGGCTTTCTTGCATGAGACACAAAAAGCAGAAATTTTGAATAATGTGCTGTTTTTGCTTTCCATGACATTACAGATAGGGAAAGTGGTCAGATTTGCTTAATTTATTCCAGAATAAGTCATTATTCACTGATAATCGTCTGCTCCACCGAGCTGTTAGCTGGATCTGGACCTGAGCTGAATCATTGACTTGACATTGAGTTGAATTTGAGGTTAACTAATTAACTGAAAGGATCTAACACAAAACCATAATTTGTTCACAAATGAAACTGGTCTGTTCTCATTTTACTGAATTATTTTGGCTTGTTCCTCACATAAAGCTTCTGCATGACTTTGAATGAAGTGCATGAGTCAAATGAACCATTTTTATGATACTTTTATCGTACCTTTGCATACACTTTGAAGCAACTGGCACATTATTTAAAATATATTGATTTGTTTTTCACAGAAGTAAATCCGTCATACAGATTTGGAATGGCATGACAATCCAGGTTCAATGGATAAAAATTGCTGTTGCGTCCGTTTTCCTAAACATTACATCTTTTTGCACATTTTGCAACAGTTTTAAAGTAAAATGTCCAGTGAGTGTCCATGAAACTGCATGCAGTTTTAACTGAAAGAGATGAACATGAATCTGGCAACATTTAATTTCAGCTGTTGTTGCTTATATCATGGCAGTTCAGAAATGAAATGTCTGGTGCATGGCGTTAAAAGGTTAATGCATTAGAAAATGACGCACCACCTACACTAAACCTAACCAATAGTGTTACCAAAAGCAAATGTTAGATAAAGCACATTTGCTGAAGCAACCACGTCATGTTATCTTGCTTACAAATCTTCGAGCTCTTTTATCGTGTCTCGTGTTTCACAGGACTCGTACCCGTGCGGTCCGTATCACAAGTGTAATGCTGTACTGGGTGCGCCGCTCAGCAAGTTTACTGCATCAGAAAAGTCAGTAAAATGAAGCTGCTTATGTGATGCACATGACAAAATGTATTAGTATAGAAGTCACGCACTGTGGTAAAAGTATTTTGAGGTTGTGACATACTGTGGCAGGAACTGTACAAAAATAAGTCTTTATTAACTGATAGTCTATAGTACTTCTGCAATTTGTATGAAAAAATAATTTATTTATAAGAAGTTATTTATTTTGGTCGAAAAATGTAGTGAACTGTATGTATAAGTATGTTTCGCAGCAACAAAAAAAATAAAAAATAATAAAATAAAATAAATAAATACATAACTGAAAAATTAAGCTTAAACCTATGCTGGTAAAGGATTTTTTTTTTTTTTTTATAGGTGAACCGTCCTTTTAAATGTTAATAAGTGTACCCGTGTGGCCTAGGGGATTAGCATAAAGAGACTGTAACCAGTTGTAATCATCAAACGTTGTCATGGATCCTAATGTAGCCTACTTCAAATTAATCTTTAGCTTTTTGCTAGCACCTAATGCAGTCTCTGATATGCAGTTTAGACTTAGATGCTCTTTAATCTGTGGAAGGCAAACCAGGATTGAACAAGGAAAATCAAATAAGCAGATGGCAATCTCCTGAAATTAGAGTATAGCTGCTTCTTCCAAGTAACAAATTATATCAGCAGCTTTACTTTACCAGTGTTAAGCAGGACGACAAGCTGTTCTTTTATGTCAGTAACATGTAATCCCTTGAAATGTATAATCTGTGCAAAAAACACCATAAAACTGATTAAGGTTTAATTTTAGTGAATGATTGTCGCTCTTAATTAATTGTGTTTCACAGCCCAATGAGGAATTAGTTTGATTTGTTTGTTATTCAGATGTATTTTTCCACAAGGCACGAGGGAACGTCTGTGTAGATGTGTATGTAAATGTGTGTGCACTTGTCAGAGGCACGTATCTGTTTGTGTGTGTGTGTGTGTGTGTGAGAGAGTGGGTGTTTACATGACTGCTGTTGTTTTTGCCCTTCTCTGTGTAAATGCCAGTCAATCCCAGCTGAGCAGGCATTAGTCTGTGTCGAGCACGGACCGCAGAGGGAGGGACGCCACAATACATGTCTGTTTTTAGGTGTTGCGCACAGGTGGCTCTCGGCTAGGGAATTCGGCTAATTAAGCGACGACAACAGGATACGAATCCAAGCAATCCTACGAGATCTGCCAAAGAGCGGGAGCTTTCAATGAAACCTAAACTATCTCGCATAGTTCCCAGAATTCCATTTCCTGTTCTCTGTCATTTTGAGGATCATTTCACTGCAGAATGAAATGTCTGGCATGTCACATTTCTGGAATATTCTGATGGGTTAGATGTATTATGATGATGATGACAGTGCATTTGATGCAGAGCTTCCAAATATATGAATATAGTTATAATGAGGGAGAATGACAATGGAAGCCATTTCTCTGTCTCAGGGATAGATAGATAGATAGATAGATAGATAGATAGATAGATAGATAGATAGATAGATAGATAGATAGATAGATAGATAGATAGATGATGGATGGATGGATGGATGGATGGATGGATAGATAGATAGATAGATGATGGATATGGATATGAAATTATAAACCACTTGAAATATAAACAATGATAAAAGTAACAAAAAATCAACAAAATTACTAAACTTCAACTAAAATTAAAATGAAAATTGAAAAGATTAAAAATACAAATTTGTTTAAAAAAACAAACAAAAAACAAACAAAAACAAAACAATGGTAAAACAACTTTCACTCAGAAATTGCTAGTAAATTTTAAATTTTCAAAATAATTGCAAAGGAACAGCAAACAGACACATTTAAATAAATGTGAGATTTTGAAGTAGAAATTCTTAAATAGTATTTTCTTGCCAAAAAAAAAAAAAAAAAAAAGCATACATACATATGTAAAAATAAATATGTTCCAATAATAATTGTTATATTTACAACTTGGAAGGAAAAAAAAAAAAAAAAAGAAGTGTATAATAGTATCTCCGTTATACTAAAATAACACAGATTCTGCGATTTTTAGTTTTTGTGGTTGAGCACCCACATTGAGCTTTTGGCCTGTTGGATGTGTGCACTTTGATTGCAATCTCTGTGAATATAAGTCACAATTATGAGAAATAAAATTACAGATATTTTAATATTTGAATATATAGTTGATGTGAGATAATGTACTGCTGCAGTGTGAGACATATCGCAAATACAAGAAAAAAAGTCTTTATATTTTCTCACTCTGAGGCAGAAATGTGCTTCCATAAGATGTCTGTTTTATAATCCAAAATGAAATTAAAAAAAGCCTCAGAGACATATAAAACCACATCATTAATCACAAAACAACATACCAGTCTACAGAAATATTGAGAGAAATAACACTGATAGAAATATATTTACAGATGGTTCACCATGAATATAAACATGAATCCATTATTGTAATGACATGTACCACATGACATCATCAAATCGTGTCTAATCTGCCGGCACTGATAACACACCATCAGGACAGAATAATCACACCTCGACTGCTCATCCCACAGCGCACACAACAACTGATTCATGAAATGACATAATTCATAGCATTTATTATGTGACTGCATAACACTCAAGAGTATCTGGGAGCGCTGCGCTGAGGTGTTTCTATTTCTGGCACACAAACATGCCTGTTTTCTTCTGCCCTGAGAGGGTGTGAAGGTGATTTGCCTGAACTGTCCCACCGCATTCCCCCTGACCCTCCACCATTTCACCCTGCTGCTCTCTGCCCTCTCCTGGCCTGTGCTGAAGATGCCCACCTGCCTGTGAAATGGAAACCATCCACTATTCGAGGCTGCACAGAATATCATAAAATCTCAGTTTTCTACTGCCTTTCCAGCTAATGAAAAAAATGGTATAACAATTTTCACTCAGAAATTGCTAATAGTTTTCCGAAATAATATGAAACAGCAAATAAACACATTAAATTAAATGTGAAATTTTGAGGTGCACTGCAATTCATGCATAGTTTTTTTTTTTTTTAAATCACCGTAAGTGTACAAATAAGTATTGGTGCTGTTGTACTTACATTCGATATTGAGGGTTTTCGTTTCCTTTCTATTTATTTATTTATTTATTTTTATTCATTTTCTTCCTCTTTCCTCTCAGGGAAATGTGCTTAATGTGATACAATCTAAATTAAGTCAAAAAGTCAGTAAGACCGAATCACCCTGACTAAATTAGGCTACATTTACATATAATTTACTTTTTTATGCATGAATTTCGCTTTTATCCGGAGTGACTTACTGTGCATTTATAGTATTTGTTTCAGTTTGTCTTTTGGAACTGGACATTTTTATTTATTTTTTTTCTTTAAGCTCAAATCAGGTGCAGTTTTATTTTTACAGTGTACCATCGCTATACTATATGCTACCACCACAATACCTAAGGAAAGCACAAGTAAGGTTTAGCCTTGAGTTTCGGTGAAAAAAAAAAGGTAAATGGTTTTCATTCCTGCACTCCTAAAGCAGTGGACTCGATTAGGACTGCAGGACTGGATTAGAAAGCTAGGCCAGGGCAGGAGGGGATTCGCAGCACACAGGATATTCGTGCAGACAAACTGGCAGGACTCCGGTGGCACATACCCAGCTGTGCCTGTGGTGGGAGACGATAAAATGGGCAAATGTGCAGGCAGCCAGATGACCACATGGTTGAGTGGTGAGCTTAGAAGGATTACAGACAGGGGAAATGTTCAGAGCTTACAGGGCAGAGGAGATGTTGCTTGTTTGACATGCGGCAGGAATTACGCTCAGATTAGAGGTAGAGCGTACAGCCAAAGTGAAGCTTTATGGAAATACAGCCAAAAGAATGGTTCATGGAAATAAAGAAAAGCAAAAAGAGGATTAGAGCTCGAATCCTTTTACTCAAGACTTCTTAGGCAACTTTAATTTTGTTTTCACATTCAAAGCGAATTAATGCGAGACTTTGGAATCTGTGAGTCCTTGCATTCGTATGCAGTGACGTATTAGAACGTATCAGTGATAGCCAGGCTTTCAAACAAGTTCTTGTCAAACATGTTGGATGAGTGCTTTTCACGGCAGTGCTTAAAAAGTGTCCACTAAATATGTGTTAATGTCTAATTCCGTACCTCTTAACGCTCAAGTGTGACCTTTATGAAAATAGCAGTGTGTCACCGCTCATCTCATCCCTCACACACACACACACACCACCCATCTGTGTTAGAGATGTCACAGTCCTAACGCTGGAGAAATCTTAATGTTCCACTTTCATGCACGGGGCTCACCTCGGCTAATGGCTAAGCTGCCGTGACCGCTTTGCATTCTCTGTGCTACGCTCCATTCGCCATCGCCTTTCCGGCTCTGACAGAAGAGCTTTTTATTCACCTCTCCCGTCTCTGCGTGCCTTTCCAAAACGGGAGCATCCACATAAATACACGCACTCGCGAACACACGCACACAAATGGGCACGGGCACAGCCAAGCTGCTTTTGTTTCCCCAACCCAATTTGTTCCTGCCAATATCGGTCTGATGGATGGCTTTTTATTATCATGCCATGGCGACAGATTGAAAGATTTCCTTGCTGTTGCCATGCTTTTGTGTGTGCAGCAACATTTGCCCTGGATTTAATCAAAAGCAAGCAGAAACGCACACATTCGTACACACCACACACTCACACGGAGTGATGGAATTGGCAAAAATTCGCATGGATCAGAGAGAGACAGAGAACACGAAAAAGTGGAAAGGGGAGAGAGAGAGCTTGGATATGGGGAGGGCAAAGACCTTGAGCTCCAAGTGATGATTTTCTGCTGCTCTTCACATCAGAAACAAAACAGATCGAGTATACGGTGACCATTATCCAGGGACAGTACCCATTTTTGGTGGCCCATCTTTTTTTTATTTTTTTTTTTATTGTGCATTCAAAATGGCTCATGAAGTGAAATGTTCTGCTTCAGTCATGTGGTGGTTGTTTTGACCAACAGAGGGCGCTGCTTGTTATAGTAGCTTTAAGTCATTAAGTCAAGGTAGTTTTGCCATCAGTGGGTCGAGGTTTGGTTGGTTTTGGATGGAGTTTTGGTTCCTTGCCGCTGTCGCCTCTGGCTTGCTTAGTTGGGGACACTTCATTTCAAGCGATATCGTCGACTTGATAGCACAGATACTATTTAAACTGAACTGAGCTGGACAATGACATCACTGAATTCAATAATGAAATGCCTTTAATTGAAAATTGAGTGCTTAATCTTGTAATTTTACATTATTGACACACTATTTTCCTATTTTGATATTGTAAAGCTGCATTCGCCAATGTTGGTAGATGTATAAACACCATCTGGTTAATGACCTCATAAAATTTTTGAATTTTTGTCTTTGAACTTCTGTTTTTGTGGTAGCTCTTCGGCATCACTGTTTAAAAATAATTAGCTAGGGAAGTGGATTTACTTATTTTAGAGTTAACAAAAGTTATCATTAGCATTGTAATGTTTGAAGCGGGTGTCATAAGAAATGTCAGTAGACTGGAGAGATTTTAAAACAAGAGGTTCAATAATAAATGTGTACGACCTTACCGTCATGCTGTGGAAGTACATAGCGGAAGAAAGAAGAAAATGAGTGCAGCACAGAAAAGGGGCGGGGCCAAAAACATCATCTTTTTCCGTCTTTGTCATTGGTCAATTGACCCTTTGCCGGCAGTTTAACTGACAGGCAATCTGACCAATCATAACGCTGAATCTACCATTTTGTCCGACAAACAAACCAGACAGGAAAGTAGATTAACGTCAGTGGACTTGAAATTGAAATAAATGGAGTGTATTGACGACTTTCTGAAGTTCATTCATGTTTATTTCATGGTATAACTAGTAAAGAGGAAGAGATGTTCAGTTCACATGCTGCTCGAACTGAGGCGCTACAGCAATCTGTCATGACCAGTGTTGGGCTAGTTACTCAAAGAATGTAATATATTACTCATTACTAGTTACTCCTTTCAAAAATAATATAGTTAGTTTACTTATTACTTTCTGGCAACAGTAATTAGTTACACTACTAGTTACGTTACTTTTTCTTCACGCCCCACAGAAGTTGTAATCTTCCACATAAAATTCTTCTAGAATGTTACTAACAACATATTTCTGCCTCATCATTTGACCAAAATCCATATTGGATCACAGTCAGAAGTTATTACAAACACGCAATAGTGATTGATAGTGACATTCGAGTAGAAGTGTTGTATTAATCTTATTAATTGTCATGTGTAGCTTGAAGCTAATTGTAATTTCTCTGTTACCCCATATCCAATTATATTTTATGTATTTTATCAAATCACATAAGTTTGTAAGTAACTGTTTTCCAAAAGATTTTTAATTATAGTAATATAATGTACCGCATGCTGATCAGAGGCATGTGGGTGGGATGTAATGCCAGAGTAAAGTGAAGCCACAACTTACACAACAGTGTTCGGATCAGGTCTTTGCGGTCACCTGTGAAGAAAACCTCAGATTTTATGCATTCAGTTCACATACTAAGGTGAAGGTGTAGGGTTAGTATTTGTTTCAGTGTAGGCGATCAGTACAGTGATCGATGTGACCAATGAAATATTAAAAATCAGCTGTGGGATGAAGTTTGTGGTGAGCTGGTTTGGGGAAAAAATCACAGGGATATATCATACTTCATCAGTCAAATCGTACTAAAAACAAAACAATTAATGTTGTACTGACCGCTGAAGTAAAATTGTCCCCTGTTTTCAAATCAAAAACATTCTGGATCACCTTAAATGAATATTGATACCATTTCACCTGCCGTCTGATGATTTCTCCCCGTCCTCCATGTTCAGCCACTCTGATTATCTGTTCTCATACCAGGAGCAAACAAATGATGAAAAGAGGATTAAAAGATATCTCCATCACAAGCTGCACCCTTCCCCAAACGCCTGCCTGTCATTCTTACCGCCACGGAAAGCTTTCAATTTATTTCCCTCGTGTTCAGGGACCGATTCACGCGGGCAGGGGGCGCAGGAGATGAAACTGGCTCCCGTGAACATTCTTGTTCCTGTAGGCCCATATCTCTCCAACATCTTCATGATGAAAGTGTCAGAGCAACAAGTAGAAGTGGATGATATATAGTCTGAAGCGAAAAGCTGGTGGAGAATGCGGGCATTTACACTGGTGCACTTTAACATACGTACACGCAAAACTCATGGCCTCCTCCGCTCTCAGGCACTCATGGAGAGAGAATATGTGGCCCCAGGGTCCCAACAGTAATCTCACATTGCATGGTAACGATGGGGGGGGGGGGATGATTCCCTCTTTCCCTCGGCGCTCGGAAGTCGGCACTCTTTGAGTCAGCTTGATTTCTTTTTCTCTCCACTGGCTGTGGGAGGAAGGACTCCTTTGTGTAAGCCCACACAGCCTTAAAGCTTTCGGATACATTTTATAACGTGTGTTTGAGTATCTTCATGCGCTCATACCAAAACGGGGCTACAATTTATCTATCTGGTGTAGGTTGTGTGGGTGTAGGTGCTTTGTGAAAACTGGGCCACAGTGATGACAGCGCTCATATAGTGTAATAATAACGTTATCCAGTGCAAAAAGAGGGAGAATGAAAACAAGAGTAAATCAAATTTTTACGGTCCACAGAGAAAAGACTTAAACTCTGTGTTTCTTTCCACTAGCTTTGCCTGTTTTGTCTTCATCTTCTCACAAGTGGGACAAAGATGAGAGTTTAGTTTTAAAATTGAGGCTCCTCATCACTATGATACTCACATGACTTGATGTAGCGCTATCGCTATGCTAATTTGGAATTCATATTGTAGTTGTACGCGTTCTTGCCCACTGCATCAAGGTATAGGGAATAGAAGTAAATAAGAGAAAACTCATGAAAAATTTATCAATAGGCTTATCTACTACTGTCCAAAAGAAAGAGAGAGATGAAATACTTTTCTAAGTGTTAGCTACGTGTTTTCAAGTGCTATTTTTCCACACGCATGAGGTATGGAACACTGAAGGAATTGGACTCTTATCAAACAGTCAGTTGAATGTGCAATTAATGCATGAATGAATGAATGAATGAATGGATGTTTGATTGTGAGTCAGTCAATCAATCAATCAGTCTGTCAAACGTATTTGATTTGGTTTGATTTAATCAATCAGTCAATCTAACATTCACTCAGTTGTTCAAACAGGCAATCAAACATTCTTTCATTTAATTGTGACCAATCAGTCAATCCTTCAATCAAGGTATTGATACTTTTGAATCTTTATCAATAAATGTCTCTGACAGTCTGTATGCTGACTCTCTTAATGATAAGATGTGACTTGACTCTGAAAACGACAGCGGCTAACTGGCGGTAAAACTGGGCGGGCAAGGGACAGAAATGTTCTCGGTGTGATTTCTTTCATCTCCTCTGCCTCTCGCGTCACATCTCACCTCGACTGTCTCATTCCCACCTCAAGGACCAGTCAAGTTATAATCATTCCAACCTTGATTTCCTGCCATTTTGCCATCATGGGGCTGTTTGATGGGGATAATCAGTCTCATTCATTATTTATTTGAAGACGTGTGTGTGCGCGTGTGTGCTCGCTCCGTGCCCTGTGTGCCCTCTCGTCAGAGTGATTAGCACTGAAGATTGCTTTAATTAAGCTAAAGCTGCGTATCCACAGATACCATATTCTGCCCACACCGTCGCCCTGTGTCTCCGTCACTGCGCTGTTACCTCGCACTCCTCCTCTTTCTCATGAAACCTGAACCCGTAATAGGACGCCTGAAGCTGCCTTTAAAAATACTTCACCCACTTCAATGAACTTTGCCTGCTGTATTAGATCATAAAATTTCATTGTAATAACATAATCATCGCAAGCTCTGATATGCAATTACTTGTAATTCAGGCTGCTTAAGATGTAAAAGTTTTCAAATTCAGAATGTCAAATTTGAAACTCATTTGGAAACATTAAAAGTGAATTCAGTGCCTACGTTCAGAATATTTCAGTAGCATACCACATTTACTGTTTCTAAAGTATGCATTTGCAAACTATGCCATTCTTGTATAATAATTTGCTGTATAATATTTTAGATGTTTGTGTGCAAAATACCACTTTTTGCTGAAATTGAGCATGCATAGAATATTGTATCTCACAATGCAAAGTGCTCTACTTAACCTTTAATTTCAAGTGAACTAAAAATAAAAACAGCCACAATATTACTATATTGACTGTATTTTGATCGTTTATTTTTTTTATTATTACACAATTTGTTTATTTAAAAAAATCCAGTTTATTTAAACAGTTCCAGATAATATTTACAAGATGATAACTTAACAACATTTTGACACATTAAATATGTTCCAGATTTTATAATTGGCCAGTTTAATGCAGATAATATTAAGTATAAACACTTGTTTCTGTTTATTTTGAAGTACTACATAAGAACATTCTCCATTAATTTTACACACATTTCCATTAACCCTAACTACAACACAATGCAGTGCAAAATACATGTAAAACACCAATACAATTCCTTAATTATAATAAAGTACATTTGTGTCTATTTTTGCAGATTATTTTTTTCTTTTTCCACTGAAATTAATAACAATTACTTGCATCACATTCTGAAAAAGCCCCATTGTGATTTCCTTTATGAAAAATAACCATGGGTTTATTATAGTCAAACTATAGAAACCATTGTATAACCAGCTTTACTACAAATACCATGGTTGAACTATGGTTAGTGTAGAAAAACCATGGTTAATTTGTGGTTACCATGGGGTTTTGGATTTCTTTATATTTTGTTTTAATTTTCTTAAGCGTTGACCACAAAATTCAACCACTGATGTGTTTTGTCGAATAAATATAAAGATGATCTTATTTGAACATCACAGTAGTAGACACTGTTCATCTGGATGGTGACTAGTGAGAGATAATGGGGACAGTCAGCATTCAACCCGAGATATGAAAGCAAGGAGAGCTTTTTAAAAGGTTTTCGGCTGAAGCAGAATGCTAACCGTGTTTTGCTGTTGCCATGCAAGCGCTCCTGGCGATCACCTCTTCCATGAAATGCTCAATTTTAATGACCATGCTTTTTAAAAGCACTTTTGTGAGAGTAACGAGAGAACAGTCATAAATATTAAGACCGTGGTAAAGCTGCCGTGCTGCTTGACATTTTGGTCTGAAGTCAATCAAACTCGTCAGACCTCCTTTGAGGAAAGACCTGCATGTGAGCCTCCGCTTCAGAGTTTCTGTGCTCGTCTCCTTCCGACAGATTTTTTCATTTATCCAGAGATTTGTTATAATGTCCTATCATGTTTCTTTCAACACACACTCTTGATGCATGACATTTCCATCTTTCTCTCTTTAGTGTGGTTTTGTTATAAATGTTCAAACACATGAACCAATTGAGTGGCGACGGAGCTCCAAAATAGCGTCCTTACCGTCCACTCCCACTTCTTGTCAAACACACAAAGATTGTCTGTGTCGTTTTTGCCTAATACTAAGTCTTTCATCTCCAGATTTCCTTTTGTGTTCTGTCTCTTCCTCATCTCGTCTACGTGCTGTAATTCTAGAATAGAACATGGCATAGCCCAGAATTACACACTGTCATGAAACATACAAAAGTGTTGAAATTATGCAAGGCGAACAGTCATGTATCTGTCAGATGTGCTTATTGGTGCTGCTGACGTTTCGTTAATTACATATGGCGTAATCAGGGCAGGTTCGCACATTATTGTACAGAAAATAAGACAATGACAAGAAAGAAGCCAGGCTGTGGGATGCGTATACTCGTTCAGTATTATGAAACTCAAACGCCAATTTTAAGTACTTTTTAAAGCAGGTTCCATGCAAATAAATCAAAAGCCAAAGGCGATAAAAGAGATTCATAAATAAATCCAGAAGGTATTTATTTGTCATTGATTTCCTGTATGAAGTGTCAGCAATAAACACTAGATTTTTGCATTTCCTGTAGAAATTGTGACTTACTCATGCAAAACTTTCCACCACAATGCTAGCATGTTTTGGAAGGTTGTCAGGGTGTTGCATTATAGTTGCAAATGTGTTCTGAGGGGTTCTAACATGTTGCAATGCTGTCGCTGGGGTGTTTTTGGTGGTTGCTAGGGCACTGCTACTGTACACTCTTAAAAAGATGTACAGCTTTATTTTTTTAATTTTTGTTTATTTATTTATTTTTCATTAATTATTATTATTATTATTATTATTATTATTTTATTTATTAGTTTTTTTTCTTTTTTTTTACAAGTGTTTACATGTATTTTAAATGGCCGTGAAGTGCCCCCCCCCCCCCAACTGTATTGTCTAAGAACTTGGAAATTCACTTTAAATACTTTACTTTAGATATTTCATATACTGTAAATGTTACAGTATCACTAACTGTACATATGAGCAATAGTACTATAGTGATTATTTCCTTGTCCTGTTGTGAAACTGACCAGACTGTTGCAGTTGTAGTTATTTAGGCCAGATCTGACGCAAGTTATCATTAACCTTACTGATAATATAATAGGGGTCATGAATAATGTGCAGATGAAAAAAAGACTGCAGGTAATCGTACATTAAAGTGTAAAAACAGGTTCAGCTAAAAACCAAGCAAATGATAGTATCAGCGACACGGCAAAACAAGCCAGTGAATAAAACGAGAACGGGCTAAATTTACCATGCAAGTTTCCCCACAAATGAACTCCCAGCGGTATTCATTCAGTGCTCACCCTAAAGAACAGAGGATGATTATATTTAACGAAGAAAAACTCAGTAGAAGGGAGAGAGAGCACGAAATGCATGGCGGAGAGACAAAGAAGCAGATATAGAGAGTGTCTGTATCAGCCTTTCTCTTCTTCAACTGTAAAGCGCCTGTTGTTGTTGCTATGTTTTATGTGTTATTGCCTGTCACTGTCACCGTCATTGAACCCAGGGTGCGCTCATCTGCAAAGTTGCCTTTGTTCTGCTGAAGAGGAGAAGAGCACGGGGAAATAATTGATGCCCTGATTCATGCAGCTGATGTATGCCAGCAGCTCCGGCTTTAAGATCTTTAGAGGAATAGAAGGAAATCAGTGTTCTATTAGCAAGTCGTGACGAAGCGAGTGTTCACGAGTTCACATCTTACAGTGTGTGTCTGTGTGTGCATGGCAGACATAACGCTTTATTTCATCTGCAGTGAGCAGCAGACCCCAAAACCTGCTTTATTCCAATTAGTGAGTCCGTGTCACTGCCCAAAACAAGCTGGGTACTTAATTCACGGCTGGCAATTACGTTTACCCACTTTAAAGGTTTAGGAAATTTGTTATAAAATGAACCTCAGAGGTGCAAGTGAACTTAAATGTCATCCAGAAAGTTTCATTATTTTTCCTGCATCTGCAATAATGAGGCTGGACTATCCGAGCCTATAGCTAAAATGTTTCAGATCCAGCATTATATTTAGTAAATGTTCTTGATTAAAAGATTAGTACAAACTTTTGATGCATTAATTATTAAATCACGAATCACAAAAGTGTTTATTTATGTTTTGTAAATAAAACAAAAATGAGTCTTTTTACAAAAAAAAATAATAATAATAATAATAATAATAATAAATAAAATACAAAAAATTAAATCTTGTTTAATCAAATGTGTATCTTGCAGTTACTTTGTAATTAAATGTGAACTTTACTAGCAATTTCTGAGCTGTTTCTGAGAGCTATTTCTGAGAGTTCTCTGTTCACTGCAATCTATACTATATAATATCCCCACTCACAAAGCTTTTTTAAAAAATTATTATTTATTCTTTATTTAGTTGCTGGTATATTCATAATCGGTTCTTGATATTGCAAGTCACGCAGGTGATGTTGAACTTTAAATGATTATTCACTAAAACATTAATTGTGAACATATGTAAGATTTCTGAAAAGAATAAACACAATGTACTAGATATGTAAAGCACTCATATATCTGCATTGCATAACAGCGTGTGAATAAACATTACCATCTGCTTTATATATTAATAAACAATGTCAGTTTATTACAACACAAGCAGATATCAGTTAATGCGATAAGCATTTTAAGTTGTTAACCAGATGACTAACATGTTCTAGAAATAGAACACAAATAACATATAATAGAAAACACAATAACATATAGAAGGAGGTTGCACTTTAGATTAGAGAACACTATTCATTATTACCTAGGGCTGGGCGATATGGCCAAAAAAAAAAAAAAAAAAAAAATCTGGTATTTTATTTATTTTATTTTTTATTTATTTTATTTTTTTTTTCACATCAGTCGATTTCAATAATTATCACAATAGATGCCAAATTTTCATTTATTTCAAGTTTAAAGGCAGTTTTTTGCTCCAGAAAGAAAAGAAGAAACCAGACAGTTAATTGTGGTTTTAAACTACTTGATTTTTTTTTCTTTCTTAGTTTTTGCATGTTCTAATGAATAATATTCTTTCAAATCAAGAAAGGTTTGTATGTAGGGAACTTTTTTTTTCTTCTTCAGTAGAACAGTAAAGATTTTTTTAGCTGAAACCATGCTGAAATGGTTCACCAATGGTTCATCTAGTTCAACAAGAAGAACCAGTTCAAAATAATTATTTGTTCCCAAACAAGACATCACCTGGACCATTTGCATGAGGCTCTGGATTAAAGGTAATAATGTTGTAGATAATGCTCAGTTTCATTTTTTACTTCATAATTCCTCAATATATTGTCAGGAAGTGTTAATTCAGTGTTTCCTTTACCTGCTTTTTTTGAATTTCAAGTGCCAGAAGCTGCTTTAATAGTGAATGTGTGTTCCCTAATCTAAAGTGTTACCAGACAGAATTACGGGAGCGCGATTTAAGGATTTAACATAAATGGTTAAATGGTTTTTAAAGATTCACTGTTCACTCAGAGGTTAAATATCACTTGTGATGTCATCGCAACAGTCCATTTCATTTTGTTTGTCTCTCTGTCTCTCGTTTTATAACTAGACGCTGATGGCTGCTCTCAATCTCCGTCTCTGGACTGCCCGGACAAGCAGATGGCTTGGCAGCAGTGGATTCTCAGAGCATCGCTCGCGTCCTCGCAGCTTACACAGGCCACTGCTGATCCACAGAGAGAGAGGAGAGAACCAAAGAGTAAGAGAGACAAAGTCACTGAGTCCATCACGGCAGCTATAGGAATACGGCAGCTAAATTGAAATGAGCAGGACTCAAAGAGCATACTAGAGGCTTCTGGCACATGGCACCTATGGAGCTGAGTGCTCTCTTAACAGTGGCCAGCATACGACTGTAATCACAAACTCCGAATGACCCCAGCAGGACTCCCATCAAGGAGAGCCGCTCCATTAAAATGTGACAAAACAACACATAAACAAATTTGCTTTGCACAGTTGGTGTGAAAGTGTTGAGAGTCATCCGTCCGTCCCCTGCTCCGGTGCAGGATCGTCCGTGTGTCTGTGGAATAAAGCCTGGAAACTCTCAGATGCTTTGTTTACAAGTAATTGACTCTTTCTCTCATAAGAAATGTACAGTGTTTGTAAACTTAATTAGTGGTGTTTGCGATGCATAACTATTGGTTTTGCTAATATTTACAGTTTGGGATTCATTCATTCACTCACTCACTCACTCACTTATTCAATTAGTATGTATTTTTAAATTACTTTTTAAAAAAATCTATACAATGAAAAAGGAACCAGAATATCATAGAGATTTGTGAGTGCAATTTAGGATTACGGCAATGAGTTTTTTCCACAACATCCTGGCAACCAACATAGCATGTTAGTAAAAAACTACTCAGAGCACCTTAGTAACTGCATAACAGCAACTCTATTGTAACCACATAGCAATGCAATAACAATGACTCAAACACCTTAGAAACCACATAGCATTGCAACCATATAGATATATATAAGTAGATGCCTCATTAGCGACTGTTTCTATGGGCCGCTATACATAAGCCGTCCGCCATATTGTAGCGGTAAACTTGACGTCATTCACCATAGTAATCACTGAATATTCGAAAGATGCCACAATCCTGCACAGAACGGCTCAACGGCTCTGTGCGAACCTACAGTATGGTGAATGACGTCAAAAATACCATTCCAAGATGGCGGCCGCTTCTACGTGCCTGGAGCGGTCAAATGGGGCGTCTATACATGTCTATGATTGCAACCACATAATAACAAACTAACAAAATCTCACTGAACACTTTAGCAACTGTTTAGCAATAGCTTCGCAACCACCCAGAAGCATCATGGCAGCAAATTTCTCACAGGAAACCACCTAGAACACCCTAGTAACCACATAGTAACGCAATAACACTGACTCAAACACCTTAGCAACTGCATAGCAACTGCCTAAACTAAACCACTTAGAACACTCTAATAACCACATAGCAACATATTAACAACAACAATAGCAACAGCCTGGACAACACCCATAACATGTTAGCAATCACCTAGCAACTAATAAATATTCAGAGAGTACCATATCAACAGCATAGCAACAGCCTGGCAACCACCAAGGACACATTGGCATCATGGTGACAAGTTTTTTTCACAGGATATCCACCCAGAACACCCTAGCAACCTAGCAATGCACTAACAACTATTCAGATCACATTAGCAAATGCACAGCAACATCTTAGCAACAACCAAAGCCACAATGGCATTATGGTGACAAGTTTGTCACAGACTATCAACTCAGAACACCCTAGTAACCAAATATCAGTGCACTAATAAAGTCAGCAAATGCATAGCAACACCTTAGCAACCACCAATAAAATGTTAGAAACCCCATAGTAGCAAACTAACAACCACTAAGCAACAGAATAGCAATGGCCTGTCACTCACCCAGAACACATTAGCATCATGGCGACAGTTTTCTCAAAGCAACCACCCAGAAAACCCTAGTAACACCATAGCAGCACAATAACAGTGACTCAAACACCTTAACAACCACATAGCAATGGTCTGGCAAACACCCAGAACACATTAGCATGATGGTGACACGTTTATCACAAGAAACCACCCAGAACACCCTAGTAACCTCACAGTAAAACACTAACAACACTTTAGCAACTTCTTAGCAACGCTGTGCCAACCGCTTGTAACACGTCAGAATCTCAACAGTGTATCATTGTACCTATGTATCTGCTTTTCCTCAGTGTGTGTAGTTAGCTATCCCAGTATTGGCTGGCTTGTACATTGAGCACAACTAGGCTACTGAAAGCTTTTATTGCTAGAAAGGCATCTGCGGCGTCTCAGGAGCCTTTCAGACTTGACTTTGATGTGATAAAGCCACATGGACTGTTAATTTCACTCACTACATGGCAGCCAGAAAAGCAAACCTTTAACTTGTTCTTCCTCGTGTCACATGTGATGGATCGCATCGATTTTGGAGCTAAAAGTGTCATTAATAATGAATTAAACGGATGGAAGAGAGAAAGAATGAAGGAATGATAATTAGAGGAGAGCAGAAGTTCCTGTTTCAGAGAGTATTTCTGCTGAAGAATCTCAAACATCCGTGATCATTCTGAACATAAGGTCTTTGGCAGAGGGGCGGTTCTGGTCGTCCGCAAGAATTCAGACGCAGCTAAAGCCTTTCACCTTGGATTCACAGGCATCTTAATTAGAAATGTGATAAATATGATAGGCAGAAGAGAAAAACTCTATCCACACGATAGAATCTGAATCACCTGAGGCTGCAGTTAGTTGCTTTCTCCATTAAAGAAAGAAATAAAGTAAACAAGACAAAAGAATGTAATTAACAATTTGGGCTATATTTTCTAGATGCATCTCATGATCAAGAGCGCCGGCGGACTTTTGTGTTGGTATTCACGCAGAGCTAAAGCCACTAACCAAGCAGAGCAAGCCTTCTGTTACATTTCATTATTTTCCTGTATATTTCTCATAACTCTCTGTTGCTTCAGTATGCAAATAGCAGGACAAGGAACAGAAACGTAGGCCCTGTTTACACTTTGTATTAAGATTTTGGTTGATCGGATCACAAATACAGGTGTAAACGGGGTGTGAAACATTTTGAGCTTGTCCACTTTCAATCACTTCCAGAGGTAGTCGAAAACGCATTCGACCAGATTGCTTTCGTGGTGTAGACTTCGATGTGGTCAAACAGACATTCGACCAGCCAAAAAAGACCACCTACTCTCCGCCTACTGACCTAATATATGTGTAATCATTGCGAGACGTACAAGGATGCATGCTTATCAGACGGGATTTAAACTTTGACGGGCCTAATCAGAAGTATTATTTTTGATAACACGAAAAAGAAACAGCAGTGCAAGCAGACGTAATATTAGTGCACGATAACTTTATCCCTCTTTATCCCTGCTTGTGTTTTGACGCCAACAGAGGGATCCACCCATTTACCCTCCTCTTGACGTAATCAGCAACACGGGGGGTAATCTGGCCAGAAGTGGTCGAAAGTGGACAGAAGAGATGGATTAAAACGCCAGGTATAAACGGGTATGTGTCTCCATTGTCCACTTGTGATCCGATCGATCAAAATGCATCTTAATACCAAGTGTAAACAGGGCCTTAAAGGTACACAGGACTCAGTAAGAGAGACGACAGAAGCAAACTTCAGTGTAACGTCAGCAAAACTGGTCAGCTTTCATATTCGGGCACACGATTGCAAGGGCAAATCAGGAGGAGACGCTGATTCAAGAGCGCTGATTAACAGCAGGTGACGCCCGCTACTCATCCTACGAGAGCAGACACAGAATAGAGACAACAGGCAAGTGCAGAACAGATACAATACATACTTTTTTCACCCAAAAATGAAAATTAGTCCATATTTTACTCACCCTCAAGGCATCACTGGTGTATATGACTTTCTTCTTTCAGACAAATCCAATCGGAGTTATATTAAAAAGTTTTCTTGCTCTTCCAAGTTTTATAATGGCATGGGTGGGTGTTTTTGTTCAACAATCCAAAAGTAGTCAAATAAAGCACATCCATCCATATTAAAACATGCCTCACACGGCACCGGGGGGTGAATAAAGGCCTCCTGTAATCGATGTGGTTTTGTTTTGCTTTAGAATTTCCATATTTAAAACATTATAAACGCCTTTCTTTCACTTCTTCTAACTGTCGTAGGCGGAAGCCGTTCCGACGGATGATGTAGGACGTAGGTGTAGCCTAAGCGCAGATGATTAGTGATGAATGCGGAAGTGCGACGGAGACAGAACAAAAAAAAAAAAAAATGCAGGTCATGAATTAGAAGTACAAAACGAGGATTTGTAAAGAAAAATTTTGGAGGATTTTTTTTTTATAAAAGCCAAGAGGAGACTGATTTTCCTTTGGTAAAGTAAAGAAACTTTGCTTCCTTTGCTCCTGTATACAGATGTTGGTTTTCGTGAGACTCACACGCGCATGCGGTATGCGGCATCTGCCAGAAAGGCAGTCTCTTGTGAACGTGCATTAACGTGTGGAAGTTACACAAAACTGTTTATATCGTTTTACATATGGATTTTTTTTTTTTTTTTTCTGATTCATAAAATGCAAATCAGCAGGTGCCTGTTTTGGGGATTAAAAAACATATGGAACACAAAATTAATTCCTGTGGCTCCCGACGATATGTTGAGATCTTATGAAGCAAAATGATCAGTCTGTGCAAGAAATTTAACGTTATTTACAGCATTATTATTATCTGGAGTGATGTCTGGTTCATGAATGAATCATTCTTTTGAACTGGTTCTTTTTGGTGAACTAATAAAATCAGTTCACGAAATCAGACTGAAACATCTGAAACCGTTTGTGGCTCAAGCAGCAAAGATCTACAAGTTACTCAATCAAAACTCACTTTCAGAGGCCAGACAGTCACTCAGAATCAAAATGAGCCAAAATAGCGGCATATCTGATCCTATGATGAATGAACTGATTCAGCGCTCCAGTTCCTCCAACAGTAACTGAACTGAGGAAACATTTAGACTCGGAGACCAATAGGCTGCTCATATGCGCATACATGAACCAAGCTCTTGAATGAAGAAGCGAAATAAAAGTGTTTATGATTTCTCATTGTTTAAGGTGAGCTGATGAAGACTAGTTTATTCACTTACATCAAAACATCCACATTTCACATCATTGTTGGGTGCTTTAATAATATAATTGCATATACATTTCTTCATTGCATGATTATGTAAACAAACTAGTGAACCAGTTCATTGAAACAAAAAAAATAAAAATAAAATAAAATAAAAAAAATTAGATTTCCCCATTTGCCTGAGACTCTGGATTACAGGTAATGATGATATAAATAATGTTCGGTTTCTTGCACAGGCCAATTGTTTTGCTTCATAAGACCTCAATATATCACCAGGAGCCACGGTTTTAATTGTGTGTTGCCTGATAAGCTTTTTTTATTCTCAAAAATGGTTAGCTGCTGTCTTGCATTTAATGAATCACCAAAGACCACAGTTTTAGCTAAAACTCGTCTTTACTGTTCTACTGAAGAAAAATCTCACCTACATATCAGATGGCCTGAGGGTGAGTAAATTAACAGTAAATTTTCATTGTTGAGTGAACTATCCAGTTAATAACTTCTTTCATATATTATAGTTTTATGGATAATGAGTTAAACGCTGTGAGATCATCAAAAAATGTAAATTAAAGAAATGGGATGTTTTTAGTTAATCAAGTCTGTGATGCCAAGATAATGCGACATCATGCGTAAAAGTGAAGAAGACTGAAAGAGAAAGAAGGAAAATGAGAGGCCTCTCTTTATAGGCTGGTTCCATGCACCGAAATGATAGATGAAAAGGAGACACAACAGCAGTCAATTATGATAGTGCGTGATTAACCTAAACTAATTAAGACCTCTGGGTAATGGAGAGAATGAAACGCTAGCCGCTCTTCTGACTGTAGGAAGTCCCATAGCAGGGCTGCGCTCACTTTGTCTTTGTTCTGTAATGGCTTCTTTTACCCAGCTCAACCTGGCTCTCATTGACTCATTTAGGCTGAATGGTTCATAGGAGAGAGCCTTCTGCCCAGACGGGGATATAAGAGGATATTTAAGAGCACATGTTGAAGTTAAGCTAAAATATGTCAGGTTTTAGAGGGTTCTGTTGAAGAACTCCCCACAGAACTCTTTTAATTGGAAATAGTACCCGCGCAGGCTGAATGTACAATGAATGTCTTCCCACTCATTAACAAACGATTTTTATGACACTTCCATGACTTTTTTTTTTAGTCATTCAATTTATTATTATTATTATTATTATTATTATTATTATTATTATTATTATTATTATGTTTTAGTGTAGTGTATTATTATAGTCTTTTATTTATTATAGTTTTTTTTATTTTATTTTATTTATTTTTTTTATTAGTAATACTGCTCAGGGTCATGCAAATACGCGTTTAACAAAAATACAATAATATTAAATTAATTTAACAAGGGGCTTTCTTTCACAAGGGTAGTGATTTATTAATCTTATCATTTTTAATTGTTATTTATTGTAATTGTTGTATGTATGTATGCATGTATGTATTTATGTATTTATTGATGTATTTATTTATTTTTAGGGGCCTTTTACTGATCATACTACTGGGGGTCTATGCAAATATGCGGTAAACAAAATACCTTTCTACCTTTTTTTTAAGGTAAGTGGTTGCAAACAATTTAATTTTAGCTACAATTAAATAAAAAAAAAAAAATTGTTGAAAGTTAGTCAACTAAATTAGTTTATTTAAATGTAGCTAAAATACATTGATTGCAACCACTTACATTAAAAAAAAAATATTAAATTCAATTAATATTTTTTTTCAGTGTTGATACAGTAGATATATATATATAGATAGATAGATAGATAGATAGATAGATAGATAGATAGATAGATAGATAGAAAAGAAAAGAAAAGAAAAGAAAAGAAAAGAAAAGAAAAGAAAAGAAAAGAAAAAAATAACTCCCCAGTGCTCACATCTGATAGTCTGTGAGGGTGAAGGTGGTTGGTGGTTTGGTGACCCTGAGCTGAGCTATAGCTGCGCCACCTTGTGGAGAAAAGCACATTTATCTATCCTAAAGCACAGATTCCTCCAAATAATAAATAATTCCACAGATATAGAGCTCAGTTATCAGTTTTGTGAAACTCTCTGATTCTCAGTAGATGCTGTTATTGACAGATGACTGGATGTCACCTTGAGATGAAATATGCAGTAAAGCTGAAGCTTTGCAGCACTTTGGCTCTCAATCAGACACTGGCTTGGATATGAGTAATAAAACGATCACTGAACAAGAGCCTATTTCCAAAACAATTTCATTAATGAGTATGCTGATCTGTGTATGCCAGTTTGCTAGCCCTCTTTCCTAGGTTCATACACAACATCTACACGCAATCAGGTGTAGCCATTTGATCCTCAATTTCTCTATTATTTGTTAATTAAAAGACAAACATTGGAACCAGTAGTACCGGTGGTCTGGTCTGGTTTGGTTCAGTTATATCACAGTAGCTCGATGCTTCAGTATGATTAGACTGTCTCCAATGCAAATTTATTTCAGGTAACCTCATCCAAGGCTGCTTTGATGTGCTACGCCACAGTACTTTATGCCAGTCATCAGTCTGAGAGCTCAGCGCTTTACTGTTGAAAGTATTGGAGCAAGTGCTAATAACCTTTGGTGTGAAGAGATAAATAGATAGACAGATAGACAGATAGATGGATGGATGGATGGATGGATGGATGGATGTTTCATCTTTCTGAATCCTGTCCATCTCGGCTCTGTTCTTTATGTCTCCTATAATGAAGTGATTTTATAGTCAGAGTAAGGCCTCTCTAAATGCCACCTTTTTCACAGTGTAATGTCACATTTCCATGTTCAAACGTCAACTGTGAGTCCGTCTCCCTTCAAGAGCTACATCATATTAGTCTGGGTGGACCAATTAAAACCCACTGTGTGTGTCAACAGTCATACATTATTATGCATTATTTGATTCTGCCATTGATATTTCAGGCTCATGTGGGACGTGACAAGAATTTGGAAATCTTACTGTAAGTATTCAATGAAGCCATTTTGAGCAACGTTAAAATGTGATTTTACAAATTAATAATGAAAAATAACCAAAATTACTTTTTATCTCACAATTATATCTAGCTTATATCTCACAATTATGTCTTTATTTCTCAGAATTGTGAATTTATATCACAATTGGAATTGCAATTTCCATTTTTCATTTGGTGGTGTAAACAGACGTGAATATGATAGTGAGTAAATAAACAGTTATTATTTTTTGGTGAACTTTTCCTTAAATGTCATTTGAATGTGATTGATGGTGGGATAAATGTCTTAAAGTAGATGTGGCGGTTAAAGGGATAGTTTACCCAAAAATGAAAATTATGTCATCCTTAACTCACCCTCAATTTGTTCCAAACTTGTAAGAGTTTATTTCTTGTGTGGAACATAAAAGAAAATATTTTGAAGAATGTTCAAGTGGCTGCTAGAATTTGACTTCTACCAGCAACATTCTTCAAAATATCTTCTTTTGTGTTCCACGCAAGAAATAAATTCATACAGGTTTGGAGTGCAGTATATGATGACAGAATTTTCATTTTTGGGTGAGCTATTCCTTTAAAGAGGAAGTTTTTAACATTCATTAAAACTTAGGTTAATAAAGGTACTTTTTTGCATATAGCTTTGTAAATAAATGTATATAAAATGTTCTTTACAATAAGAAAAAAATGTTCACTCAAGCAGTTAATTTATGCGTATTGGACCTGTATATGGGCTGTTATGTAGGTTGAACTGAATAACGACATCGGCTAAATGAACCTGTATAATATGTAATATTACTTGAACTGCACTGTAACTCTCACTGGATTGAGCAATTCAAAAACTCAGACGCAAATCAAGCTATTTTCAAACACGTAATGTATACAGAGAAGTTTATCGATGAACCGGGGCCAACTGTACTTAATACTTCTGTGACCTTTGCGAGTTTCCTTTATATCTGTAAATGGGTGGATGGAATGGGGGTGAATATACAGAAACAAGAAAAATATGAACTGATGTAACACTTGAGAGAGACAGATAAAACAAGCTTTTTAGCTTGAACTTCAAAGATATAATCTTCTTCGTCATCCATATCCTCAAGCCCTCAAACCTGGCTGTGCTGTTTTGAAAAGCATTCGCAGGGTGAAATCAATACAGCTCTCTCAGAGATTGACATCAAAAGTCGCTGAAGCCACTGGAGGGCATGCTTATTTCATTTACCTTAAGAGAATGAATGGGCCTTCTTTTTTCATATTTAAAAATGCATTTGCAGGCCCATACAATTACTGCCTTGCCGACTCTTGATGTGTATGTACGGCTCTTAGTGGTAGAGGTGGACTGTAATTGTCTTGGAGCTAAACAAATGAAAGCCATTGAAATTGATTCATCACAGATGCATGCATCATGGCCTTAATGCCCCATATCAAAGGGCTGAAGAACTTTATAATATGCCTTTTGTATTGATTTTGTTTCTTATTAATGCTCTTAATGTGAGTTTGGTCCTGCTGTTGGTTGGCGATACAGTATCAGGCCTAAATTAAAGTGGATGTTGAATTTGTGCCCCAAGCTGAACACTGTAATAGTACATTTAAATGACCTGGCCTCTGAATTTAACATATGAGAAAAAGGCCAAATCGGTATATAATACACATAAAAATAATTCACCATATATGTGTATAATGTGTACATATAATTTGATTGGATGTCAATTATGTAATAAGCACGTTTTATTGTTATTATTTTGGCTATAAATAAGAAAGTGCGTCTTTATATTAATTTAGGAGTTTATTTCATTAAATATTGTAATTTGATTAATTTGATTATTATAAATTTGATTAGCTTGATTATTTAATCAGCACATATGGGGCCAGTGCTGATAATTAATATGAATCATTGTCATGGTATGGCTTAAAACTGATGAATAACTGGCATTAAAAAATGTATTATTCTACCATTTCGTTTGAATCAAAATAAATAAATAAATAAATAAATAAATAAACAGAGAAAAAAAATTAAATTAACCAATTTAAATGCTACAATTCAATTTTGGCTTCACACTATTACAAAGTACAATATGAAAAATAAATATTGTAAGATTTTCTAAAGTAACATTTAAACGTGTTATAAAATTATCAAAAACTTATAAAATTATATAAAATTAACTCTACTAATAACCGATATGGCCCTGGTATATAATTATTTTTTTCTGATAATATTATAAAAAGTAATATATAGTGCATTCTTATAAAAAAAAAAATATATATATATAATAATAATAATAATAATAATAATAATAATAATAATAATAATAATAATAATATCAGCCCATAACCAATATGGCACCAATGTATACTGCATCCTCATAAAAAAATAAATAAATAAAATAATAATAATAATAATAATAATAATAATAATAAATAAATAAACAACTTTATTATAAAAACATAACTGATATTGCATTGATTTAAAATTCATTATTATAAAATTCAATAATAAAAAAAAAATCTTAATATGTATAATATAGCCCCATAACAATGTGACACCTATTTATAGTACATCCTTATAATAATTAAAAAATAATGATATTAATTAATAATATAAAATTAATATTGGCCGATATCTGATATAGCACCTTTATATAGTGCATCCTTATAATAATTATCAATAATTATAATAATGTAATACCAGCTGATATGTGACCCTGGACCACAAAACCAGTCTTAAGTCGCTGTATTTGTAGCAATAGCCAAAAATACATTGTATGGGTCAAAATTATCTTTTTTTTTTTTTTTTTTTTTTTTTGTAGTATGCCAAAAATCTTTAGGATATTAAGTTAAGATCATGTTCCATGAAGATATTGTAAATTTCTTACCGCAAATATATAGCAAAACTTCATTTTTAATTAGTAATATACATTGCTAAGAACTTCATTTGACAACTTTAAAGGCGATTTTCTCAATATTTTAATATTTCAATAGATTTCTTTGCACCCTCAGATTCCAGATTTTCAAATAGTTGTATCTCAGCCAAATATTGTCCTATCCTAACAAACCATACATCAATGGAAAGCTTATTTATTCATGTGGTCTAGGGTCACATATCTGATACAGCACACACACACACACACACACACATATATATATATATATATATATATATATATATATATATATATATATTTATTTATTTTTTTTTTTAATATATATATATATATATATATATATATATATATATATATATATATATATATATATATATATATATATATATATATATATATATATTAGGGGTGTCAACGTTAACGCGTTAACGCATGCGATTAATCAAAAAAAAAAAAAATAACGCGTTAATATTTTTTAACGCAAATTAATCATGTGATTAGGTTTGACCCCAACTTCTTCCCGTCATCGCAGCGCGGAAGGTTATCTATCAGTGTGTGATGAGGGTACAGCAGTGAATCAGTGTTGTCAGGGTAACGGCACTAGTGGGCTATTTTGAAAATACAGTCGCGGGAAAAATTACAGAGCCGTGGGTTGCGGTTTTTTGGGGCTATTTTTTATAATGTACCGCGGCCGCCCAAAGTGTATATAGACAAATGAAAATGAAAATAGATCCTTTTACTAATGTGTATTATAGTTGGAATGTATACCTGGCAACTGAAGAACGGAGAGGCGGTTGTAAACATCACAAACAACGTGAGTTTCAGCAGAGCACGTTAAGGCTTTTACACAGCAGAAATAAACATGACAACAACCACTATAGATTATATAAGATAATAAACACACGATCACGATAGGATATGGTTTGTATGTGATTTTCTTGAGATGAATGTGTACATCTGAAATGCTAATTTGTTCAGCGATATAAAAGGCTATAAAGAGCATATTTTAACAACAGTAAACGACCAAATTCCACATGTGATCGCAAAATGAAGTTATTACAAACACTCGATGGTGGTTTAAAGTGAGTTCTGACTAAAAGTGTACTATTAATCTAATAAATCGTCTTATGAAGCATGATGCTAATATTAGCGCTAATGCAGCTGCAGAACAGGTCCAATTCTTCTTCAGAATGCATTTTGTTATAATCACGTAAGGTCGCAAGAAAATGTTTTGTTGTATTTATTTAGAAATACTTTTGATAATAGTTGGGTAAATGTAAACTGGGATTGAAGCGATGTGGCTTGGTAAACGTTTTATTGCCAGTATAAAGACTGATAATGGCTGAATAAAAACAAATGAATAATGATAAAAGAATAATAAGGATTCTGTCTCATACCTGGCGGAGGTGTGAAAGGTTCTGTTTCCTTAAACTAGTTTGTCATTCATTTCATTTCAACACATTTACAGGTAAATCCTAGTATTTTAAATTTGCGATTAATCATGATTAATCACAGTCCAGGACTGTGATTAACGGGATTAAATTTTTTAATCGATTGACAGCACTAATATATATATATATATATATATATATATATATATATATATATATATATATATATATATATATTTTGATTGATTCATAAAATGAATTAATATTCTATGAAAACAATCAGAATTCTGTGAAACATTGTGGAAAGCAACCCAACAAAGTGCTGAATTACAATGTCCATTGTTCCACTGCTTTCAGCGCACCGGCCTTTGAAGTTCCAGAACTGAGTGCCCACCGCATATGAATAAAATAGACATCGTCTGCGCTATAAGGTGTTTTGTTACTTTGTCATGCTAGATGTGAAGCGCTACATAGATCAATCAGAAAACTTATGACTAATTCAGAAGATGCTCTTCTTTCATGTGCATTGGAAGGCAAGGAATTCATGGGAGAGACGTCGTCGACAGACTTTGTCACCATGAATTAAAAGCTCCTTGCGTGTCCCTGGATTGTACGCTGGCGTATCTCCGTTTACCGTTACACACATAATAAAGCAATTGCCCTCAAGCCAGCTGGATAAAAACACAATAGATGCTCTCCACAGAAAGAGGTTAATAGGATATTTTATCAAGTGAGAGTTCTAGAGACACCTCAGAGGCCCTGGCATCATGTCATATTTAGATACACAGGAGCCTCATAAACCCAGGCATAGTGGAGATCTGTTTCTTTCAGAGTCCAGAAAATAGAGCAGCTTGGAGTGTGTGTTCAAGGATGGCGGGTTGTCGGAGGAGTAAAATCAAGAGCGCAGGGCGGCCGAAGGATCTCTGAAATGAAGTCGGTAAAAGCCTGTATCTTCATCTCTACAAAGGTGCATGGATGGAATCCTAGATGAGGGGTGGAAGCCCTAAGGGACGGCCGAGCATAGGAAATACCAGCAGGTCACAGGCTAATGCAGAAGCCCAAACGGATTGCGAGTATCCTGAACTAGCTCAGTTGATCCCGCGACCTGCTGTGTATTATCTGCAATCCTAAAACAGCGGGGCAGTGAAATAACATTTTCTCGGCGCGAGAAGTTGTCCAACCTCAATCCCACACACAATCGCTCAGCATACACACACCATACGAGTACAAAGAAAGATCGTCTCAGCCATTATACGGCACCATTTAAGGGTATTTATGATGTTGTCTTTGATGTTAGTATGATCATTGTGTAAGTATCAAATGATGATTATTATGTTTTTGCAGATAATGATGGTTATTTTAAGTCTGTTCAGTACACACCTGCAGAGCTGCATTCATTATCCGCTGTGAGCAACTCACATGCTAATGATGTGCTTCGTAAAAGCTTCATTAACACTCATTTCCATTAAGTCAAATTTGTTGTTCAAGATCTGTACGTTTGCTTCTGATCTCTGGGGCGAAACACCCCTGCAAAGTAAGTACACTTGAATCTTTTTAAATGCGAGTTAAAATGAAACAATGCCTTTTTGATCTATTTCTATTGATTTATTGAAATTTATTAAAAAAAGATGTCATCAGCATACCACTTAGCGCCTAGTTTTGTTTCAATCTGATATCAAGGTTGATATCAAAAGTCATACCAATACTAATATTGCTCTTAAATGGATATTTGAAACGGGTAATTTTGGCAATTTAACAGTGCATCTGAATGTTATTCTTAGGCCTAAACTGCACATTTTCAGACTTCTGTTTATATTTATCATTTATTAACAACAATTATAGAACATGGACAATATTTTAGCAAGTTTTCATTTACATAAACTTCATCCCATATAATTATCATAATTTAGTGTGAATAACTACAGATGATAGTTCTTTGTCTTGAACTCTGTTAAGTGCTAATTTAGATTTCAAATGTGATGTTTTTTTTTTTTCTTCCTTCTGTTTCCCCTTTGTAATTTTCACATGTTCTTTTTCAGTATTTTTATTTATTTATTTCATGTTTTTTTTCCCTATTTTTATTGGAAGCTAAAAAATGCTAAATTGGAAAGGGAGATATGATCAACATACCACTTAACACTTATTTCTGTTTCGATCTAATACAAAGGTTAACATCACATCATACCAATACTAATATCTTTTTTAAATTGATATTTCTGAGGATGAAATTGGTGTTTTTAGCCATTTAATAACACATCTGAATGCTATTATTGGGCCTAAACTGTGAATTTTCACATTTCTGTTTTTGTTTATCATTGATTAACAACAATTATAGAACACGTTCAATCTTTTAGCAAGTTTTCATTTAAATAAACTTCAATATTAACCCATACAATTATCATTATTTAGTGTGAAATAACTACAGATGATATTTCTTTGTCCTGGCCTCTGTTAAGGGCTGCTCTGTCTCTGAATTGTTTTCTGAAATATATATTTCTCTGAAATATTTTTCACTTAAATTTTTAAGCTGAATGCTTAATAAATCATAAAACCACTAGTATCGATGCTTCTAGATCGATCAACTCAACAGATGTCATCTGCACAATGGGGATAGATGTTAAATGAGGAGATCAAGTGAAATAGCAAAACCAAAGTGGAGCCAGTAGGACACAGGGAATTGTGGGTATAATGCATATTAATAACCATTGCCGAGAGCCTGATATTTAGGACTTGGTTCGTCTTAATGCATCCTATTGTAGCTAGCTAATGCAAATCCAATTCTATCAAATATTTTTCCATTATCTAGGAATGAGGCGGCACAAGGTGACCGAATCTTCTGTGCAACATGAATAACACGTAAGAAGCGGCGAATGTTTCTCAGTAAGGTCTTTAATGTCCGGTTAATGAGACTCAGCGTATGGCTTAAGAAGAAGGCTGGATGTATTTGTTAAGAGTGGCGGTCTCTGCGAGGGCCGTAATGGCTAATCTGTGTTGTGTCATTACTCAAGCCTGCACTGGGTCATGCGAGGCCTGCTCTTAATGAACTGTGAAATTACATTACGCAGAGATGGCCTCCGCTTCCACAGAAAGACCAGAGGAGCATGCAGAGGACACCACGGACGAGAGGGAGCCTTATCTAACTTAAACCAGAGGGACAGAAAAAAATGACGAGGACGGAGGAGCCAAAAATGATTACTCAGAGAATTCATGGAGTTCCCGGTTATGATGCATTTAAATATCAGCTTTGTCTTAGAAGTCCTTTGAGAGAAATAAAAATGGACATGAATGAAAAATTTATGATTGTAGCAAATTAGCTCAAAAAGGGAATTGTATATAAATAATTACAATTAATTATGATTAATTACAATTATTTATATCGGCTGACAGTAATAAAATGTCGCAGAGTTAAATTGCCATCAGCTGATCTGTTCGTCCAGCGAACATTCAGTGTAAATTCATATCAACTCTAAGAAAGGATATTTCCGTGGCCACAGAAAATATCTTCCTATTAATGCATTAGAGCATGTAGCAAGGGTCAAAATCGTAAAGGGACATTAATATGCAAGGCAGAATCAGAAACTCATGTAATCTGTGCACAAGAGTTTTATTAACTAAACACTAACGCAAACTAGTCTAACAAACAAACAAACAAACAAACAAACAATCGCTCATACATGGGGAAAGGGCTAATGAGAGTTGATGGATGAAACCATCAGGAAAACCAGAGAATGCAGTCATGGAAAGAGTCAGTTAACCACCTGAGTAAAACCATCAGCGCCATTTATAACGGGGTCTATAACTTATACTAAACCTCTGTTTCGTTTAGTTAAATGTACTATACTTGCACTTCCTTTTGTCATGACGGAATGCGGTCTCGGATGAAAAGTCTTGATGGTTTCAAGGTTTTTGGACTCGCGATCACGTTCTTCTGGGTTGAAGAGTGATGACTTCCAAAGATGTTCTGAGGTAGAAATGTTCTTCCAGGTAGGGAGTGGAAAAAGAGTTAAGAAACAGATCTGCTGAGGTCTGAGGAGCTTTGATTGAATGGAAAGACAAGGTCATAAGCCTGGCACAATAACTTAAGGGTCCAGAAGAGTTCCAGCTCACATCCTCCTCATCCTCTTAGGGTCTAACAGATCCGCAGACTGGGTTTTTGTGGTCAAGAGTCATCTCCCAGGCTCTATGTTGGGCCGACCGGGAGCTCCCGCGCCGGTTCGGGCTCTCCGTCAGAAGATAGCAGAAGAGCTTTTTGCAGAAGAAGTTTTTGCAGAAGAGATTTTTTTAGAAGAGCAGGCCGGACCTGTGAGTGAGACCTTTATCTGGTATAGAGGTCACACCTCTGGGGAGTCAAAGAGCCAATGGCCTCCAGTCTATTTGGAGGGAAGGTTTTACGACTCTTTGTCTCTGAGCATGGTAATTTCAATGGGGTTGGATTGTAAGTTCTTATACAAACTATTAAAGATTCTTAGAACACTTATATGTTGTATAGGTAACAACATATAATATACACTCTCAATTAGATCATCCGAAGACGAATTGATAGAGATCAAACATGATATAAGTGAGGTAATATTAACTAGTGATCTATCATAAGCATGCATAAAACAGGATACAGTACAAAAGTATACAAGAACAGTAACACTATACACAATGACCTGAGGGATATGGGTGTTAATTCAAAGAAAGGTTTTTCTATGAATTAAATAGAGAAGAGTCCACTTTTATGGGCATTATGTCTTTCCTAAAGGGAAATGTTGCTCTGCCCGCATTCCTTTTACCAATAAAACTGGTGTTATCAGATAGGTTGCCATGGCACCGGGGGGCCTGGAGTCATGGCCAGACATACGGCACCCAGAATGTGTGTTGGGTGAGGGGTCTGTGACTGTTCTAATCTAAATCTAATCTATTTGTTAAGTCAATGTTAGAACAAATGTGTGTCTGATTGGTCCAAACGCTACAGATCATTGGTGTGTCTTCTGAATTGAGGATACAAAGTCCCTTCGTTCCGTGTAAATTCATGTTCCATTTAAAATAGATGTGTGCTGATTTCCAAATTCATGGAAACACATTTAACTTACCTTACTTTAATATTTCTGTGTATATTAACAAGTAATTTGTTAAAACCAAGGCACAAAGTTTCAACAAGTTGATGCATTATTTAACTTTTTTTTTAATTGCTTAAAAAACATTAACTATAATAACACAGCAAGAGCATATTTTATGTAGACAGTTGTTTGTTCAGCTGCAATTATTACTATTCACCTTTTTCAGACCATTAGTCAACAAATCCTTTATTAAATGTTAAAGTTAGGGAGATGCAGGTTTAATTTAGCCAAGCTGAATGCTCACTAAATCTGACACACAGATGACTTCAAATTTCAAGTTAATTTTGATTCAGATGTGAGTTATATGTAATTAGTCCATTCATTTCAACCATTTTGACCCATTAATGCAGATTTGCAGACCATTTGTGAACATAAGAAAATACATTGATAGGATGATTGGCCAATTATAGCACTATAGAGCAGTTTAGTGTTATGTAGTTACTATTATAGTGTTTTATTATTATTATTATTATTATTATTATTAATAATAATAATAATAATAATAGTTTAGTTAAAGTTGTAGTAATTTGATTGTGTGTTTTTGTAATTGTCATTATTTTAAATATGTATACAGTATATAGCTTTTTATTATTCATTTTTATTTGTTTGTTTATTTAGAAGTTGTTTTAGTACTGTAACGAATCCAGCCTCTGTGGTTCCCCCTGATCATCACCAGAGGTCGCCGTCACATGAGTATCGACTTTTCTCCCTGAACTCCATTTCCCATCACTCCATACCTGACTCTGATTGCTAGTTCACCTGATGCTCGTTATTAGGATTATTTAAGCCACACACACACACGGACCTGTTCATGGACCTTTGCACCACATTGACTCTCAGGACTGGATGAGTGTCTGAGGAGGTATAACCTGTCTCTGTCAGTCACGTGAGCTTCCACTTCTGGATACCTTGGCCTTCTGTAGCGTTTGGACAAACTGGGTGATGTTTTAACCAGTTTGTCAAGGTCTTGGAGAGTCGTCTCCTGTGCAGTTTCGGGGGCTGCATGGACGGGCTTTCTTATTTTGTTAGAAGGGAAGAGTTCTGTGGTGAAGGCAGGCGATGCTTTGGTTTGCGGCCATTCACTTCTTCTATCGTGTAGCAATTCTTGGATAGGGGACTCCGTTCTGCTCAGCGGTGGTGATGCTGATGAGGGCTTCACTTTTCTTGGCTGTAATTCCTTTTCAGGTGGTCTTCGAGAGCATTTATTTTAGAGTCTTTGTTTTAAGGTCAGTTTTTGCTTTCTCTAGTAGCTGTTCTGCAGACTGTAGATGTCTTCTCATGTCTTTCTGGGAAGCCTTTAGTTTTTATCGGTCACGTTCAGCAACTGCAAGGGCTTCTTGGAGCTGTTCAACTTTTTCCTTTGTTTCCTGCTTCATTCCGTCTGGTACCTTGAGTTTATCCTGGGTTTCCACTTCGAGATTGTCTGTGCAGCGTGAGATGTGCAGTAGATCTCTCATCAGGTAGCCTGATGCCTGAAATCATCCTGGACTTTCACTGCCAGCTTGTCGATGCGGGTTTGGGCATGTGTCAGCTGGGCTGTGAAGGCGTAGCTTAAGGGACTGATGGCCTTGTTTAGCTCCTCGTGGTGGTGATTCTGGCTTGAGTCGTGTGTCAGGAGTCTCTTCCGAATCGTGACTATTATTCAGAATAGTAAAAGTTCAATGGTCTTGTAGGTGAGGCTATCTGTAATGCCTCTTAGCCAGGTGTTTGCCTCCTCCTTGGGCAGTGGGGTTTGCAGTCTGGGACATGCTGGCAGACTGGAAAGTGAGGACTGACACAGATCTGTATGGTGTTATAGGCCCATATGTGGTGAGACAGCTAAGTGTCAGTAGTTTAGTTCTGGCCGTGTTGTTGGTGTAGACCAGGGCTAAGGCAGTAGTTGGTGAATCCAGCTGTCAGATGAAACTCCTTGGGATGAGAGTAAATCAGGCATTGTGTAGAATGCAGATGCCATTTGAGTTTGATGATGTAATGTGGTCTCGAGTGAGTCCACGTAGTTGACATTAGCTCTGCATCATTGCCTCTTGTGAAGAGCAGCTTTGGCACTGGCAGTTGCCGGCAGGTGCAGGATGTCTCTTAGAAAAGGGGGTGTGGCTCAGAGTGGGGCCAGGTTCCCTCCATTCCCTGGAAGGTGTGTGGTTGAGGGTTTGGCCACACTGTCTGTGTGTCACACTGTCGCTGTCTGTTCCCCTTTTGTGTATGCTGGTACTGCAGTCTCATATTTTCACCAGAGTAAACGTCTGGTATGATCTTGAAGGAAATTCCTGCACTTGACAGGGCTTCCCCAGGGGGTTGCAAGGTCTCATAGGGAAACTCGTGCACTTGTTTGCGAAGGCAGGTCTGGTGTGTGCTCGGTGAGTGCTTTGAAGCGTGTGAGGCTTCAGGCCATGTCCTCATGGCTTGCTGTGAGATTTTTCCGTGACCTCGGCGACCTGACGGGGTGACCTGTCTGGCTGGAGTGGCAGGGGTTCTCGCACTTCAGCCCGGAGTTTCGCTGGCTGGAAAGGTGAACGTTCCCGCACTTGAGTCCAATTCTATGAATGCTTAAAGTCCTTTGGGGCTCAAAACAAAACAGCAGGTCTATGTTGGTGAAAAGAGAGCACGTGTCAATTTGTGTTGTGTACACAGGGTGTACAGTCTCATGGAGCTGATGGTCAGGTGCAGGGGAGTTGGCCGTGTGTGTATTTTGGCCAGCTTGTGTTTCTCTGAGTAGGAGGGCATTCTGGTAGGTTGTTGGTTTCTCATGCCGCTCGTAGTTAAAAGGAGTCTGATAGGCTGATATATCCTGTTTGTCCTGCTAGTGAGGCCGCTCTCAGGATCAGTTCCTTTAATGTCCTCAGGATCTCTGTTGCTGGCCCGTGTGCTCTCCAGAATCAGTTCTGGGTACTGTGCAGAGATAGGCAGGATTTTAACAGTCTCTTGTGTTTTCTGTAGACCATATGGGCTGAGTTTCGCAGATGTCAGGTGGTCATTGTGCGGGGGAAGGCCATGGCGCTTGGGTGGTGACTCACAATGTGATGCGGATTTCAGGAGGAGGGAATGTTCTGGAGTTGAAGCCTTCCTCCCTTGTGGCCTGTTCTGTCATCTGCCGTAGATTCAGAGCTGGCTGTAGCAGGCTTCTTGTAGTTTTTGTAATCTGCTTTGACAGGTTCAGACTGCTGGTTCAGGATGTTGGGTGCCTCAAGGCCAGCGGTGATCCAGAGCAGATAGTCTGTCTTGTGTGGTCACATTGGGCAGAATTCAAGCATAAAGGTCCATGTTTCGCAGGTGGGCAAGTGTTGTGGTCCTCTGCAGTATTTAGGTTGACCGTTGCATTGTCTCTGCCCAGCTTGTTGGGGTCTGTGGGGCCACACGGTGTGTGCATCTGCAGTGATCCTCTGGAAGGGTGTTGTGGTGGACTGTCGTTGGACATGCCGTGGTGTTTGCAGGATGAGGATGGCCTTTTCCATGGTCTCTGCCAGTGGTTGGTCTGGGGCCTATCTCTGTTGCCACGGTGACGGCTCTGTCCTCCACTGGCTAGTGGCTTTCTGTAGAAGGGCCTTGCATTGTGGCAATGCTGGGTGCCTTCTGGCGCCTGCTTTGGATTGTGGGTTGTGCAGTTCAGAATCAGTGGGGTCTTACAAACACCTTTGGTAGAGCCCTTGTGCTTGTTAAAGGCCTTCTGTGTCAGGTCACGCAGTTGTTGAATAGGCATTGTGTGGCAGGCCATAATGCCGAGATGGTGACTTACAATGGGGTGGAGGTTTCGGAGGAAAAGGCTCTTAAAGCTGGTGTCCTCCTCCATTTCAGGTTCACTGCGAGCTTCGAAGTAAGCTCATCGAAGTCTGTGGTAGTAATCACGGAGAGTTTCATGACGGCCCTGTTCGATGGCTAGGGCAGCGATCAGTCCGTGTTCAAATTTTGGGTCTGAGAATTCCTTTATGATAGCTTGTTTAAGCTGCTGGTAGTCCGATTGGATGTGTTCTGGCTGTCGAGCCAGGAAGCGTCGCACTTCTGGGCCAGCGGTGATCCAGAGCAGATAGAGTCTATCTTGGTGTTTCACACTGGTCCAAGACTGCAGGTGAAAGTCAATCTCTCTTAAGTAAGCATAAACCTTATTCTTTCCTGCAAGTTCTGGTGTGAATGCAGGGATGTTTCTGGCCATTCGGTTGAGCTCTTTGAGTGTCACTCCATGTCCTGTTTCAGTGCTTGCCTGAATAACTCCCTTTCCTTCTGCAGCTGCAGAGGTTTTCAGGAAGCTGACTTGTGAAGTGTCAAACAGAAGGCTTTGGCTCCGCCCTTTGTATCTGTGTACGGGAGTAAGGGGGCTTTCACTGCTGGCCGTGTGACGTGCAGCAGGGTGCCTTTTACTTGAGTCCATGCACAGTTTGTAAGACTGTTTCAGTTCTCTCTGAACCGTGTCAAGCTCCTCTTTAATGTTGCAGAATTGCTGAGTCAGGGTGTGGACTTCAGCTCTAGCTGCATGCAGATGGCCTTCTAAGGCCTTAGTTCTGGCGTTGCTCTCATTAAGTTCCACATACGCTGTTTTTAACAGTGACTTTGTGTGAAACAGTTCTCTTTCCAAGTCCTGTCTGATGGCTTTTTCCAGCTGCGCTTGGTGTCCAGCAGCTGTTAGAGCCTCCTGGAGACTGGTGATTTCCTTCTGTTGTGCCATTCTGTAAGGTTCTGTGCCTTCTCTCGCTGAGCGGGTGTCAGTTCCCTGTAGAACTCTGTGACTTGCAGGTTCAGTTAATTTACCTCCTGTCTGAGGCCCTTGAGGGTGTGGACCAATGAGAAGATGATGCTAGTCAGCTCCTGGTGGTTCAGGCTGGGTGTCAGGTGTCCACTTGTGTCACAGTCTCGCTGTTCCTTTCTCTGCCATTGCAGGTCGCTGGCTAATTTGGGCTGAAGGATGTCCATCACCGTGCTCTGCCGGGTTTTCAGCTGGTCCTGGTGAGGTGGCTATGCTGGATGTCTGTGGAATGTCTGAGACACACTGGCACGCTTGGGGGAACACCAGAGAGAGAGAGGCAGAAGGCAAATGCAAGTACGTACAGAGGTGTTAGGCTATCTGTATGGGGAAAGGCTAGGCTGTGTAAGGTGTGACTAGCTAGTGAGGGGCAGCTAGTGAGGTAGGGTGCTATGAACACAAGGAGAGGGTTTGAGTAACTCTGTTGACGGGGCTGTAAGCAGTGGTCAGCTAATGACCGGGCTATACGTGTGGTAAAACTATTACTCAAAGCACTGATGGTTTACAGGTTTGGTCACTGTGAAGGTATCAAATAAACAAAACTGAAATAAAATCAGGAAGAGACAGAGGGAGAAGGAAGGGCTTTCCTTATTTAGTTTAAGATAGGAGATATGACTGAGCAGTTGTCACTTACTAAAAGGAATGCTGCAGCAGGGTCATAAAACCTAGGGGGTCTGTTAACTAAGCTAACATCAAACACCTCAAGGTAAATAAACAGACATGATAGGATGTGTTTCTAGTCTGCTCAGGGGCCAGGAGTAAGGATGGTAATAGAAGAGACAGGAATTAGGCTACTAATAACCTGTACAGCTCCTTAAGGGGACAACAGTTGCGAGAACTGCTCTAATCCTATACTGCGAGGGAAGATGGTGATGGTCAAATAACTAAAATAAGGTAAAGGCAAAATGAAAATGTCCTAATAGCTTTAGGAAACTAAAGGAATAAAAAATAAATAAACAAATAAAAAAATTGATCTAATTAAATCTCAGATTTAATTGAAATCAACTTAGTTGAATCTGTACATTCAAGCTAAAAAGTAAATGAATGAAACGAAATCAAAGAGAGGTAGAATAAAGTCAAAATAAAAATAACACAAATAGAACCAACGTATGTGAGGAGGGGCCAACCTGAATCTAAACAGAAAGTGATAGCACAAACAGGAAGTGAAACCAAGAGTGAGAGAGAGAGGGAGAGAGAGAGAGGAGCGGCAACACTTTACACTCACAAGTATCTTAAGTGTTAGTCGGATGCTAACAGTTAATAGTTGAGGTAAAGGGCTTAGCTTAAATGCCTGTGCGGCAGCTAAGAGAGTTAGCTTAGGCTACACTCAGTTGTTTGTTTACACAAGGGTCTGTGACGTGTGTGCTGTTATCAGATTGAACCAGAATAGGCTGCTCTCCACTTCCGGGGTCAGACGTTGCTAAGAGACCGATGCGAGCTTACAACACGGGCAAGTGGAGCAGAACTTGAGCTGCTGTAAACATGCATGGGAACTCACGCGGTGCATAACAATCACTTATGACGTGTCGCATACAACTTCATTCACAAATCAAAACAGCACATTTACTTCACAGACTATGGCAAATTACTAGTTAGCTAGGCTAGAATTACACCATTAGTTCGCTATTCAATTGCATCACTTCAATGACTACAATGATATGCGAAGGTTACAAGAAGGTCTTAACTCGGGGAGATGAGGAACATCGCTCAAATCACCAATTAACTAAATATCTTGTAGCGAGTTTTCTTCATCGCTCAGTTTTGATATCACTGCAAGTGGGGTTTCTTTGCCATGCAGATTAATTTGTGCCGCTAACCTGAGATTTCCTCGTCAGAGAAGACTTGCACATTTAAAGCTGAAATGGGGATTTCTTCGCCCAAAATCAGATTAATTTATGTGGGATTCTAATCTGAGCTTTCTTCGTCAGAGAAGACTTACATATCTAAAGCTGAAATGGGGATTTCTTCGCCCAAAATCAGATTAATTAATTCTGGTACCATCTATATGGGCTGCTAATCTGGGATTTTTTGTCAGAAGGCTTACGCTCTACTAACAACAGAAATTAGGACTTCTTCACTAATATCAGGTTAGTTCCTTATCGTACGATTTAAACATGTATCATAGCATTGATAAACTTCTACTGCTCGTTGTAAGGTGCATTCAAGCTATAGTCTATCTGATTTTATCAGAAACTGCATGTGTAGGACGTTAATAAAATTTATGAGACACATAAATTTGATACTGAGTCTGCTTGCATATAATGTTTAAACGATTGCCCGCATCCTCCACCATAAAATGTTGCAAATCAGCTCAAAAGGGAATTGTATATAAATAATTACAATTATTTATATCGGCTGATAGTAATAACTGTAGAACAATTAAATTGCTATCAACTAATCTGTTCGTCCACCGAACATTCAGCGTAAGTTCATATCAACTCTAAGAAAGGATATTTTCTTGGCCACAGAAAATACTTTCCTAAGTATTAATACATTAGAGCATGTAGTAAGGATCAAAAATCATAAAGGACATTAATTTGCAAGGCAGAATCAGAAACTCATGTAATTTGTGCACAAGAGTTTTATTAACTAAACACTAACGCAAACTAGTCTAACAAACAAACAAACAAACAAACATACATACTATCACTCATACATGGGGAAAGGGCAAATGCGAGTTGATGGATGAAACCATCAGGAAACCAGAGAATGAAGCTATGAAAAGAGTCAGTTAACCACCTGAATAAAACCATCAGCGCCGTTTATAAAGGGGTCTATAACTTATACTAAACCTCTGTTTTGTTTAGTTAAATGTACTATACTTGCATTTCCTTTGTGTTCGGAATGCGTCTCGGATGAAAAGTCTTGATGGTTTCAAGGTTTTTGGACTCGCGATCACGTTCTTCCGGGTTGAAGAGTGATGACTTCCAAAAGATGTTATTCTGGCTCGGTGGTGATTAGGAGTTCCTTCCCAGGTGAATAGTGAAGAAGATTTAAGAGACATCAGCTAAGATCCGAGAATCTTTGGTTGAATTGAAAGACAAAGCCGCAAGGACTGGCACAAAAACTTAAGGGTCCAGAAGAGTTCTAGATCACATCCTCATCTTCTCAGAATCTAAAAGATCCACCGACTGGGTCTTTGTGGTCAAGAGTCATCTCCCAGGCTGGGGAGATCACCCACAGCTCTATGTTGGGGCCCACCGGGCGTGCCCGCACCGGTTCAGGCTCTCCGTGAGTCCCTCATGGAGCAATCAGAAGATAGCAGAAGAGCTTTTTTGCAGAAGAAAGGGACGGACCTCTGTGTGAGCCCTTAAAAGTCAGGGAAGAGTCACACCTTTCAGGATGGGCTTGACCAATGAGAAAGGCTGGAAATATTGGGGGGTTTTATGACCCTTTGTCTGAGAGCATGGTTCAAATGGCTTTGGAAGTTGATATACAAAATATTAAAGATTCTTAGAACATTAATATGTTGCATAGGTATCAACATGTAATATACACTGTCATTTAGATCATCCGAAGACAAATTGATAGAGACCAAACATAGAATAAATGGGGTGATATTAACTAGTGATCTATCATAAGCATGTATAAAACAATATACAGTACAAAAGATAATATACAAGAACAGTAAAAATATACACAATGACCTGAAGGATATGGGTGTTAATTCAAAGAAATGTTTTTCTATGAATTAAATCCACTTAAGAAGAGCCCATTTTTATGGGCATTATGTCTTTCCTAAAGGGAAATGTTGCTCTGCCCGCATTCCTTTGACCAATAAAATTAGTGTTATCAGATGGGTTGCCATGGAACCGGGGGCCTGGAGTCATTGACAGACATGCCAGCACTCAGTATGTGTGTTGGGTGAGGGGTCTGCAATTATTTGTTAATCTAATAACTAATTTGATTTGTTAAATCTGATGAAGAAATGCGTGTCTGATTGGTCCAAATGCTACATAAAGCATTTAATCACCTCAAGGAACGTTTCTCCACTGCACCCATACTGCATCACCCTGATCCTGAACGTGCGTTTGTGGTAGAGATTGATGCCTCCAGCACAGGTGTAGGGGCAGTTATTTCGCAATGTCATGGAAGTCCACCCAAGCTTTTCCCCTGTGCCTACTTCTCACGCAAGCTAAATCAAGCCGAACAGAACTATGATGTGGGAAACCGTGAGCTACTAGCGATGAAAGCGGCCTATGAGGAATGGCGACACTGGCTTGAAGGGTTTAAATTTCCCTTCTCAGTTCTCACTGACCATCGCAATCTGGAGTATCTCCACAGTGCTAAGAGACTCAATCACAGACAAGCCAGGTGGGCTCTTTTTTTCACACCGTTTCAGTTCACACTAACTTATTGTCCTGGTTCCAAGAACACCAAAGCAGATGCCCTCTCTCGTCAGTTCGAGTCAGCATTTCAACACCTTTCGCCTGATCCCATCTTACTTACCTCTCTCATTGTAGCTCCTGTGCAGTGGGATGTCATGACTGAGATTGTGGAGACACAGGGCACGGATCCCATAGCTGCTGAATGTCCACCCAACAGGACCTTTGTACCTCCTTCCTTGAGGAGTCGAATCATTCAACAAGTTCATGATCTTCCCAGCTCTGGACATCTGGGAGTAACTGCATCCATTCAACTTCTCTCAAATAAATTCTGGTGGTCCACACTTCGCACTGACTTCATTACATTCATCAAGAATTGTGTAACCTGCAACACTTCCAAGTCCTCGAAACCGATGCCTGTGGGTTTGTTACAACCATTACCTGTTCCTCAGAGACCCTGGTCCCACATTGCCATAGATTTTATCACTGACTTACCCAACTCCAAAGGCAATACCACCATTCTCACTGTTATTGATCACTTCTCCAAGTCCTTTTGTCTGATACCGTTACCCAAACTACCCACAGCCCTAGAAACAGCAGAGGTTTTATGCAGTTATGTATTCTGCTTCTATGGACTTCCAGATGATATTGTCTCGGACAGAGGTCCTCAGTTCACCTCTCATGTATGGGCAGCCTTCTTCAAATTCCTCAGTATCAACATCAGTCTCACTTCTGGCTACCATCCTGAATCCAATGGACAAACTGAACGCCTCAATCAAGAGATCACTCGCTTCCTTAGATCATATTGTCAACGTAATTAGGCTGATTGGACCAGATATCTCTTCTGGGCTGAATATGCACAGAATTCCCTGCGCAAACCATTTACTGGTCTCACACCCTTCCAATGCTTACTTGGATTCCAACCACCTCTATTCCCCTGGTTCGGGGAACCCTCATAATTACCTGCAGTCAATGACTCGCTAAGGAGGAGTGAAACTACCTGGAACGAGGCTCATACTCATCTCCAGCATGCTGTCAGGAGACAGAAGGAGCAAGCCAATCATCACCGACGTCCCATCCCTGAGTATTTCTCGGGATCATGGGTTTGGCTCTCCACTCGAGATCTTCGGCTCCGACTACCCTGCCGTAAACTCAGTCCCAGGTACGTGGGTCCTTTCAAAATCATTAAACAAAGTATTCCTGTTTCTTACCATTTAGCCTTACCTTCTCAATATCGTATCTCACCCACCTTTCATGTCTCTTTGCTCAAGGCCGCTGGTGCTCCGAGAAGTGTGGACGACCTAGATGAGGCCCGGAACCAGGGTCCCCCTCCCCTCATCATCGACGGTGAGGAGGCATGTCAGGTTCAGGAGATTCTCGACTCTCGGCGCTGGGGAGGAATTCTGCAATATCTCGTGGACTGGGAGGGGTATGGACCGGAGGAAAGGTCCTGGGTCGATGCCAAGGACATTCTTGATCCATCACTTACCACTGACTTTCACAGGATGGATAAACCGGCCCCTCGTCCTCGTGGAAGACCCCGGCGTCGTTTGCCTTCTCACGTCAGGAGCCGCTCGCAGGGAGGGGGCTCTGTAATGAATCCGGCCTCTGTGGTTCCCCCTGATTGTCACCAGAGGTCGCCGTCACCTGAGTATTGACTTTTCTCCCTGAACTCCATTTCCCATCACCCCGTACCTGACTCTGATTGCTAGTTCACCTGATGCTCGTTATTAGGATTACTTAAGCCACACACACACACTCTCGTCGTGAAGTCTTGTTTTGCTCTGGCTGACATTTCTGAGTGTTATCATTTTTCTCTATTGGATTACTGTGTTTGAGCTGGACTGTTTCTCTCGTTTTTGGATTGTTCTCTGCCTGCCTTTTGACCTTCTTGCCTGGTTTGTTGGACTATTGTTCTTCTCTGCTTGCTGCCAGCCCCGACCTCTCGCCTGCTTTGTTACTCTGCCCTTGTCTCATCTCTGATAACCCTGTTACTGTTTACTGACCATTGCCTGTACGACTGTTTTTACTTTTATTAAAAGCTGCAAATGCATCCTCACTCCGTTGACTCATCATTACAAGTACATCAAAATAAATTAAATGAGAAAAAAAAAAAATAATAAAAATGAATTAAAAATGCTGCCTCGGCAACTAGCTGAAATACAATAAATTTAAGTTTGTATTTATTTTTAGTTAATGTTTATTTCACTTAAAGTAATAATAATAATAATAATAATAATTATTATTATTATTATTATTATTAGTATTAGTATTGAATTTTATTTTAGTTGATAAACCTGCTTAGTTAGTTAGTTAGTTCCTTATGGATAGCAATCTCCAGATTGTTTAGTCTTGGGAAAAATGGATGAAAAATATTCATTATGAAATCTTACTTTTAGGAGTCTTTAGGAGTCTGTTCTTACTCCCTCTTAGGAGAGGGAGTAAGAACATGCTAAAAAAAAAAAAAAAGACAAACTCAGTGAAATGTGTTGCCTTTTCATGTCATTACTGCCTACGCTAATGGCTCAGTGAACATCACATCACCTGCTAAGGTTGGAGATGGTTGGACATGGGGGCGGGTGGCGTCGAGTGGAGACGTCAGTACATGATTGACATTTTGCCCATTGAGTTGTGACTGAGGCTGAGATAGAGACAGCGGCTGGTCTTTCCTCTAACTTCATTATTTTAGCCTAGCGCCCAGAGCTAATGCGGGCCACGGCCACCACAGGAAGTATTCTAAGTACCATACAGAGAGTGTGGCCTGCATAATGCCGACTATATTTACTTTCAAAGCAGTCGGATATGGAAAAGACTTGCTTGAGATAACCATGTATCAATTTAAAAATCATACAGACCTCTCCAGGAGCTGCCACCGCTGCTGGTTTATTCATTGAGCTAGCATGCAGCATGCACAACACAAACTAATGCACTGTTTCTGAGTTCTGCCGGTCGCATAAACTGCTTAGAGCAGCCTTACTAGTTTGTATATATTATTATTGTTTTTTATTTATTTATTTATTTATTTTTTTCTCATTAAGACTGGTCATAGCTTTTCAGTCAGTTACATAAAAATTTAGAGTGGTCTAATTTGAATCTATAGTATAGGTAAGTTTGCATATGTTTTGATGCATCAGGCTTTTATGGCTCATATTGTATGAAATAGTGAGAATACTGAGCTCATACTTGAGGAGGGGAAAAAAAAAAAACTCACTTTTATTCGGAGGCCCAAAATGAGCAAAAATATGCAGTTTAATGCAGATGCTGATATTTATATGGGCAAAAAGTAAGCTAAAATTCTGATGCTTGTAATGTAAATCAATGAAATCTTTATATCAGTATAACAAACATACATCAAATAAAATATAAATATCAGTCATCACTCTATATCTCCAATAATATGTTTAGTAAGATGATGTTAAAAATGCTTAATTTTATGATCAAAGCTCTCCAGTTTCTAAACATATAATGCAGTGCAATACAATGATAACTGAGAGATGTTCTAATATAAACGTTCCTGAAATGCCTGATGATTATATTTGATACTCATATTTTAACAAAGTTTTTCAAAAATAAATATATGGATAGTCAAGTAAACTTAAAGGGGACCTATTATGCCCCTTTTTACAAGATGTAAAATAAGTCGTATGTGCGTATATGTGAAGTTTTTGCACAATATACCCCACAAATACATTTTTATAGCTTGTTAAAATTGCCACTTTTAGGGTATGAGCCCAAATGCCTGATTTTGAGTATGTGGCTTTAAATGCAAATGAGCTGTTGCTCCCGGAGAAGAGGGCGGAGCTTCACGAGCTCAAGCTCAGGCATTAGCTGTGCTAGCCTTTGCAAATAAACATTCCACTATTAGTACAAGCCTGTTATCTTTACAGAAAACATACTCTGTTTCAAAGTCAGTCATCTGATTATACTGTGCATAATAAATTTGCGTTTATGAATTACACAGACAGGGAGCACGGCGGGATAAAAATAACAACATAGCTGGTCTCATGCTATCACAAACTTTATAAGTCCCACTTCTGATCATAAGCTCGACAACTTCATGCGATCGACTCACATTGCTTTCATATGCAACTTTTAACTACCACATTCCTATTCACGATCATTCTGATAGCACTTGAAGGCAGTGTAGACAGAGAGAGACAAAGCGGATCGACCAAATTCTGAGTCTCAAGCCCAGAGAGGCAGAAGACACACAGACATTTGTAACAAGGTTAAGCTCCTGCGAGCAAACCTTCACTCCAAGGTACCTTTGCTTGCGTGTTCCAGGCTAAGGACCTTCTGCACCTATGTCAGAGTCACATCTGCGTGTTCCAGATTTTAGGACCCTTTGGTGCTCCAGGAGATCAGCATCCTCCAGCACTTCGTGTTCAAGGCTGTCGAAACGGATTCTTGCTCCTTTCCCCACTGCATTGTTACCAGCACAACCAGTGGATGAAGCCGCCGGACTGCTCACTCAACCACAGAGAACGTAACTATCACCTATCCAAACCTCTTCCAGAGACCTTGGCATTGTTGTGTATTATCAGTATATGATTTTTCTAATTGACATTAGATGTTATATAGCTGATTGCAGTTGATAACAAATAATCTTTCAGGTATTTGTTTGATGTATAATAAGGTTCTTCACCTTACTTGATTCAGAGTAGTGACAGTTTATCTTTCCAGATAACGTAGCTCTGATATAGCAACATCCAACATAATCACTTGCATTTTATGCATCTTATGCACTTTATTCCTTTTTCATTCATGGTATTCATTTAGTAGTTGTTGATTACTCTTGTCTATCTTTTGTTAATAAAACTTATTTTATTACACTTGTGTCTTCCTTGTGTTGATAATGCAGTAAGGTTCTATAAGTTGGGTATCCCACCAATCTTTCTTATGTGATGTACTCCTAACCACACCTTAAGTGACACATGATCCAAAAATCATAACGTCACCTGTGACGTGAGTACCCATCACTACACTATTTCGCCTCCTTAGGTTGGCGAAAGCAAAATTCACTACAGCAGCATTAGTGAAAACAGGCAGAGACAATGATAGCTTTAGCAATTATCCTTACAGAGTGCCAAGCAGCTCTTTCAGAAAGGCAATTTGGAAAACAAACGCGTGTTTATAAATACTTACTCTGTCTGGAGCTGACGTTCGTGCACAAAGTGTTGGTATTGATTCCTAAACATTTAGGGGACGTTAACCTTTTTTTTTTTTTTTTTCTGGGATATTTCCTTCGAAAATGAAATTTAACCACAGTGTCCTTGGCTTAGATGGGGGAGATTATGGCGACTCCTATGTTCATTAGTGCATCCCAGAACACAACACTTGTAAAGCCTCTTTGGTGCTGACATTGTACATATCTCCAGTAATGGCAGACCGCAGCTTCTCACTCAGGGCTGTGTTTATGCTAAAAGGGCAGAGAGCATCACAAATGGGTGGCACTTTTCCCCCTTGGTGACGTGAACAGAGAGAGAATCTGAAACAGCTCTTTTGGAGAGACTGTTCATGATTTATTGGTTTTATAAAAAAAAAAAAAAAAATTAGTTGGTGAATTTTTAACATTATAGGCTGGTTGTTTTCACACACTGCGGCCACACAACTGTTCAAACATCTTATATAAGTGATTTTTGCATAATAGGTCCCCTTTAAGTTGCTTCAGTCCAGTAAGTTTTCATCTGGAAATATTACAAAAAATATGTTATTCTTATGTTTACTTTATAAAAATAATTTTATATGTACTGTATGCCAACTAGAGGGTGACATGCGAGTGGATTTTCAAACCTCTCCCGTCTCACTCCCACAAAAAAAAAAAAAAAAAAAAATCCCATCCCGTCCCGTCCCAATCCCACGAAAAAACTGGGGGAAAATCCAGTTCTGTCCCAAACCCGGAAGAATGACTCCCATTCCCTCCAACTCCCGTTTTGTGTTTTTTTTTTTGTTTGTTTTTGTTTTGTTTTGTTTGTTTTTTTGGCCGGAAACAGTTTATAGTTTTATTTATATAAAAGGTATATTTGTGGATTAAGTTGGGTATAATAGGGTTATTACTATTCCCGGTCCCGCCCACTCCCGCTGACATTTTTTCCTGTCCTGTCCCAATCACGTGATTAATAGTGATAATAGGCGTGTTGGACTTGAAACTGCGCTGCACAGAATGATCAGTGTATGACATCAAAGTACCACGAGAGCGATAAGAGAACAGATGGATTCGTATGCTTTCTAATCGCTCTCGCGGTACTTTGATGTCATACACTGATCATTCTGTGCAGCGCCGTTTCAAGTCCAACACACCTTTTGTTTCCCATCCCATGGGATTCCCGAAAAAATGTCAGCCTCTAATGCCAACCTAAAAGTGGACATTTTTACAGTTAGACGAAGGGTACATTTACATGACAATAATGTACTAAAAAGAGAAAAGCAAAAATGACTAAAAATGCTGTATTATGCATTCCAGGCCAGTAGTTGGTGATGTCAATTTGTAAAAAATGCTATGCACTTGCACACATATGCTGCCTTCACATGCTATCAGGAATTGCCTACTTTCCACTTATGAAGTCGTGATTACGAGCTTGTCGTATTCAAGTCCTTTAATGTCGGAAAGAATAAAATGTAGCATCCCATTGGTTGACAATCACATAAACATGCATCGCGCTATACATGCAGTTTGCTGACAATACATGCTTATTTCACTGCTTATAAAACATACTATATGCTTCGAATGATCGTTCATATCTAGCCTATAAACATATCACTTTAGCGACAAGACAAAGGGATGTAGTTGTTGTGAGAATAGCGTTGACAGCAGCAATGGTTATCCTCTCCACCATGTTTAAACTTTATGACACTCCCAGCTTGGAATCTCTGGTATCAAAATTATTTCCGAATTTCCCAGTAGTAAATACGACTTGAGAGGCCGTTCACGTCTAATTTCCGATTAGGAAACTCGTATCTATGATAATTCTGATAGCACGTGAAGGCAGCAATACCTAATGATCACAGATTTCACCAAATTGTGTTTTTGTAGGTTACATGATAACGGTATTGTTTTCAAAGACTGGCACTTTGAAACCTTTTTTTCAAAAGTTTGTGTTTTGAGGCCCCCAAAACACTGTTGTCGAGTAAATAAACATCAAAATCGCATAAGTTTTCTGTTATGAAAACTGTGTCGTGTAAATGGCCCCTAAAAGGCATTTTACTTCCTAAAAAGTATAAACTATCAATCAAGTGACATAAGGCTTGCAGTTGATTTGTGCATTTAAAAAAAAAAAAAAAAGCCATTAGTTTTGATCATGTTGATGAATAGGAGTCCTTAGAAATTTGTTTCACTGCATTTTTGTTAACAGTGGCACTGTTAAAATCTAACTGGCCCCTGTTTAGCAGCATGCAGGAATCAAATGTAGTGCTATGGATTTTCTTATTCCTTCCCTTTTATATGCTCTCGGTACAGAACAAGGCAATTGGTTTGCATCCAAAATAGGCAGCAGGTGGAGAAAATAACGCTTATTTGCTTCTAACAAGGGAACGGCGTGCTGCTGTATCCCTTTATCACGCTTCACTGATCTGGTCAGGAGAAGGTTGGGCAGGTACTTCACATCATCAGATATGTTTACCAACCTTCGGTCCGGACCTCAGTAGGGCCAAGCGCCTCGGCCGTCTCAGCGTCGTCTTCAGAGGACTGTGTTATTGAAAAGCGCGGGTGGTGCTGATGTGCAGCCCACTCAGAGATTTTGGGTCGCCATGCTTTATCTTGAGCTCTATTTATTTCTTTCTTTTTTTCATTAACTGCCTACGCTCCAGCATGGGCCGCACTGGCGATGTGATGCTTGTCCACCGGCGCCAGCGATAGGCTCCCGCTCTGGGCTAGTGGGTGGCGCAGATAATTTGCTTAATTTGTTGCCCGTCAGTGTCAAGCCGTGGATCAAAGCGCTGGTAAATCGCTCCGACGTGGTGATCGTCAGGGAAGCAGACTCACAGGACACCCTCCAGCTAAACTGCTGGTGTTTGCCTTCCCGCGAAGAGGAGACACACGGTATGTGTACTTCCTGAGAGTCCGTTCAGAACGAACAAACACTCAGATGATACACGCTTGAAGGCACGCACACACATGTAGAGTCAAAATTTGAGGGAAAAGACAGAGTAATTTTGAATTCAGTTTGTGAATCCAGTTATAAAGAAGCTGGGAGAGCTGAAAGAGTTGAGAATGTCTAAAGAACCGTGCACTTGTCATGGTCAATAAAAAATACTGAAATATTTAAACAGTCACACACAGCATCCAAAATTATTTTGTTGCCCCACTGCCAATGGATGAATTGGAAAATATAATAGAATAAATATAACATATTTCTTACTGTCCAAGAAATTGTATTGAAAATGATCTAATTTTTTTTTTTGCATATTCAAAGAAATACTGTAGTTCCCCCCAAAATGAAAATTTCTGATAATTTACTCAGCCTCAAGCCAAGATTTAGGTGCAAAATGTTGCATTCCATCACTTGCTCAACAATGGATCATCTGCAGTGAATGGGTGCCGTCAGAATGAGAGTCCAAACAGCTGATAAAAACATCACAATAATCCACAAGTGATCCACACCACTCCAGTCCATCAATTAATGTCTTTTGAAGTGAAAAGCTGCATGTTTGTAAGAAATAAATCCATCATTAAGACATTTTTAATATTAAACAGTCACCTCTGGCTAGAAGATGAGGCTATATTCTGTAATAGGGCATATTGCTTTATCCAGTGAAAAAAGCCATTAATCAGGAGAGAAATATGCATGGATCAAACACCATTTGCAGTCCAAAACAGTTCTAAACAAATATTTTGGTGTATTTTGATGGAGTTTTTCACTGGAGGAAGCGTTATGAATTATGGACTCGTATTTTAGCCAGAAATAATGATTTGAATTAAAAAAAAAAAAAAAAAAAAATGCCTCAATGGATTTGTTTCTAACAAATATGCAGCTTTTTACTTCACAGAACGTTACGTTATTGGCCTGAGTGGTGTGGATTACTTGTGAATTATTGTGATGTTTTTATCAGCTGTTTGGACTTTCATTCTGATGGCACCCATTCACTACCTTTTTTTTGGTGGGAAGGGGTTGCATTTTATTTCCTCCTTAAAAGGCAATATTACTTGCACTTGTTGAGCATTCATGTTGGATTACGCTGGTTACAGTTTTCACAATATACAGTATTTTAGTATATAGAAAAATATATTTTAGTGTTAGTCCCTGAGTTTATCATTACAGTTTACATCTCTGTGTTCTTGAACAGGACATTCAAGTGGGGCTTTGGCTTTTTTAAAATTTTTTATTAATCTGTCATTTGGTTGAAATGTAGATGTATGAATGATTCAGCAATGTGTGCTCCTAAACTGAATGTCAACACAGTTTAGTAACTGCTATCAAGTGTACATCCACTGATATTTACATCGAGAAAAAGACTTACTCAGTAGTGTCCTTGTGACCTTAAAGTAATAGCTCAGCTAAATATTAAAATCCTGTCATCATTTACTCACCCTCTTGTCGTTTCAAACCCGTATGACTTTCCTTTAAGCGTTTCCCCCAGATATGATTCTTTTAATGGCTCCTTCTCTCTCATTCTGATGCTGAAGCTAATATGATTCACCAACGACGCAATGCTTCATCTACGATCTTTCTCTTGCATTAATGAGCCAAGATCCAGTGCAGAAAGTAACTTCCTAGAAGACTGCACACATATCCAAACTACAGCTAATAAATGATAAAACTTGCAAAGTTGCTTTAAATTAGAGCAGAAAAAGTGAATTATGTAATTAGTGGGTGGGCACTGGTTCCAGGAATGTGTTATCAAAGTATAAAAATCAAGGTGCACTGAAGGGGAGAAAGAAGGAAATAGCAGACACTGCAGAAAAGCTCTTCTCAGAGCCCAAGAGAGAACAGGCTTCATGGGTGAGGACAGGCTGTACGACCAGGGGCCCGATGTCTCTACTCTACTGCTTTTCTTCTCATTTCACCTCCTGGGTCTTTTCTTTGTTCATCTTCTTCTTTTTTCTCGACCTCTTTTAATGTAAAAAAAAGATCCATTAGAGTTATGAAGCCTCAGAGGTAATTAAAAATTGACAGCGATGTTGTTAAGAGGAAATAGCGCTTATTGGCCACTTGAAAAGTTTGCATGAATTTATTGTGGAAGTAAAATCTTAATTTAAACTCAAAATTATCCAGTTGGGATAACAAAAATAAGACCGTAAATGCAGAAGAATATGGTCAATATAATTCTTAGACCAGGTTAATAAATAATCCATGATTTACTATCCATGGAGATATAATAATAATAATAATAATAATAATAATAATAATAATAATAATAATAATAATATTATATATATATATATATATATATATATATATATATATATATATATATATATATATATATATATATATATATATATTATTATTATTATTATTTATTTTATTTTTTTTTATTTTTTTTTCCTCATGCACTGGTCAAGTTTTAGATATTGGGTTATTTTACTTTTTAAAATGTCTTCTTTCAGACAATGGAAAGAAAAGTTCTAAAATAAACAAATACAATATATCTTTAAAGGCCGTCTTCTTGAAATGAGCCAGAAATCTCAATTTAAGTAACATTTAGATACACAACAGTTTCATTCCATTGTATTATTATATCATAGTTTTATGTTGTTATATTATAGGTTTTTTATTTTTATTTTTTTTATATTTTACTTATATAATACTGTATTTATGACTGTATAGAACTTTTTTTTTTCCTAAACTTTTTTTTTTTTTTTTTTTTTGATGACAGTATTTTCTTATTTATGGAGTGATAAAAATGGAAATCAAAAATTTCTTCTTCAAAACTTTCAACTACAACAAACAACACAATAATTTTAACCTGGCTTTATCCAATGTTCATATTTCTGTTCTGTGTTATACAGTATGTAATTGCATGCATATTTCATTAGATAATGCCTTATCTGAATATTTAAACATTTCAGAAATATTGTTATACAAAACAATTGTCTTATTGTAGTGATTAATCAGCTGGGGAAGTATGTTGATGTCTATTAGTTCAATTGAAACTGAACGAAACGACATAGAGCCATTGCACTTAATTACACAAAATACTGCACAGTTGAAAGGATGCATATCAGTAGTGTTTACAGTGAATGACCTAATGACCTTCCTAGTGATATATGATGAAGCACAAATGCACACTTGCATATGCTGGCCAGCAGTTTTGCATGTATTGCCATATATACTCAGACCAATTTTCATGATACTGATTCATACAGGATGTATTTTCACATCATAATGATGCAGTATTTTTACACTCGTCACATTAACATTCTAAACAAACTAACTTCATCAAATTAACAAATGTTCTACCAGGTTTTCATTTCCTTTAGCCAACAGCGGAAAATAATTCAACATGTATTTGTGGCACCAGGTTGTGTTGCAGCAGGAACAACAGGAGTTTGATTTTTCTTGTTTTTGTTGTTTAGAAGTCTTATTTCATCAATATGTTTTGCCAGTGAATGTTCCATAAATAATGTATGCCATTGTTTCTGTTTATTTGCAGCATAATTGCTTTGCTTCCTTTAATTAGTTTATATCCATGCTTCATTCCTAGGGGAGGAGCTACAGACTATAAAGGCGGCTGTTTATGGCCGTTTAAAAGGAGGGAGTTTTTTCTTTAGTACAGAAGCTGAACGCTGATTAGAAGGTTTTTTTTTTTTTTTCATTGTGAATATGTTTGGTATATAGCATGTCATATATATATATATATATATATATATATATATATATATATATATATATATATATATACCACAGCTGTTCTTCACCATGATCTTGAACCGTTTGATTGTGCTCCGAGGATCCCTCCACTCAAAAGCTTTGCTGTACTCTCATCTAATCACTTCAACATTTTAAAAGCTTCATGTCTTTAGAGTTAATTAGTGTAAAACAGGTTCCAGTAGTCTCTGATGAAACTGGTCAAAGATGGGAGAATAATTATTAGTCTACTAATGAGCACTGTTTGTGTTTTTTGCATAAAAAGAGGGTAAACTTGACTAGATGCATTTATGTCTCTTAAGTGCAATTACTTTAAAATGATTTCTAATTATGTTTACTTTGCATATGCCTCCGCGGAAGGAGTTCAGCTTCGATAGGTTAATTCCATAGGTCACCAATCTTGAGAAATCTCACTGCAAGCAAATCTCCTGTTATTTATTTTATAGTGGCTATATCATACCACATATTGGATGACACAATGGTCGGTTAGGTCATGTTGCAAATAGCACATTTGCATAAAAAAAAAAAAATCAAGCATAAATTAAGCTGAGTTACCTACTGTATGTATTATTAATAGCACAGGTCAGACATAGAAGCACATGCATGTTATTTCCATGCACATTCACTGTTACACATATTTACACACATACCGGTACCAGTTTGTATACAGGATCATTATAAACATCCTCAATAATTTAGAAAGCCATTAAATATTAAAGCAATACTCCTGGGCTCATAGTATCAGCTCACCTTAATGAGAATCTGAAATATTATTTGACTATTTATAACCAAAGAGATGTTATAGAGGTGATATTGTCTTGCATATTTATACCGCTTATTTTTCCATATATATTTTGCTCTCAAAGGCTTTCTTACAAATCAGCTTTGGGCATTTTGAGTCTTTTATGTAACGAGCCAAATGAATACATCATGAAGCAAGATGAGAAGAGCGAAACAGAGAAGAAGAGAAAAATCTATGCGCTTCCTCCTCCTCCTCGTCTTAACCCAGGCCCCATTACGCCGGAGCAGGGCCGCCATCGGTCGAACGGGAGGTTATGCAAAAAGATGTTGATGAATCTGGCAAGCTTTGATATCTAAATATCGATTTGATTTTTTTCGTTTTTCTCCTGCCAATTATGGCGAGGCGAGATAATTCCCTCCAGGTGAAAAGTGGATTGCTTCTATTTTCGTAGCGTCTCAATATTGCCGAGCAGTTCTTGGCCAATGCGGTATGGATTCCTGCCTGCCTTATCTTTCCTCGTGAAGTCCCATCAAAAGATATTAAAGACACAAGAGGCTGGGAGGCGGGCAATAAACAACCTGGCAATGTCAAAAATGTCAAAATTCAGACATGATTGTTTTTGGACACTCTACAGCGCTCTTTTCCAGCCCCCACATGCAGAATGGAGAAGTGCATATGAAATGAGTTTCAAATATACTCTGTTTCACTGGAGTTTCCAGTCACACTTTTCATTATAAACGTGTGTGTCAGTGCGCAGAATGTCTCTGCACTGCTATCTGTCCGAGAGGTGTTGAGCTGCACTGACGGATTACTATGAGTTGTGTTTGAGGCAGGAACGGTACTGTATGGGAGTAATGCAGTTCAGTACTTGCCCTGCCTGCTTTATTTTTCTCTAACTTTCACTCTCTGCATCTCTAAAAACTGAGATGGAAAGAGCTTCTGTCGAACTGTTCCACAACCCTGGAGTTGATGGACATCTTCTGCTCCACCAATGACCTTTTTTTTTTTTTATTATTATTTGAATACATCTCTTTTTCTTACAGCTTTAGTGATACCATAAATGTAGAATGAGTGATTAGTATTACTAGTAGAGTACTAGTAAAATACAATGGTTGTTCTTATTATCAATTGTCAGTTGTTGTTGACAATCGATGTAATTTAATTTAATTTAATTTAATTTTTATTTTATTGTATTATTTATTTATTTATTGATTGTTTGATTTGGAGGTGGGGGTGGGGGGGGGGGGGGTTACATTATACAGTAAATGTCTTAAATGCCACTTTTGATCAATGGAATGCATCCTTGCTGAATAAAAGTGTTCATTCATTCATTTTATTTTATTTTATTTTATTTTATTTTATTTTATTTTATTTTAGCTTTTTGAGCCTCTTTTATTTTATTTTTATTTTTATTTTTTTTATTTTTTTTTTTCTTATTTACTCCAAACTTTTGAATAGTAGTGAATCGTGGTTTCCACAAAAAAAATATTAGTCTGTTAAAACTTATAATAAAACCTTAAGCAGAAGAGACGTTTTTTCCAAAACATTGAGAAATCTTAATTATTCCAAACAGTGTGTGTATTCTAGTAGTGTTGATAACACTTTAATCCTAGTCTTTGAAGTCACTGTGTGAGAAACAGATGGAAATTGAAGTTATTACTTGTTGAAAATGTTTCTTGACCACTGTTGTTACCATTCATGTTCTCTGTATGAAAAAGAGCAGCTTGGACATTTTGCAATACATCAACTTTTGTGTCCCACAAAAGAACTAAAATCATGTTTTGGTGTTGAAATATATGAGTTGGAAGGAATGACTACTGTAGGTCTCAAAGATTTCTGCATGCCTTTATATGGGGAAAAAGTTGAGAGTGAATGAGTAAATAATGGCAAAAGTTTAATTTTTTGGGCGAACTGTTCCTTTAACTGAATAGAGTAAACTGAATACAATGTGGCATAGTGATATATAAGCCTGCATGCTATAATTTCTTTCTCATTAATTTGATTTTTATGACATCTGATTGACAGCATTGGACTAGTTATCCGCATTACCCGACTTGTGGTATAAACATTTGCCAAGCTCACACTAACTATCCTCCGCTCCTTTTTCAGACGGCATGACTGGATTTGAAATGATGCTCGATCGCTCAGAACCAGCAGGCCCGACTTAGGACCGCATAAAAGCGGAAAGCAGAGGCGTCAGGCTTCTTCTCCTGAGCTCGTGCTGCAGAAATCTATAATTTGACAGCCAAGATTTGTTGGGACTGTTGAGACGTCTCACCCTGAGGCCTGCAAGCTGGTGAGATTTAATTTTCTTCATTCTTTCAAGTTCTTTTTATTGTTTATTACTAATTAACATCCCATCTATAATTTAATTTCTGAAACGGGACTCTGGGATCACCAGCCAAAATGAAATATGCAGGCTTAATTGTATTTTTGGAAAGTTTAGTAAAGCAACGTGTCCCTAACGGACATATTTTTATGTTAAACGCTTGGCTTTGGCTGCCTTTTCCAGAACATTATAAAGGTTTAAAAGACATAAAACAATCATTTACAAGCACAACTGACAGGGGATCACATGCTTGCATTATTTCCTGCGTGTGGTAACTAAACTTATAAGCGCAGACAGACAGCAAAGGAGGTTCATTACCGACACCTTGCACATTTTAATGGAGGCAAATGTCTTTCCTTTGCAACTATCAGAGAGAACGGAGAGAATAAATAACGTCTCCATACTGAGCAGCATACTAATGCAGGAGAAATGCACTTCTTTGTCTGAGAAATACAGGCTTTATAATTTACTGCTCTCTGCTAGGCAAACTTGTGCAGTAATGATGCTTCTCCGTATAGTGAGAATCCCAGTCTTAATAAAAAAAAAAAAAGCGGGGAAGTGAGGGTGCAAATGCAAATAAAGGGTTTAAACAATTTTCTTTGCCTTTCTAGTGTCACGCAAATGGGCTGTTTAGGAGGAAATTCTCTGAGGAAATTTCCCAGAGTGGTGAGATGATTCCACCGGAGCCGCCGGACTCGCGCTGTGAGTACACAGAACAGATGAGCTACAACAATACACTTGCACAGCACTTATTAAAGTGGTCGCACTGTACATTTATTATTATTTTTTTTTTATTTTTTTATTTATCACTTTTATTCCCCCTGAGGTCCACTAATAGTCTTAGTCAAGACAAACTCAAATGCATTCTTTTCCCTTGCCATTGTTGCCATTGGCATGCTTACTGGGGATATTAAAAGGAAAATCATTTGAAGGAATATGATAACTTTAAAAACTGAACAAAACAATATTTTAAATTTTTATCATTAATCTTGCTTCACAGATATGGTCACCATTCACTTTCACTGTATGGAAAAGAGCAGAATTTATTCCAATCTATTTCCATCTATTTGGAAATAGGAGGGTGGAGAAATTAATGTAAATGCTTCATTTTTGGTGAAATGTTCTATTCTCTGTAAAGCTGAACAATAGAACAATATGTATTATGAAAATGTTGTGATGGACTATATATAAATATGACTAAATCATGTGTAGCCAGTGTTGAGAAAGTTGCTCTGGAAATGCAATAGGTTACAGAGTACAAGTTACCCTATTTAAAATGTAATAAGTAGTGAAATTCAATTACTTTATTAAAGTAATGTAACTAATTACATTTGATAACTTTTTGATTACTTTTCTAAATTTCTAACAAATGTTTTCATGTTTTCAACTGTTAATCATTTTAAAACATTTAAAGCAGGCTAAGTTAACATTACAGTAGTGCTCAACACTGATTACTGTCAGACTTTCAAAATCCTTCTTCATGTGAACTAAGATTATAATAATTTAATTTTAAAGCACAGCAACCACAAAATCAGACTTTAGCACCTCTTTTTAGAGATTGTTCTGAGGTTAAATACAGATTTAAAATCATAAGATATAGTTTAATATTTACGATACTGTTTTTGAATTAAAATCCTTGCATAGCTACAACAGGAAACACTGGCATCTAACAATAGATAAAAAACAATAGATAAAAAATCAGTTAATCTTAAGAAATACATGTATACATATACATAAATGGAAATAAAACAGTTATCAAATAAGCATGTGGTCCTATTATGTGTCCTAAATTCCTGAAATATTTGTGTCTCATATTTTAGAGCAGTCAATGCAATTTGGGAAAGAAATCAATGAAATTATTAAGTGTGTGTGTGCGTGCGTGCATGTGTGCGTGAAAATATTCAGATGTAATCCCCTTTGCAATTGTTAACATTTTCATAACTAACCGTAATTTAATTACACATTTTTAACTTATTACAGTTACATTTATTTTGTAATTGAATGACGTGATTGTTACATGAAACTCCCCAACACTGTATGAAGCTACGTTGAAGAAAGGTGAGTTTTTTTTTTTTTTTTTGTAGTCAAAAACATTATTTAAAGGGGTCATAAAATACATTTTCATATATTTGTAATTATGTATTATATATATATATATATATATATATATATAATTTTTTGCACCAGAAATGTTTAGATTTTTGTAAAAATTGACACTGTCAAAAACATTCCATTTTAAGGGTGGCTACCTCTTTCAGAAATATAATGCTCACTGCTGTCATTTTCAAACTTCATTGCATCATATTCACACACATAATATACCGGGAGTAAAGAGCACAATTGTGATGTCACGACTGGGCCGGTTTCAAATTCTGATATTTCAGAAAGGTGGAATACAAAAATGTATATTTTAAAACTGATTGAGGTCTGAGCATTACAGTATGTTTTCATTTTTGAGTATTTTGATTTTCCATTTCACTATCACTTCAACATTACTAAATCAACCTAAATTGGATACACCAAAAAAACATTGAAGTGATAGAATTTCACCCAAAATGAAAATTGTTTCGTTTACTCACCCTGATGTTGTTCCAAAATATACTTTTTTCTGTGAAAACATATTTTGAGAATAGAATTATATATATCTCCGTATTTGGTTACCAACATTCTTCAAAATGTCTTGTTTTGTGTGTTTAGTATGAGAAAGCAAGTCATGCAGGTTTTGAACCATGTAAAGGGGTGTGTATATATATATATATATATATATATATATATATATATATATATATATATATATATATATATATATATATAAAATGTAATGCATTATTATTATTATTATTTCATTTTTTAGGTTAACTGTCTCTTTAACATTAATGGTTAAGAAAGAAGTGATGATGCCCACATTTACAGTGTATCTCTGAATAAATTTGTGCCATTTCACCTTCAGCCCATTTAAATGTGAGCTTGTGCAGTTGTGCATGTCGTTATGTGTCTATCCATGTGTGTACAGTAGCATGTGTCGCGGGGCATATGGCACCTCATGTGCACCTCTATGATGCCGATTCTTCTACCACACGTTTGCAGTCTGCCAGGCTGTCTGTAAGGTATGTCTGCCGTATTGATGTGGATCCAGAGCTTCAGATCATGAGCATCAAATGCCTATAATGGAATGGCAGTCAGATCACAAGTGGCACGCAGACAGAAGAGACTAATCTATGTGTGAAAGCGCTGATAGGCCACATTAGAACACATCCTCTTCTGTCATCAGAGCTTTAATTGCGGCATCCAGGTGCAAACAGCATGCAATCTGGTTTTCCAGTCCCTGTGTTTTGCTTTCTAATTTTATCCCTTTGACAAGCAATTTGGGATTTAAAGAAGATTTAGATAAGAACGAGAGAGAGATGTTGTGTGTGTTCACTCTACGTGTTGGTAATCCTCAGCATCACAGCCAGAGAGAGGATGTTTTCAGCTTTGCAATCTATTAAGCATCTCTCTCGCTCACTCTCTACCTCTCACAAAGGAAACAGCAGGTGCTGGGAAAACCGGTGATCAGCGGGTTACAAAGCCCCGCTTCAATCCCCTCCTCTCAGCACTGAAGGTGCAATTCTCCATCGAGGTTGTCTCTCACAGATATCCTCTTAGTTTGTCTGAAATCCGTTCGGCTAAACACCAGTACAATGAACTGCAGGAAGCAATACATCTCACATACATTTAACCACAGCTGTGAGAGAATCAGCGACTATTCGAAAACCATCTAAAACCTTCTTCAAAACAAACCTAGATGCTGTAGGATGGAATAAAAGTAAAAGATGGCATAAAATGTCCCTAGTACCAGACAGATAATGCTGAAATGTGTCCTGACATATCACGTCTGTGACAATCCTAGTTCTGGTAAACAGCAAAAAGTGGGTGTGGCCAACAGCAGCTTTTCTTGTTCATGTTCAGTTTTGCTCAAGGAGGTTAATCGTCTGTGAGAGAATTTTCCAAGGAAGCTGATATGTAAACCAGCATTGATCCAACCTATAAAGGTATTAAAGGGGTCATGAACTGGCTCGGGGTTTTTTTTTTTTTTTTTTTTTTTTGTACTGTTCTCTGAGGTCCACTTATAATGTTATCAAGGTTTTTACATCAAAAAACACCATAATTTAGAAGTAATAGGCTGTTTTCTGTCCTGTTTTCGACCCCCCTCATCAGAATACTCTAGACTCAGAAGTAAATGCCCACTGCTATGACTGGCTTGTGTATGTTTGACAGTCTACATCCTTCAGAGATGGACGCTGCAGTGATTTAGGTTAAAAATGCATACATACTCAGTATATCAAACGACTGTTTAACAGACAAAGAAATGGTGATCACATAATAAAAACAGTTATTCACACTTGTGTTGCGACATGACTTGTGTCGTATCCAACATAGTCGCACAGCATCGTCTTTTAGTTTCAATCATTTTGAAAATCCTGCGTTGATTTGTGCCTTGTTTGTAACGAATCCGCGTTAAAATGAAGTGAACAAAAGACTGATGCAGTCTGGATCTTCATTAAGAATAAAGTCCATTCACTCTTTCCTAACATTGGAATCAGAAAGGATATGGGATTTCCACAACTTGGTACTGCACAGCATTGTGTTGTCTTTATCGTTTTGTTTCTGCGTAGACCTGCGGATTCGCCTCTCTCCATTACATGTGCGAATCGGTGGGCGGAGCTAAACAGGCAGTGAAGTCGATCTTCTTCTGCGGAGGCGGTGCTTATCCACACTATTACATCATAGGCCAGGTACACACTACAGCTAAATTCGGTTGTCAGTTCACCTTTTACTCCTTAATCGCGTTCTGTACACACATAATTCACTAAAATACAGGAGTGACAACCGCATTTACAGAAATTCTACGCAGTGTGTACAGAACTGAACTGACAACTAGTTGTTAATGACGTATTTAAACGTGGATCAGAAATGTCTTCGTCTGTATGTGAGATGCAAGAAAATAACAGTAAAATTAGTCTTAACCTTAGCACATTTTCACATGGCCTGGGCTAGTTGCGCTCACGAGCCCTGCAGTAAAGTATCAGTGTCGCCAGATCTTCACAGAAAGAAAAACAACAAACAAAGACAAGCACAAAAACACTAAAACACCCAAATGCTTTGTTTTATAACACCAAAAAAAATCGTATATGTCATATCTGCAACAGACTACTTTACTAACTCCATAAAGTGTCTAGCTTTATGAGCTAAGACCAAACAACATGCTTAAAAGCGCTTGTAATTATGAGCACATGGCAACACTGCAAGACAGCGCCAGATGTCAGATTGAGTTTGAATTTGATTGTGCGGGTAAATATTGGCTTGGGCGGGTGGACAAAATTTGGGCTGGTTTGGGGTCAGCTTGGAGGTTTTCAAACATATAAATTGTATAGGCAAATTGGTTAACATACAAGCCCAAGTGTGCATATACTGCATCCAGTCATCACGACGATACTAAACACACGCACACTGCAAAGAGGACTGATGCTGATGTTGACGTCGCGGCCGCACTTTTAGCCAATCATAGGGATCAGCAGACAGACTTGATGATTAATGAGTGACGGGTTTTTAGCACGATAAAGGATCTGATTTTGAATGTATAACTGTGTAAGTGATCATAATGCCTAAATATAAGTAACATGGTAAAGAGTGGAGAGTGTTTTAACTCTCAAAACGTGAATAACACCTGTTGAGGGAGAGATGACAGGAAGGCTCTATCACTGCAACTCCGAAATCAGAGCACAGTTAAATTATTTAATCGAAATCTATTTATATCTATACGATCCTGTCTTTAACTTTTAAACGGCCCAGATTGGTATATCCCAGAAAGCTGGAGTTGTTAGTTTTGACTGTGCAAAGTTATGTATTATGAACTTCACGACTTCCTCTAGTTCTGTGTGAAATTATAGAGCGACACGAAGTTAAGAGCATTGTTGTTGTTAATTTATTATTATTATTATTATTATTATTATTATTATTATTATTATGGTCGGATTATCATACAGTATGCATCAATGAATGACACAGTTTTGACTGTCATGGTGTGCATGAACGAGTGTGAAATACCTAATTACGCTGCTTATTCTGATCACTTATATTGGGCACTTTTTTGCATTTAAATTCTGACTGTTGACATTGAAAATGATGCATGTGTTTTTTCGAGGGTATCGGATAATTTCTTGATTGCCGTTTTGACAGTGTCTGCTTGCATATTTTAATCATATTTGGTAATTCTCTTTAATGTATTTGCCCCGATTTGATCCATGGGAAATTTATCTAGCATTATATTTATATATTTTGTCGTCGTTATTTTGTTTTAAGGAGTTAAAAAATGGCTCTTATCAGCCTTGATTTGCATTATATCACATTATTTTGACAGTTAAAGTTTTGGACGGGTTTTTGTGAGCTTTTGGGCTGGAAATCGTCCATCCAATCTGGCAACACTAAAAGCAGCCTCCCGAGCAGAAATAAAACACAATTAAAATCGACGGAGAAAAAGAGTCTTTAGCCAAAAAATGGCAGACACCAAACGGCTAAATTCTTCTTCACTCCTGCAAGAAGCCAAAATGTTGCTATGGTTACAAATGCGGGAGTGACTGCTGTTCCGTACACACATGGAACGATAATTTACGGGACTCACTCCCGCATTTAAATGCGGTTGTCACTCCTGAAACTTGCAGTGTGTACGTGGCCATAGAGTAGAAGATTCCACAAGCTCCGGTTTTGGCAGACTGCCTTCAGTATAGGCTGTTTTTAGAGTAACGATAAAGTTTTGAGTTTTGAAACTTACAGGATGTTTTTGTAGTACAATGACCTCTTATATGTCAAAAGATCAAGGGAATTTTGGTTTCTCAGTTCATAACCCCTTTAATACTGTACTGTTTCTCATGATTACATTAATGTTTATTGCTCATTATCTGTCTAAATGTTAATTCGATTTAGAACAGTGATTATTATTTTATTATTATATTATCTTTTTTTTATTAAAGACATTAATATTTTTTTCAGCAAGATGATGCAAATAATGCTGTATTTTTTCTGTACATCAAAGAATCCTCTCTCTCTCTCTCTCTCTCTCTCTCTCTCTATCTATCTATCTATCTATATATATATATATAATGTATGTATGTATGTATGTATGTATGTGTATATATATATATATATATATATATATATATATATAAACATATCATGATTTTCACAAAAATATTAAGCAGTAATCAATGTAAATGTTAATGAGAAATGTTTTCTGAGCATACTGTCACATTGGGGGCATTTACACAACCGTTTTTATTTTATTTATTTTTTTTATTACACAAAAGTTTTGTTTGTTGATTTACATGACAATGACAAACTTTTGAAAACGTTTTTCAAAGTGCAAGTTTTTGAAAACGATACTATTATCGTCTCTGTGTAAACTACAAAAACGTGAATTTGTGCAAGGTTGATGTCATGCGCATAATTTTACTGTTTTTACTGTATTTTTAAATCAAATAAATGCAGCCTAACTGCGCATAAGAAACCGACCCAAAACATCTATATATGCTGTCCTTATATGGAGATTTATATGTAAATATATAAAGTGATATTGATATATAAATCAAGAACCACATGGGTTCACTGTAATTTTTTCCTGTTACAGTTCTATGAGAGCCCAGGTGGAGTCTAGCATCCGAAGCACAGATTTCCTTCTCTCTGTTGTAATGGATGATAGAGTATGTTTTCCTCTTTTCCTCCCACCATTCCCAGGTGTGTATTCCCCCGGTGGTCTTTGTGTGTTTGTGTGTGAGTGCTCTGCCTCCCCTGACTGTAGCTTTGTTTAGCTGCGTGTACGGTGAGAGCTCCTTACCGCTGTCAGACCCCTCTTCTCCTCCTTGGCCCTTGAAGCCGACTGGAGGTTTTTTTTATGCCCTCAAGTGTCTCTCCATTGTCGACAGTAGCCTTGATATTCAAATGGGTTACACTGCCTTGAAGGGGGTGAGGAAGATAGAGGGCAAGAATGATAAATACGCCTTCAGTGGAAAGCACACACGCTCTGTAAAACATGAGGACGTACTCTAATCACAAAGGTGGGAGAGAAGAGGAACATGAGAGCAGGATAAAAGAGGAAAAGAGAAAGAGAAGGAACATGACAGCGCCGGTTATAGCGACAACACGGCCAATGGTGGCAAATCTTCATCAGTACCACAGACACCTTTCATAAGCACCTCGCCATCATAAATGCGGGAAAAAAAATCTCCATGCAGCAAAGACTTGATAAGAAAAAAGAAAATAAAAATCACTCCAAAGGTGTCAAAAACTAAAGCATGGTCAAATGTCTTGCACGTAACTTTAAGATACTAAATGTACTCCTAGGCGTCGCTATATAGGCATAGTATTCAGTGTCACATGATTCTGCAGAAATAATTCTAAGAAATTCTAATAAACCATTCTAATGCTCAGTAATTTTTGGTGCTCTGTTATTAATAATGGTTCGTATTATTATTATTAATGTTAAAAGCAGGTTTTGCTGCATAATATTGTAATATAATATAATTCCGTGGAAACATTTTTCAGGATTCTATGATGATTCTTATGTAACATTATAAGTGTTATAAAGGTTACATACACACATGTCCCAAGCATTTGAATGGTAGTATATCATGGTTTCTGCATAAATATGAAGCAGCACAACTGGTTTCAACATTTATAATAATCAAATATTTCTTGAGCAGCGAATCAGTACATTAGATTGATTTCTGAAGGATCATGTGGCACTGAAGACTGGAGTAATGATGTTGAAAATTCCGCTTCGATCAAAGGAATAATTTACATTTTACAATATATTACAATATAAAACAGCTCTTTTAAACTGTAATACTATTTCACCATATTAGTGGGGTTTCTTTTTTCTGTATTTTTCAGCACATAAATTCAGACTTGGTGAGAAGAAGAGACTTCATTTAAAAAAATAGAAAAATTTTAATGTTTCCAAACATTTGACAGGTACAGTATAAGCAATATGACACATGTAAAAGGTAGATAAATGTACAGTGATAGTAATTGATTGTGAAAACTGGCCAAAACACAGTATAGAAGTATTACAAATGCATTCTGTTGAATTTCAAGTCTTCTGAAGCCATATAATATTGTGAGAAAGAGAGTGAAACTTAGAGTCTTCACTGCAGAAAATGATCCCGCTCTGTGAATGCAGTCACGTCTCATTCAAAAGATAAATCTGACACGCAATAACCAATGACATTTCACAATCAAAGCTGATGTAACGATTCTTCAGGATTTGGAGCATTATGGCGAATGGAAACATTGATCGCTTTGGGGTCTGTTCGTAACACAAAGCAATCATTTAGCCTCAGAAGACTTGGAATATTTGAATATTTGAATAAACTCTGATTGTACTTGTACATGCCTGTTATATCTTATGTGTTATATTATTTTATATGGACAGATGGTTGGGTTTAACGGTGGGGGTCAGGTTAGATGCTCAAAACGGACTAAATAGTGAAATACACATATACATTTTCTTGCTGCTGAAATCATACCCAATATATCTCATAACGACAAAGTTATACCCCAATATATCATGTCATGATAAAATTTCTATGCAATTCACATCTGTGCAAAGGTTTCTCATTGAAAGCAATGTAGTTCCTAGTTTGTTAGTATAGAGTCTTAAAAGTGATGCTAAAGGTACTTGACCATGCTTGTTTTTGATGCCTTGGGAGTGAGAATGGTTTGCTGAACACTATCCACTTTATTTTTTAACACGTAAATAAGCTATTTCCTGTTAAAGTCTGCAACTTCAGATTCATTAGCTGCTATAGATAAATAACTGGAAAAAAATAATTATAATGTGAAGTTAATGGCATTTGTGTGTTTATGATCAGTGTTGAGGAAAGTTACTTTTAAAAGTAATGCATTACCAAAAGTTACCTTTTTAGGGAAACTAATGTGTTGTAACAGTTTTGTTCTATTCCTCTTAATTTTCATGGACTTTTGAGTTTGTTTTCATTCATTCCTAACACCAAGACAAATTACTTGTGTGTGTAAACACACTTGGCAATAAAGCTCTTTCTGATTCTGATTCTGATTCCTCGTGTTCCTTGACCTAGTTTCTGTCTCCCCTTGATTGTGTCATTATGTTCAGGTGTGTTTTGTTTATTATCTTCATTTGCCAGTGTATTTATTTCCTGTCTGTTCAGTGTGTCTTTGTCCGGTTTACTACGTCCATGCATCTCCTGCCTGCCTGTTTGTGGATTTACCTTCTTGTGGATTAATTAAAGACTATTTGCCTTCATCTTCTTTATGCGTGTTCTCCAGACAGCGGACACTCTAATTTCAAAAAAAAAAAAAAAAAAAAAGAAACACAAATGTTTTTTTTTTTTTGGCTTATGTTTGAATTGGATCAAGGAGGGTCAGCAGCAAAGACACTGGTTAATAAAATGGGATTAAATACATAAAGGATATTTGTGCTAACATATTCCATTATTGCAGGTTTGCATCATAGTCTGAGTTTGTATTTTACCATATATATATATATATATATATATATATATATATATAATATATATATATATATATATATATATATATAATATATATATATATAATTTTTTAAAAAAAAAATTTTAATTAATTTTTTTTTTTTTTTTTGGAATACCGAATCTGTTTTTGTGCAAGTGAGATGAGTAAATGCATGTTTACATTTAGCCTAGAACTACAGTAACATCATGTTCACACAGTGCACACAAAGCCTCTGCACTTATGATTTCCCTCAACATGAGGACAGGAGAGCTGTCAGTCAATACATGGGAAAACAAAGTAACTGGCGTTACTTATTTGAAAACGTAACTTTTCATGTATATTAAAAAGTAATGCATTACTTTACTAGTTACTTGCAAAAAGTAATCTGATTACATAACCTGTACCGCATTACCCCCAGCACTGTTTATGATTATAATAATGAATTAAAATAATACAACACACACACTTTAGGCAGCATACCTGGTACAGCTAAAATAATGGGAAGTGACTGACACAGGAAGTCTAGCACATTCAAGTTAAAATGTTTGTGTCCACTCTTACATTAAGAATTTATAACTGAACACTAAACTAGACTGTGAGCTGATATTTCGTCTAATAAAACTGAAGAACTTACTTTTTCAATGGTTATAAGTATACTCCCGCTTGAGAAATAGTTCCATTCCTCTACCTTAGTCACTCAAAATCATTCTGGCTGTTGTAGCAAAATACTGAACCTAAATTCATATCTGCCATCCTTATATTAAATAGCTACCCTAAACATGTATCTGGCTCCATATCTACACTACAGTACCCCTCTATAGCTCGGAAGAACCAGCCTGACCATAGAAAGCACAGCAGCATCCTTAGCTGTCACACCACGGAGTGCTCAAGTGGGTGCGAGAATCTCTTAGCATCTTTGTGTGTATGTGTTCATCTCTCCGTCGCAGCCCGTACAGTACATGACAGAGATGTGTAACACGCTTTCTCAAAAGACACTGCAAAACATCTCTAACATAATGAGTTTTTAATTAAGTCCCCTGCTTTATCGAGTTTTACAAAGGAGGACTTCGGGAAGCCACCTCCAGTGTGCTTTAATGAATTGTTTGGAGAATTTTGCAGAGCCACGCTGAGAAAGTTTTTCACAAAATACGGTCCCCATCTATGTATTGACTTTCCAGGGTCGTACAAACACTTCCACTCCTCTGCATCCCTAAAGAAAAGCACCAAAATTCATTATTGATGTCACAGCATTTGTTATTGTATTAGCTCTGGTTTGTCACACCAGGAAAACAGAGCAGTCTTTCTTGTGTGCAGTGAAGCAGACAGTATACCTCCTAATGGAATAAGAGTACATTGAGTACCTCTGCATTTCCTTGGGGCAAGTCAACCTTAATGCGAGCACTAAAGAAACATTGGAAAGTCAAGAAAGGTAGAAAGAAACAAAAATGCAGGAGGACAATATGAACAGATACCATCTGAAAATAAGAGGCCATGTGTTCATTTTTAAAATGCAGCTCCGTGTCTTCTTTTTTATATATTACAGCATATAAGTATTTCAAATTTATTTATTTCACTGCTTTTGCATCATTCTCACTTCGTACATGGTTGAAACAAGTTCTGCTAACAGTTCTCTTCAGATTAGTCCTCCTAAGGCAGGCGTCTAGGGCCAGTATGAGCAATGTTTTGAAGCGATGGAGTTAGTTTGCACTTTGTTGGCTGAAAATTTAATCTATCATCTTCTGCCTTGTGGTTTGATCCACCTCTTGCCCTGCGAGAGGTTGGTCTCATCTCTAATTCTTCACCAGGAAAGGTCTGCCCCCTGCCCATGTCCGATCTTTGTGTGCGATCCGGACCTCCTTGATATGGATCCCGTGTGTCCACCGCCTTAGGTTCCTCTGGAGCCGGTGCGTTTGAAGCGAGCTCTCAGTACGGCCTCTCTACATGCTGTGAAAATTTGCTTATTGATTGACTAAGACGAGAAGCCTTAGGCAAAGTTTAGGTAAAGGCTGCATTTAGTTATTGCGAGATGTGGCGATATATGCTGGCAGTCTTCAGGCGGTTTCCCCAGCCCGGGTTTGCATGCACAGCTTCCCAGTATGCTCTGTGATAACATATCTGACAACGCAGCGATGGTAAACCCAGCGGTAATTATTTCAGCGAGCCAAGAACAAGTAGTACAGTAGTCCAAAACATCACTTTGATTTTCCGCCCCTATTTCGATCACTATTTTTTAAGTTTTGTAACAAGCAGAACGAAATGGGTTTCGCTCAGGCCTCATGCTTTGCAAGTCGCAGGCTTTCATTTTGTACATCACGTACTTTTTAAAAGCCTCGTTACTTTCGCCACGGTACTCCATAGTGGCGCTAAAAAGCTCCGGCAGCACTTTACACAAGGTATAAAGATGGGAACGCTGGCCCATGATTCCCTGCTGTTCCCTCGTTCGGCCGACTAAAGGCAGGGTGCTGAGATTTAGACGACCGCCTTCCCTGTGTGACATCTTTGCATAGAAACATTAAAGCTCTGGGCTTCTGAGTTGTTCCTCTCTTGCCTCCTCTCTTGATCAGACATCTCTGTTTGCCAGAGGGACAGTGGGAAGTTGGCCGTGTTTTCACTTTTGTTTCTTTGGATGTGGGGCTGGAGAACCTTCCCCGCTTTCTTTCTCCATCTCTTTTTGCAGCAAACCTGGTAGTGGGTTACAGGTCCTCGTGGAGGTGTCTAATGAGAGACACAGGGAGCGTGGGAGAACAGCAGGCTCGCTGGAGGGGTCTACACCAAAGGCCGAGACTACAGAGGAGCTGACAGTGAGAAACAACTGTGGTGGAAGCAGAAAAAAAAGAGAGAAAGCTGGCCAGATGGACAGAGAGCAAATACTCAGCGCTCTCCAGGCATGAAAACAAGGACTTGGGAAGAAACCAGAACAAGTGGAAGGTGATAAATGTACAATCACCTTCTCTGATTGAAATGAGTGTTGAGAGGGCTATCTTAAAAGATGCAACAGTAAGTGCAAGCAATTACGTTTTCTCCAAATTTGAACAAAAAATGATGTTGTAATGTAAATATGTATCTTTCTTAGTAACTACCACAGGATTTGGTAACACTTTACAGTAAGGTTCCATTTGTTATGCATTAACATGAACTAACAATAAAATACGTCTAAAGCATTTAATAATCTTATTTAATGTTATTTTCTTGATATGTAAAGGTATTATTTAGGGTTATTATTAAAATCAAAAGTTGTATCTGTTAATATTATTTAATGAACCTGAATTAACACAAAATAACAGTGAACAGTTGTATTTTTACATTACTAAAGATTAAAAAAATACTGTAACGCATGTATCATTTAAATAATAACATTAGCTAGCAGTGTTTAAATAAATAACTAATGTTAACTTATGTAACCTTATTGTAAAGTGTTACCGAGGATTTCTACTCCTCATTTGCTTCTTTGTTTTATAGGAATAATTCACCCAAAAAATTCAAATACTGTCATTATTTACTCACATTCATGTCACTCCAAACCCTTAAGCGCCATAAAATATTATAAAAGTGGTGGTCAATATTACTCACATGATGCACTATCTTCCTAGTTTTATGAAGCCATGCAGATTTTTGTGAGAAACATATTAAAATGTAAAGGCATGGTTCTCCAAAAATATGAAAATGATGTCATCATTTATTCGTCCTCATGTTCCAGAAATACTTACTTTCAGACTTCCTTTTTCTGTGGAAAACAAAATAATATATTTTGAAGAATATCTCATTGATTCCCAGTGATACATGATTTGGTTCAACTCACTGACTCAATGATTGACTCCAAGTTTGTCACTCAAAGCTGCAGCATATGGCTTCAGTGCATAAGTTGTATTCTTTTAGGGTGCCTTTTTTCTGAACTTTGAATTCTTTAGTCCTTGTTTATTGTAATTGCATGGACAAGAGCAACCAGCACAGTTTTCAGAATCTCTACTTTGTGGTGTTGCATGGGTTTCAAACTAAATGGGGTGAGTGTGATGATAGAAATTATATTTTTGTGTCATCTATCCCTTTTAGATGCCTGCACATATTCTTGTACTTCCAGATGATTGTTCAGTTCGGCGTCCAGTGTTGCAATTCCCAAGGCTGAGAGATTATACCACTGATCTGGGAGAACAATCAATTAAACTCTCACAGATTTATTATCAATAAACAGCATAGCTAGCGGCAAAACTTTCTGCTTCTGTTAAATAAAACACCCTTCACTTTTTCAGCAGAAAATGCAGATCTTTGCTATTCTCAGCCTCGTCTGTAATCGACTTCCAACGTGGAAAAGGCCAGAGGAGCAGGAGAGAAGGCCAGAGAGAGGACTTTTTCCAAATCATAGGCAGGTTTATGGGATGACTGTCAACGATTTCTTCCCTTCCAAGAGTTTCTGAAGCCTGATTTGTATTAGTGTACAGCTGTCTGAGCAGCCGTTCAGACAGACATTCAGTGGAGTCATTGATTCAGGCGCCTAGGTGTGAGCTGATGGATGTCCTTGATTTCAAAAAAGCAGAAAAATGATGAAAAAAAATAAATAGCAAAGAAAAGATGAACAAAAGTTCATCTTGGGCAGTATGCTTTGGCTGATTTAATTTTGTAGGCTTTATTATTATTATTTTTTTTTTATAAAAAATACAGAAAAAGCAATGATTTTGTGAAATATTATTGCAATTTAAAGTAATGGTTTGTTCCTGTAATGCAAAGCTGAATTTTTAAGCATCATTATTTCAGTCTTCAGTGTCTCATGATCCTTCAGAATTCATTCTAATATGCTGATTTGTTATCAGTATTGGAAAGAGTTATGCTGTTTTTTGTTTTTGTTTGTTTTTGTTGTTGTTTTTTGCTTCTTCGATGAATTAAAAATAAAAAGAGCAGTGTTTCATTCAAAATAGAAATATTTTCTAACAATTTAAGCTTTACTTTTTTTTTACTTTACTATTTTTATCCCTTAAACTCATCTTTGCTGAATAAATGTTTTTTTTTGTTTTTGTTTTTTTTTTCCCATAAATAAATACTGACCCCAAACTTTTGAACAGTATTGTATATTGTTACAAAAATTCTATAAAAAAAAAACTCAAAAAAAAAAAAAATCTGTTCTTTTTAACTAATCAGTAGTTGCCTTAAATAAGAAATGCTATAATCTGACAGTGTTGAACCACGCAAAATTTCACTGTTTCTGTATTTTTCATGAGGAAATGAGTGCTTTTATTGCTCATTAGTCTTTCTTCTTTACCTAAGAAAATTTAATATTTTAAATATATTTATATTTTAATAGTAACATTTATTTATTAATATCTTCATTATGTATTTATTGCTAATCTTAATGAATAATTATTCAATAATGTATAATAAATGAATATATATTTTAAAATAATAAAATATAAAATACGAAATCAAAAAAATAAAAATAATTTATGACTCCAACCTGAACTGAACTAGATCAAACCAAATTGTTAAACACACCTAAAAACAAGGCCGAATCAATCTGCTTCTCAGTATAAAGTTTGTCCAGAGGTCTCGCTTGCGATTGTACAATCCCTGTTTAAAGTTTGCTAACTGCTCTCGTTCCGTCTGGAGTTCAGACAACTAGCTGACGCTGTGTCTGCTCCGGTATTGATACTGTTGAGGCCCCGTCCGTTTCTGCTGCTGCTGCGAGCGTGAGAACCACGATGACGTCTTCTCAGACAAAGCAGCTGTCAGCATCCTCTCTCATCGGCGTTCGCTGCAGGTTAATTAACTGGAGCTGCAACGGTTTCACACCAGCACCCTTTTCCTGGACGCGGCCGTCTCCCCTCATCCGTTTCTCTCCGCTGGGTCGTCCCGGGTGAGCCGCACCTCCTCCGGTCAGACTGAGAGGGAGAGGGAGAGAGATGGAGCAGAGGAGGAGTATATCCACTTTGCTATGGCAATTTGAAATGAGGGGCAGGCCTGCGAGTGTGCAGTCCCGGCATCATCACGCTGTGCGCGTATTAGAGTAAGTACCCTGATCACCCATGTGAAAAGCCACTGGGGACGGCCCTCTGATACGCCACTTCCAGCTCCAGCCTCACATGGAGCTCTATTTCACGGCCGGCTGGCCTGATTGAAAGTAATAGGGGGACTGAGGCTGTGATGAACTGACATGCCCAATAACTTTCATTACGTGACTGTAACCTTGTCCCGCTCACTAATTAATTTTTCTGCCAGCGATCATATGCCTGTGTGCTGTAGACTGGAGCACAACCTCTGTCTGATCTCCGTGCATCAGCTGGGAGCCACAGTTTAACCCTGCATGGCCAAAAGTATGTGAAGACCCTCTTCTAATTAATAGGTTTGACTGAGCACATTGGTCCAGAGAGGGCAAATGTTACGGCATACAGATAATTCTGTGTGCATGAAAATTTGTCTTTTTCTAATGTCCCTGTGTGCAAAGCAAAGTCTGTAAAGAAAGGATTTGCTGGTGAGAAAGATCACGTCTGGCCTATGCAAAACTCATTAGGTACTGCAACATATAGTGGAAAGCCTTCCAGAATATTGGAGGTTGTTAAAGAGCACCGATTCCTTATTCAAACCAATGCTTTTGGAATTAAATGCTCAAAAAGCACACATGTATTGAACCCTGATTCTGCTCAAAATGGTGCAATAAAAAGGTAATTGTGACAATATATCTCACAATTGTACCTGCAGTTCTCAAAATCACAGATTTCTTTCTAGATTTGTGACTTTATATTTCACAGTGTTACTATATTGTGTCTTTTAGTTTTTGTAATTGTCTCTCAGTTCTCGTAGTTGTGACATTACACCTCACAATGTGACTTTACTGTTCATAATTCTAACTTTTTATCTGTAACTTTGTCTCAAAATGTAACTGACTCTAACAGCTTTGTCTTTGCTTCTCATAATTGTGATTTACAGTATGTCACAATGTGACTATCTTACATTTGTGGCTTTAATTTTCATAATTGTGACTTTTTAGCTCTCAGTTGTGACTTTCTCATAGTTTCAACTTCATATCTTACATTGTACAATTGCAACTTTGTTTTTGTAATTGTCTCTGATGTGACTTGTAGTTGCACCTTTATATCTCACTATGTCTGTTTTTTTCTTAGTTGAAACTTTATCTCAGGACTTTTACTTTTTTACTCTGTGGCAGAAATGGGCTTTTAATACACATGAATGTGGTGTTTGGCTGTCCACATACTTTCGGCTGTACCTTCAGTTGTGTGTCAGGGCTCATATGGGCCCTTTTGTACAATAACATATGGACCCTCCCTCTCGGGTTCATTATTATACATATTACACTGAATGCATGAATGCAAAAGCAGCATTATTTGCAGCTTCTTAATAGCTGTCGCAGAAGTGCATTAGAAAACTCATGCATGCAAGGCAAGCTTGTAAAATCTGGGCGAATAAATATTGCATGATGCATCTGATAAATAGATGCATGAACAGAATGCAGTGTTTACGATCATGGTCAGATGTCCATCTATAAGTGCGAGCAAGGGTTGGTGAGTGGGAGGAAGGCTGGTGGAACTGAGATGATTTCGGTGCAGTTTTTTGCAGAGCTTCTATACAATGCATCACCTTTCCTTCATTTATTGTTGGAGGATTCTTGAACCCGCATTTACATTCCTGACCATTAGTCTCCCCTCTGCCTTCATTTGTTCACCTTTCCACAAGCAAGCAGAAGCTGTGAGTGCATGCAGTATTAGAGCGCCACCTGGTGGACACTTTTAAAGCTTTCAGACTTTATAATCTGAGTTTTTTTGTTGTTATTTTCAGGGTTTATTTTACAATTTTATGCTTCTCCACACATTCACATTTGGTACACTGGTATAGGTTTTCCTGCTTGTTTTTTCCTCTTTCCATTCATCACATCTTTTGACTGAAGTCAATTTTAAATCCGTCACCAAGACAGATGCGATGTGTAATTTTTGCACAGACAAAGGCCTGTGACTGACATTTCATGCTTGCTATGATGAACTACAAGCATTCATTTTGCTCAGACGTTCATCTCTCGGCCTTGGTCCATTCACTGAAATGTGAACTACTGACTCTTGTTCTCTCGAAAGCATTCGTTCATTAGGATGTTTACCATTTTCTTTGTGCCACAACACAAATGAAATCCCGCCCCTCCTGTGCGTTCTCTTCCAGCGTTATCGCAACGCTTCCCTTTTCACACCTGGAGAATTCCCTTCTTTGTAAGATGGAGATATCTGCACCTTTGAGTATTCCTTTAATGACACGGCCGCCTTTGTGTTCCTGTGGCGCGCGCCTCTGCCTGCTGTTCGCTGACGTCTTATCTGATTGTTGTGTGTGGCTGCTTCGCTAACAGCGGTCCGTTGGGTAAATCCCCTTTGTTGGCCCCACGGATCTGGATTGCACGCATTCGCAACGCGTTCCATCAGTGACAGAGCCCTGGTGCTTACACATACGTGTATGCAAATGCTCACGCGTGCACACAGATATTTTTACACTTGGAAAAGTGTCTTTGCAGAGAACTCCAGTGCACAATGAATGCTTCTGTAGCTTTGGATTGTTTCTCGCCTCTAAGACTCCTGAGAACCGAGATGAAAATAAAACAAAAAATTGTCCTAGATTTGAGCAGAAAGGATAAAGGAGAGAGGAGCACGAGGAGGGAGAGAGATTAAAGAGCATGCGATGCTTCGGCTGTAGTCATGCTGTTTTATTTTTCTGTCCTTCTCCCCTTTTCTCTCTCGGTGGAAGCGTGACATTCTCAGAGACTTACTCTGGATTAGAGGCCTGCAGAGTGCAGATGCAGTTCTACTGCAGGTAACCATGACTTGGTCAGTAATTTCCTATGACACGATTTGCAAACTACTATGAGACTTCAATCTATGGCCAAGGGGGAAAAAATCCAAAATTTCTGACAACTTATTTACTTTTACTTTTATTTTACTTTTACTTTTATTTACTTATTTCCCAACCGGCCAATGCTGTTAACCAATAATTCAACCCAAACTGACAATTCTATCATTATTTACTGTCGTTATGTCATTGCAAACCCATAGTGCTGGAAAAGAAACATCCATGCAGTACTTGATCATTGTGATATTTGTTAAGCTTCAAAAAGGGCAAAAAATACCACAAAAGTATGATAGCTTAGTGTTTTTTCACTGAAAATTTCCTGCAAAACTCATGAAAATTTCCCGAAAATTGATAAACGGAGTGTGACAAGGAAGATGTTTTTTTTTTTTTTTTTTTTTTTTTTTTTTGTGGGCCAAAACACGGAGACTTCTACATCCATCACCCTGAAGTCAATGTTTTTTTTTTTGTTTTGTTTTGTTTTTTTTTTTTGTTCTGTTTTTGTTTTTTGTTAAAATCCCTGAAATAAGGTCTGTGGTGAACACAAGCTCAAAATATTCTCAGGTTTCATTCTATGACATAAAATACACTGTAAATTTTAATATATTAACATTGGGCCTACTTGAAAAAATAAAATAAAATAATAAAAAATCTTGCTGTGACTTATTACCTCAGAAAAATCTAGTTAAGGTTGCTCAATATATTTAAGTTTACTCAGAAGCCAATTTATGAAAACTTGAATATATTAAGTAACTTTAACTAGATTTTTCTAAGGCAATGAGCAAGATTTTTAGAATTTAACAAAATTAAATGTACGGTGTACATAACTAATACCGTCTTTTTCAAAGCTTTTACTTTAAACAAACATGTAAACAAACTTAAATGAAGACTGAAACAGTTGTCAAAGCTTAATGGTGACATTGAAGTCATGTGACCATGGTAGCTTACGTTAATCTTTTTACTTCTGTTGTCTGTATTTAGGCTTCACAATTCATAAAGTTGTTCACTTGTGAAGATTACCATGATGAGCAAAATCTGTAAGAATCATAAACTTGTGTTAGTCACAGTGCTTATTTTCTGCAATAATCCAGAAGCAAATGGAAAAATCCTATTATGTTTTTTTTTGTTTTTGTTTTTTTTGTTTTTTTTAGTCGTGTGGACCAGAGTGATGTTAACTTTAAGGTTGGCTTAGAATGCTGTCATTGGTGCAGCGTTCTGTTTTCAGAATTAATAATGGTGTGGTGTGCTGTGCCAGGATTGACATCAAATGCCTTTGGTTCTCAGTTCAAATTTGTAAAATGGAGAATGACATATTGCAGCTTTGACAGCTGAAGTTTGAAGATTATCAGTGAATTATGAGTTCAATGTTGGTCTGTTCCACACATGAAGTTTTCGTTGGACCTCAGAAGACTTAATATAGTATAATGCACAAGTCATATGGACAAGGTGTTTTTGATGATCTTTATATGGAGAAAAAAAAAAAAAAAAAAAAAAAGCTAAATTTCCCTTACATCAAACAGGTTTAAGGGTAAATAAAGACAGATTTTTGGCTGTGAACAGGAGTACTGCATGCAAACCAGGGACAAAAATAGCATCTTGCTCTGCTCTTTGCAATTTCATTTTTGGGTGAACTATTCATTTAATGTAGCTCTCTCGGCTTCATTTGAACTTGAAGTTAATGGCTTATGAGTAAACCTTGTTCTTCATGTTTCAATGCTTTTAAGAAGACCACCTTTGATCTTTTATTTAAGAATTTTAGACAAGATAATACTGTATTTCTGCGAGCTCTAAATTACATTTTTGATTGGTTTGTACAAAACAGAATATTGACAGTGAACAACATCCTTTTGAGACCATGATCATTAAAAACACAAATCTCAATACTTTACTCTGATTGTCTGGTCTAATATTTGTATATAATACACATAACCCTGTAACTGACTCTTTAATGTATCTATTCATGTTTAAAATAAAGTCCTTTAGGCAATATGCATTAAGGTTCTGATTACTCCAGCAGGGTTTATTTTGCAATAACGCCTGTCTGACCTGTTTAATTAGTCAGGTCTCCATATCCACTGTTGCTTTGATTTTGGTAGAACGCTGAGTCTGAGAATAACACATCTCTCTTTTCTCTTTTCTCTCAGTCGCCTCTGGCCGCAGCATTCCCTCAACTCTTTCACAAGCATGTCAGCGAACGGAAAGATTCAGAAGGTCAGAGCCAGTAGGGACTGACTCGTGTTGTAGTGCAGCAGGTCTTTGTTCCTCCTCTGCGCCACTGTTTGGGAGGATGACTTACTCACAGCTACATCCCAGAGCTATTCCTCATGGCTTACAAATGCATCAGTCTGTGTCAGATCATATTACACTCAGAGACTGACAGCTGGACGTAGGAGATGTCAGTGATGTTCCCTTCTAAAGGGAAGGTAAGACGTACAGAGTTTACCTGGGACAAACTGAAAACGAATATGTTTGTTAGGGCTGTCAAAATTAATGCAGCATCCTTTTTTTTTTTTCCTAGCATCTCTTTGGTTAGCATTACAGTATACTATATAAACACACTATCAAGCAAAATAAGATGCAAAAGAGAAGTTATTTCATTGCTGGCTTGCTGTGTGTGAAGTAGCTGATGAGTTTTTGGCGAGTGACCTCGTAAACGGTTTTAAATTAGTTAAAAAGTCCTAAACGAGGATAAGAGTTGGGAGAAAATCAGATGTGTGTCAGATCCGTGTCATGTGTGTCAGGTTTTAAAGAGACAGTGCTGCTTTTAAAGTGAAACCTGCTGCAGTCTCTGTCATTAATGCAATTCAAAGAACAAAAGAAAAATAGCTGAGTAACTTGTGTTGCTTGAATAAAGATTAATCTATATTCAATTTATAGTTTGTGAAGATTGATTTAAGTTCACTTAAAAAAAAAAAAGTTATTAAAGCCAATTAAATATTAAAATAATGTCTTTCAGTTATAGGCTACTGTAATATTGAATGGTTATAATTAAAAATTGAGGAAAAACTAGAGACAGTACCAGTATTGGAATTAATGATACTGGCCTTCATTAATAATAGGCTGCTTAGTGAAAAGATGGCATTATTTAACACATATTTAATTTATACCATCTTTATGTTGTTTCTACATTAATTTGGAAATTCAGTGTGAAATTGACAATAAAATTATATATTAATAATATGCATTTATCATTTCATGATTAATTACAGTTAATTTTTAAATCGATTAATATCACTGTTATTTATTTCTATTTAGATCTATCTGAAAATAATTTTCATTATTTACAAGGGCTGTAAAATAGACAGATTTTGTCCCTAACACAACGTAATTGTCACGGTGCACACACACGAGGGAAACGAGGAGACGAGGATGAATTCAAAATACAGTCTTTAATAAATTCAAAACAGACAGGGCAAGACAAGGCAAGGCTGGGACACACAGGAACACCGGGGAGTAATGAGTAGACAAGACGAAAATGAACAGAACAGGCAAGAACTAAATACACATCATAATTAACTAACACCTGAAATAAATGATAAACAATCAAACTTAACAAGGACAGGAACAGGAAGGACCAAATATGGGCAAGGAGGGGGAAAAACACAAGATAAGACGGACAGGACCGTGACATTACTCCCCCCTCCCGGAAGGCGCAACCCGCGCTGTAACAGTACCACTGGGGAGGGGGGGGGTGGGCGCTCTGGAGGCCCTTCAGGACAGACACAGACAGTAATACAGGACGAGGCCCCCCCCCCAAAAAAAATTCCTTGGAGGAACATACGAGCTTAACTCAGGAACTGGAGCCCCCATGGGGCTGAACACGGGAACAGGAGCCCTCCGTGGGCAACACTCGGGAACATTTGCCCTCCGTTGGCGAAACTCGGGAACAGGTGCCCTCCGTGGGCTGTACAAACACAGGAAAAGACAATCCACTGGCCTCCGTGGCCATAACCACAGGAGCCGCCTGCCCCAGGCGAGTCTCCTTAGACATGACAGACATGACCGGATGATTAAAATGTTCCTGTGGACACAACTTAAAAAGCCTAGACTCCGGTCAGGATGGGAACGGCACTCCTGGCCGTGACTGGGGAACTGGTGTCAGCGGTGGTTGGCGGGCTTCAGTCAGTGGCGGATGGCGCACTTGGGTGAGCCGCGCATGGCGGCGTGATTTTCCCCACGAACGGCGGGCTTGGGTGAGCCGCGGACGGCGGCGTGAATTTCCCCCCGAACAGTGGGCTTGGGTGAGCCGCGGACGGCGGCGTACTCGGGTGAGCGGCAAGCTGGTTCTTGAGGGAGCCGTGGATGGCGGCAGGTTGGAGGGGCTCAAGGCCAGTGGACTCGCGGCACTCGTCGCAATAAAAATAAAAAACTGCAGAATTTTTATAACTAATAATTTGAAGAAGCCCAAGCCTACGTTATTAACCCTACACAGCATACTGTATCATAGTTGATATGCAAATTTCTAAGACCTGTCAATTGTTAACAAGATCAAAACTTTGCTGAAAAATCTACTACATGCCCTCTGTCATCGCATTGATAGTTTATACTCTTTAAGTGAGTAAAAGGCTTTTTTTAGTATAATTTTACAAACATCAACCTTTAGGTCATGGTTAATGTGTCTTTTGAAATCTTTACTGATTTTTATTAAAGTAAACGTAAGAAATTAATTAAAGTAACGTAATTCAAGATGAACACTTACTAGACTGAAGCAACTTAGGTTTACCTGATTATCCAATAGATATTTTTTTAGACAAATCATGTTTAAATGTGAGTATTAAATATGATCATCAGGCTTTTGAGAAATGTTTTTTGTTCATCTCTAAATCATCATTGTATTGCATTGCATGATTTGTTTTGATTTGATCATTAAACTAACTATTTAAATATCATCTTACTAAAACATATTATTAGGAGATCTAGAATGGCAAATTATATTTATCTCACTTTATGTATGTAGTCTGTTAAACTTTTATAAAGGTCTCATTGAATTACAAGCTATCAGAATTTCATCTTACTTTTTGGCCATATAAATATTAGCATCTGCACCAAATTGCATTTAGGCCTTTAATTAAAACTGGCATGTTTTTCCTGCTTGAGTGTGAGCTACATATTGTCAATATTTCATACTGTGTGCCATAAATGCATATAACTTAATGTATCAAATATGAACACAAACGGAAACTTTTTATTGTTTTAACTTTTTATTGTTTACAGTTTTATTGTTCTGTAGCAAAAAAAATAAATAAATAAATAAATAAATAACAATAATAATAATAATAATAATAATAATAATAATATATTTACTGAATTATTAATTAATTAACTACTTAATTAAAAATAAACAAATAAATGCTATACACTTACGTTGAAAGAGGGACCCAACCCATATTGGGACCAGAATGTAGTCTTTGGATAGACACTTTTTGCTTGTGTTATTAAGCAACCACCCAGAACACCCTGGCAACTACATAGCTATGCTCTAAAAACCACTCAGAACAGATTAGCAAACACATAACAACATCCTGCCACAGTTTTGCATGAACAACTACGAGACAATGCAAAACTCGTTAATCTTACAGGTTAGGCACATGTGTGTGCGGCTTCTAAAGTCCCAGATAGCAAAACTGCTGTTATTCACACATTCAACCCAGCGACACATTTTAGCGTCATTGTTGTTGTGATGATTATGGCTCCTCAGACGCCACCATGACATTAAGTGCACAAAGAGGATGAGCATACTGCTGCCAAGACCTTCAGGGAAGCTGCCATGAGGAGGACAATGGACGTATCATGCAAAATGTTCCTTAAAAAATCTAAAGTGAACTAATTATGCCTTGTTTTTATACTCCCTCTATCTTTGTATGATTTATGCAGAGTCTTAGCAAGTATTCTGCCTTTTTTTTCAGTTAAATCTCATTTCATATGGGACCTAGTGAGCAATTCGTCTGTGCCCCGAATCCCAATGAGGGTGTTTGTGGGAGAGGGAGAAGACTCAGCATGGTAAATAGAAGGAGAGGGGTTTTCAAAAGGTTAGCTGACAATCACTGCCACACATTGCGCCCGGAACGGCAGACAATAAAACAGAAGGTGCAGGAGATATTTTGTTTTGGAAGAGAGCTTGGCTGTAAGTGTCAGGATCGACCCCTAACCCTTACTGCTTTAATTATCAAAACACTTCTGTTATTCTTAGAGCTGCCGAATATGAAGTAGGCTGTACTGGAAAATAAAATAAATAAATAAATAAATAAATAAAACTTTTGATTTGAATATGCCGAATATGCATTCACCTCTATCACCCTCTCACAGTGGAATGTTTCTAATTAGTCGATATGCATAGTTTTTAAACCTTACCCTCAACTTTGAAGATGCATATTTGCATTTGACAAAGCACAGCTCTTCCAGTGTGACACTGCTGCATCTAATAATAATAAAAATGCATAATAGCATTTAATAAAAACGCAAATGAAAAAAGTATGATAAAAATAAGATGTTTTAAATATGTACAGTTTGTAAAGTTTGCAGAGACAAAGTATCTATCTATCTATCTATCTATCTATCTATCTATCTATCTATCTATCTATCTATCTATCTATCGATCTAATAATAATAATAATAATAATAATTATTATTATTATTATTATTATTATTATTATTATTATTATTATTTATTTCTAAATATTTTTTTAGAAATAAATGTTTTAAATGTTTCAGTTTTTAGGACTTTTTTCCCCTAATTTCGAGAGAACACGTTTTAAATTTAAAAATAAATATATTAAATGTCTTTCCCAACTAGCAGATGTTTAATATTATAAATATAAAAAGATTTTGTGAGGTATATGCTTTAAAAAATAATTTTAAATAATGCCATTTGGGGAAAGGAAAATAAAATTCATTATTTATAATACATTTAATTTAAGTGTGTTCAGATAGTTTTGCTGGAAAGTAGCCTAATGATTAAGATCAATTAAAATGATAAATTATTAAGTTGAATGCGCTTTTTCAGAATAATTAATCAACCAAATGAATTAAAATTTTATATAAAAATATATATATATATATATATATATATATATATATATATATATATATATATATATATATATATATATATATATATTTCCCAAAGGCATTAGTCAGAAAAGTCAAAATATCTAAACAGCCTTTAAAATGTTTCAGTTAACTTTTTTTCTTAATTTACAGAGAATGAATTTAGAAATAAATTTGTCTTTCCCCACTTGCAGATCTTTTCAATTATAAATATGTGAGGTATATGCATAAAAATACCATTGGAGTAAATTTAATCTTGCAGGAGTAAATTTATGTTTTAAGAATGTCCAAATATTTAATATATGTTTTTGCTGGAAAGAGGCCTAGTGATTAACATAAATGTAAGCGATAAATGATTAAGGTCAATGAGATTTTTTTTTTTTTTTTTTTTTTTTTTTCCCTGAACTCATCTGTCAGTGGTCAGTCCCGCCCCAAACTTATGCCATTGGTTGCTGTATAAGGTCAGTCTGTAAGCAGCCTTGTTACATTTATGCATGAATCAACCTACAAACAGCTTAAATCTACTGTAGTTGTATGTCCACACTGAACTGGAATAGAAGAAGATATTTTAACATCAATAAATGACCCACTTAACCTTCAAGCTTCAGCTGCATTGAGTTGATGTCTCAACAATAATCATTGAGTCTTTAGACTACCATAGTTCAAACTAACTCTGATGCACACAGGCAAAAGCTACAGAGACAGAAAGCTAAAAAAGATACGGAAGTCAACTGATCTGATAACCACGCTAAAACCTTCAGAGACTGGAAAATCTGCCACTGGCCTTCCCGAGCGAAAAGGTCAAACGGATGGAGACGCAGCTTCAGACAGCGGAGAAACATTCAGAGCTCAAAGATAGTGTGTGCTTTGAACTCAAGAAAAAAAGGGCGTAGAGGTGCCCTGCTTATGCACGAGACATCTCTTAACACCCATCTGTCCTCCCTCCAGCTCCTCTCCGAGACACCGTGTTTGACAGCGAGACCCGACTCGTGCTACATTTGATCCTCCGATAACCCGCGAGGAGGGGCGGACATGAGAGAGGCATAGCCAGTGGCTTAAAAAATGAAAGAAACCAACTCGGTGCGTTCAACGCTCTTTATCCTCACAGACAAAACACCTTAGATTTACGAGTCTCTGAAGAACCAAAGATCTGGAGGGCAGACGGCGTGCTTTATTTGTGCCACTTTCTCGGATCCCACTTTGAAGAAAATATAATCTGGGTTCGGCGACTTCCAAGCGTCAGGCCAATCTTCAGATGTACTTTGTGTGGATGAAAGAAGGTTTGAGGAAAAGTGAGCAGCACTAAACGAACGGTGTTTACGCGACTCCAGCTGAGCTCCATCTCTGAATCTGATTGGTTCGTCCTGGTTGTGTGGCTGCATATCTTTGTGGCGTACGGGAAGGATATCGGTGTGACTGATCTCATTTGCAGCCTTCTTTCTTCAGATCATCGCTTCTGTATTGCAGTGTGGGCTACATCTACCTTTGGAGAGGAAAATATTGCAGATTAGGATTCAGGAGTTTTGCCGGAGGGTGATAGGAGGACAAGGGTGAGATGAAAGTTGCGAGACGAGGAGTAGGTGGTTGAGTTTTAACATAGAGGCCTAATTATGCTCAGAGCGAACCGTTAATGCATCTTTAGCCCAGAACTGTCATCTACCTAATCTCTTCATAACCCCACCTCTCACACACACCGCATACATAACAGCTCTTGCAACAGAACGTTCCGGTTCCATATTTATTTATAGGCCTGCGTTGTGTGCTGGTTGGTTGATTGATTGATGGCTTTGTTGTTTGGACGCTTGCGTGCGCACACGCTCAGGCATTTACAGCCAGATGTTGTTGCCGAGAACTTTCATTTAGTCCTTAACTGTGAGCCTCGGGCTGGAATAATCGTCTGTAGGTATTTGCATTCTACAGTGCCTTAATGTACACAACTCGACGGGTCTGTTTACATGCGCAGTAATGTCCTAAAATTAGTCTGAATCCCCATGATTTCCTTGTTAGCCCAGATGAAATTTAGAATGTGTTTATGCAATTAAATGGGTCGTTCTGAATTCAAAATTTCAACATAGATTTTTTTTTTAGTTATTATAAAAATCAGTTGACATCTCCCAGCAGGCACACAATGTCATAAGAAGTTGATATTTGGTTAAATTTTCGTTGCAACATCGGGTGACCAAAATCCAATGTCACTTCATGTCTATGTAAATTTGATGTCCAATATTGACATCAACTGACATAGTTTTAGGTTGTGCAAAATCCAGTTTTAAGTCAACGTCAAATTGCAATTAAATACTGACGACGACCCAATTTTCATTCTCAACCAAAACGCAACGTCTCTCCAACGTCATGTCCAACATCTACCAGACGTTATATTGACTTCCTTTGCCTGCTGGTCTTACTTTAGTACTAATTTTATTTCACTAATAAACACCAGTGTCAATAACCCCGGTTTTTTGGATTTGTTTTGTTTTGTTTTTTACACAAACAATTTTTTCCCTTTTTTATTTTATTTTTTTTAAATAAATAATCATCATAGAAGTGGTACTGTATACTAGATGAAGGGTACAAGAGATTTGATTGATTGACTGATTGATTGACATTGATTGATTGATTGATCGATTGATCGATCGATCGATCGATTCATTCATTCATTCATTAATTCATTGTAAATTGAAAAGCAATTTTGAGTGATACCATTTTATGTATTATTTAATAAACAGTTACAAATGTTAGCATTAATATTTTACAGGTTCTTCAGGTGTTCTGGGTGGCTTATAGGTGGTTTCTTACTCTTCACAGTCAAAAAAGTCAAGTTTGGTTTCAAGATGCGGTTTTAGTCCCTCAATCAGTGTAAGTATACAGGATTTTTATTGTGAAAATTGTAAATCTGGTTGCTTAGAAAAGTGAAAGCAAACTGAAGGTGATACTGAAAGTTAGGAGGTTTGTTCAAAACCTCGTCATCATTTGGATAATCAATAAACAGATCAAACCAGCAACAACAAGAGTTTAAAACTGAGCTTAAGTTTCCTTTGTTCAAATGGAATGTGCTGTGCATGTCAATTATAGGATTAATTTGTGGAATAAACTAGAACTAGAATATTGGACATTTTGCTGCTGAATATCAATGTGCATGCCATTCATTGGGATTGAAGAAAGCTGCAGCATATCCAAAAAAAGAAAATCCATCGACATCCTCAGTAACCTGATGTATTCATGCTACATTTTAATTAAAATGGGGCTTTGAGCAAAGTAGACATTTTCAACGCACGTCAAGAATTAATTTGAGTTGAGTTGCTAAGCATCTTCTTAAGGCATTAATGCTAATTAGAGCATTAGAAAGCCTTTTTATAAATCAAAACAAGCCACTCCTCCAATACATTAAACGTTTATTTTATCCACATTTTGTTCTGTTCGGTGACAAGAAGATGGAAGTAGAATGACCTAATTACGACAGTTATAAAGATGCATAATTTCTTCTCACCCTTCATTTTTGCATTCGCCCAAGGATAATTGGTATCACATTGTAAAACACACACATTGTCCCTTTGTATCAGCAAATCCTCATTAGAAAACAATGCATTGGCTGCTTTCAGCTAATGTATTTGTCACAATCGCCAGCGAGCTGATGTACTGAGCGTTGCAGGCTTCACCGCACTAAAGCCGTCCTCCTACACACACACACACACACACACACACACACACACACACTTTAAGTTTGCTTTAGTGGGCTTTAAGTGATAACAATCATCATAATTCAGGACACCGCATTTCCCAATAACTGAGCTTGGAGCAAGTGGACAGAAGAAGTCATTACAATATATAAAGGAAGAGAAACCTTCACTGCACCGGTAACATCTGTCAAGATTTACACTTTCATAGCATTCAGCACGCACTGAAATACTGGATCATATGATGCCAGCTTTCACATAAGAGGTGAGACAACCGTAAAATACAGAAACTATTTTCTAGGCCGAGCTGGAGTGTTTCCTCACTACAAACCTCAGCAAAATGGGTTAAAAGAAATTTGACATTATTTTAGGAGGAAAACTGCTGAGTTTATTTATTTATTTATCTTGGCATAAACATCTTGGCATCATTTGGAATAAGAAAATGCTTTGAAATTGTATATTATGCTTGGTTATCCCATGTTTGACTCTTGTGAGACTATTGCAATATTCCTTTTAAGGTCATGTCTCTTTATTTTGTATTTGTTTATATATTTTTGGAGGGCTGTGCTTAAAATGTGCTAGCCTGAATTAATGTAAATTACTATCAACACACACGCACACACGCATACCCACTCATAACACCACATTCAACCCCCAATGAAGCTTAATTATTTGATAGTACCCAGATTGATTAGTTTGCTTGTCAATCAAACATAGGAAGGAAAGAGAGGAAGCTGTGCAGTAATTGGCCATGAATGTCGGGGAATAATAAATATTCATGTGTGTTCTGAAACTGCGGCTCTCTTCTGGGCTAAAGTGGCTCCACACTTGAGTCTCTTTGCACCCTTCACATCTGGAGAGGGCATGTTGCCCATTCCTTAGCATGAATTAGCCCGGGCCAGACTTTATCTGTTGGGAGTGCTTGAAAAGACTGATTTGATAACCTCCTTCTCACCCACTCAAGTGTAACGCATTCACATTGGCAGTCTTAATAATTTGGGTTGATGCAGATTATTGGATACAAGTGACCATGAACCACAGGTTGTTATTTGTGTGTGTGTGTGTGTGTGTGTGTGTGTGTGTGTTTGTTTGTTTGTTTGTTTATTTGTGTTTGTTTGTTTGTTTGTTTGTTTGTTTTGATAGTTTGTTTGATTGATTGATATATTGATTGATTGCTTGTTTGTTTTTAAAGGGACTAAGTACCAAATGTGCATTCATTTCTTCATTCATTTCAACTGATTTGTTAAAACTGAATTATGGCCTAACAACAGTTATTAGCAGGATACATTAATAAATGACAATTGACATTGAACATAAATACTACAAGAAGTAAAACAAAATACTGAAATGAAGACCAAGTTCCAGTGAAATATTGTAGTTTAATAATCTTCTGTGATGCCTGCAAGTCCATCATTATGTGTATTTTGGTGTGATTGAGTGCCAGTTTCTCTCTGCAGATGATAAGGTTGTAGGATGTGATGCATCTGAAATACACAATTGAGTTTAGAGTTACAATGTGTCTCCTTCCATTTGTTTTTGTAAAAACAAAAAAGGACCATAAATTCAGTATTTTTGTTATTTACTTAGTGGTGAAGGGGAGAGAAGTGTCCTTAGCTGAACAGGGCTGCTCACACTTACATGTTCTCTTAAACTGAAAAGGGAAAAAAGACATGATATGAACCAGTTACAATTTGAAAGTTAAAAATTATAGACATTTTAAGAAAGAAATCATTTACCTGTTGAGAGTGTTGACAGTCTGTGTAGTTAGCTGAACACCAGAAAATCAGTAATAAGCCATCTTTTTTAGAGTGTAGCCTGTGTTAGTAATAAATAAATAAATAACAATTTTAAAAAATTCTAACAATATGGATTATAAATTCAATGTCTCTATTACTTAGTGGAGAAGAGGAGTAGCTATCCTCAGCGTAACAGAGCTGCTCACACTCACATGTGATCAAAAGAAGAGAAAATAACATATTTGTTTGAAAACCAGACACAATTTTAAAGTTAAATTTGTATTTAAATTTAAGAATGAAATAATTTACCTGTTGAGAGTGTGTTGACAATCTGTAGTTGGATCAGTGAGCTGCAGAAAATCAGTAATGAAGTGCTTTGACAGTTACAGATTTGAAGAAAAAAAAAAAAGGCAGGAATAAAGAACCCTAAACTCTGACACAAAGAACCATTTCAACATTAAAAGGGTTCTTCAGGGTGCTATGGTTCTAAATAGAACTGTTACTACACGTGAAGAACCTTTGAAGAACCATCTTTTTTTTAGAGTGTACTCCCAGAAGAAGCAAGAGTTTTTCTCAGATCCCATTCATCCACCAACTCTCAGTGAACTTCAGCTGGACATCTGCTGTCTAACCAGAGAAGAGATGCTCTAAATGGTTAGGTGACTGTGTCTTTCACTGTTCACTTTAATGTTCACTTCTTAATTCATAGTTACTAGAAGCTTTCATTGTGCATACAGTATCACTTACTGATGATGTTATTTTATTTATGTTTTAGTTGTATTCCTTCTCTGTCTTTCTTTTATTTTTATTTTTATTATATATATATATATATATATATATATATATATATATATATATATATATATATTTTTTTTTTTTTTTTTTTTTTTTTTTTTTTAATAGAGATACTACCTAGTCAATATGTGACTATGGGGCCAATGTTGGTGTTTCAGTAATGTGCAGGTTTTTGTTGATGCCACAGATCATATTAAGGGGTGCTGGCAGATCAAGGTTTGTTCTTGGTTTGATCTGCAGTAGTTCGTGGGAATGTATTTATGATGGGAAGGGTGGGGGGTGGGGGATGGTTTGATTGTAGACTCAACTGGTTTTATTTTCAAACTTGTATTTTGTCTTATTATGCAGTATTTCTGTTCGATATCTGTGACTGACCTTAATATTCTGAGCCGTAATATTAATGGCCTAAATGGCCCTCACAAACTTACAGGTTTTCTGGACTTTTTGCAAAGAAGAAAGATTGATATAGTGTTAGTTCAAGAATCCCATTTGAAAGAGGAGGATATACGCAGGTGTAATAATAAGTTTTATGAAGTGGTATCTCACTCATCTTCGGATACTAAAACCAAGGGTGTCCTAATATTGGTGCGGAAGACTTTAAATATTACTATTTTAGATAAAGGTTGTGATACAGACGGTAGAATAACACATATAAAAACAATAGTGGAGAATAGGAATATTGTATGTCTTTCAGTTTATGCCCCTTGTACTCCTGACCCTACTTTTTCTCTGTTTTGTCAACCTATCTCTTGAAATTTTCGGATTTTGAAATTGTATTGGGTGCAGATACGAATTCTGTAATGTCGCATATCCTACACAGATCTGGACCAAAGGGATCACACTCTCAAGGTTTTTTTATTTATTTTTTTTTTTTCTCTGAATATGAATCTGTCGTCTTCTCCTAAGTGTAATCTTTGTTCGTAAGGATCTTTAGGCACGTTTTCGCATTGTTTTTTTGGGAGTGCCCCTCTCTCTCACCTTTTTGGTCTCAGCTCTCACAGGACCTCTTATATTTGTTGGGTACGGAGATATGTTTGACTCAGAGCCATTTTTTCATGAATGACTTTTGGGACTTCACCTTGTCCGTCCAACAAAGATGTTTACTGTTAGCTGCTCTCACAGAGGCATACAAAACTGCTAGTCAACCGCTGGAATCCTCCTCACACAATGGACAGACGAACCTGGACTTGTATATTTGTTGGACCTCATCTCGATGGAACTCTCAGCTTCTCGTATACATGGATCTAATGTGGAAACTGTAAATTTATGGCATTCAGTTTTTAATGTTGTCATCTTTTCTAAAATCCTTGTAAAACTTATTTTATTGTGGGTTGGGGAGGGTTCTAAATTTGCACAGTTGATTTTTGTTTTTTATTACTGTTCCCAGAAGAAAATTTAATAAAAGTTGTTAACAAAAAGAAAGTGTTTATAATCACACTCTAGCAAACTATTCTAACTCAAACCTTCAGGGAAAATGTTTTTTAAATAGAGACTGAAAGAACTGTCAGAAGCTTAATAGTCATGTGTAATTTGTTTATAGCCTACATTTAGCTTTTTATTTCAGCCGATTGTATTTAGACAAGTGAAACATGAAACCCAGGCTCATTACAAAACATTAACCTAGGTTGGTCACAGAGTTACGGTGGCTGAGAGAGCTCAACACGTTGCAAATAAAAAAATTTAAAAAAAAAACACCTGCAAATTAAGAAAACAACTTCATCAATTTGACAACGCGCTGCAAATGCTCACAACACAAACAAATAAAGAAACGCACTGCAAATGCTCACAGCACAACCAAATAAAATGATTTGTTTGGTTATGTTGTGAGCATTTGCAGCGCGTTTCTTTATTTGTTTGCGTTGTGAGCATTTGCAGATGTTTTCTTGATTTGCTTTTTCTATTTGCATATGTTTTCTGAAGTTGCAGCGCGTTGAGCTCTCTCGGCCACCGCACAGAGCTTATTTTCTGTAATAATCCAAATATATATATTTGTTTGTTTGTTTGTTTGTTTGTTTGTCTCCACAAAGTAATTTGGCTGTAGCAGCAGTATGTATGTATTTATTGATTGATTGGTTGACTGATTGATTTATCTTTTCTGTCATATGAATGCATTTGTGTGCTGAATCTCATTGGTGTTGATGCGGCTCTGCGCCATTAGCTCTGCTTGTGTGTTTGAAGCCCACCAAGGGGGCTTGAAGTTGCACTTCTGTCTTCCTTGTACTCTTTCTTTGAATATAGTGAATGCAAGACAGTTTGACCTTGTAATTATTGTTGTATATTTTATTGATTGTTTTTTTTTTTTTTGGATATAATAACTGATGCTAATAAAATAATTGCACAGTTTGCTACACTTGATTACATTAATATTTGTTGATTTGCATATGTTTTACATTGCTTTATTAATTTTCAAAGACGTCTTACAGTGGAAATAAATGTGGCAAAACTTGATCACAGCGTGAACTGATTTTATGAATATGATTATTTTCTGAAAGAAAACAACAATGGAGACAGTCAAATAAATGTACAGCAACTGGAAATCGATACAATACGTTGGTCTATTGATTATTGTATTATTTATGACCTCAAAATCAATTTCCTTCACTGTCTGTGAAAATACAATGTTTATCAAAATGCAAAAATAAAGAAAGAAAGAAATAAAGAAAGAAAGAAAACTACTGCATTTATTTATTTATTTATTGTATTTGTTCTGAGTTATTTGATTAAAAATGTTTAAATTTATTATATGTAAAGATTTAAGTGTATGTGTGATTGCAATGTCATTTTTATTTGCATAGTGAATATTCACATAAACATTCATGTTGTGTATTTATAGCAACACACATTTTCCTCTTTCTGGATTCATAAACTGCATTTGAATGCAATGAAAACAGACACATGAAGTGGGATTAGGACTGAGATTAAGAGATTAGGGTGTTGGAATGGTTTGGGTGTGTGGCGGCCGGGTGGCTGCTGAGACACTTTGAGCTGCAGGTGTCCTGATGAAGATGTGTGAATAAGGAATGGCTGACGTCTGACCTGCGTAAGTGTGAGTCTGTGGACTGCTACAGTTTCTCAGCCTCACTCTCATTGGCACTGAGACGGACCCTTTAAAACTCAAATGACCCCTAAAAATCACCTCATCAGGAAGGACAAAGAAAGGACAAAACAGATTGTCAATGAAACCCATACAGAAATCAAATATATTACCTATATTGCCCTATATAATGGCATTACCATATATGTTACCTATAAGGCAATATACTTTACTTATATGTACATTCTCTGGAAAGATGAAGATTTATAAATTTCTAACGTATATAAAATCCCCATAGTAAAATTTATATATGCAAGTGCTTTACTGGCATGACTGTAATCAATATAATATTGCCAAAGCTTGGAATATATGTACAAATTATAATAATTGGAAAAGTAGAAAAGATTGTAACAACTTAATCTCAAATAAACAGTGTAACAAATTAGAATAAATGTGTATGTTCATATATGTTTCTGTTATAATTTTTAAAATACATGTATGTCTTTTATACTTACTAACATAATATCAACATGAATTGATGTGTTTTAGGATGGCTCATATACATGTACATGACATACAGTATATGTTCAAAAATACATTACATATACATAAACTTTTATGGCATGATAAATATGTTAATATGTTTTTACTTCATATGACAATGTATTTTATATATGGATTTAATATACACTACATTGCCACAAGTATTGGGTCACCCCCTTCTAATGAACAGCTTTGACTACTTTAGTAATTTCCATGAGTACAAATCATAATGTTTAAGCATTTAATCATATTCTAGGGAATTGTGTGCTTCTAATTTTATAGTAACAGTTTGGACAGGACCTTTTTCTATTCTAACATGACAATGCCTCTGTGTATAAGGCAAGGTTCAAAAAGAAATGATTGATTCATTGAGCGTGGAAGAACTTGACTGGTCTGCAGAAAACAAAGTCCTAATCCAAGCTGAACACCTCTGGTGTGACTTTACATGCAGATCTTGAGCCAAAAACACATCACCAAACACCAATGACTTGTACATACACTATATGGACAAAAATATTGGAACACCCCCTTCTTTAGAACAGAAAAGGCACTTCCAAAACTGTGGCAACAAAGATGGAAACATAATCCATGTATTTAAAAACTGTATTTCCATCTCTGTTGCAACAGTTTTGGAAGTGTCTAAAATGACTGTACCCATATGTACAAGTCATTGGTGTTTGGTGATGAGTTTTTGGCTCAAGGTCTGCATTTAAAGTCACACCAGAGGTGTTCAGCTTGGATTAGGACTTGGCTTTCTGCAGACCAGTTAAGTTCTTCCACACTGACTGAATCAATCATTTATTTTTGAACCTTGCCTTATACACAGAGGCGTTGTCATGTTAAAATATAAAAAGATCCCTTCCAAACTGTTGCTATAAAATTAGAAGCACATAATTTCCTAGAATATGATTATATGCTTAAACATTATGATTTGTACTCATGGAAATGACTAAAGTAGTCAAAGCTGTTCATTAGAAGGGGGTAACCCAATACTTTTGGCAATATAGTGTATATCCATATATTATATTGGGGTGTGGAGACTGTTATTAAGAACTGAGTTTTCAATTATTTTAGCTCATTTAAAGTCAATTTAGTAAAGCCCAGCACAAGTTTTGCAAATAATAACAAAGTTGTTTGTTTCCAATTTTTTTTTTTTCTTTTCTGTTTTTGACCTGAAACTGAGGTTTTCTGGAACGTTCTGACTATTCCCTAAAATGCAACATATTTCAAACTTATTATAGAGTGGGCGCTTTTCTTTACATAAATAGACGAGCACAGCAATTGAGCTGTAATACAATTTCTGTTGGTTTGCGCTGTAATGTGAATCAGTCGAACAAAGTGGGTTTAATTCTGAAATTTACAGACTCAATCCATCGCTTTAATGTTCAAATTGGATTAAGCCACATTTGTGTGGTTTGAGGACTCAAATATGTAGGACACATCATAATGTGAAGAGAATTGCAATATTCAGGACTTAATGAAGTCCGCCGCCCACCTGCGACGGCATTATTTCAGTATCCTGATGTGGATTACGCTCTGAGAGAGATTGCTTTGGCTGGCAGCCTATAGCATCTACACAGAGCAGCAGATCTTTGAAGATCTTGGAGACAAATCACCTCATCTCATCAACACAGACAGCAACCAGAACACCATCGCCTTCCTCCCTACGGCAAGGAAAAAACATGCTTTGAAGAAGTCTTAATTATATAAAATGTCCAATAAATAAAATAAATCATGAGAGATAATAGGAATCAAAAGAACCTCTAGTCTATACAACAATAAAAAAAAGAAATAAAATAAATTCATAAGAGAGAGAGAGATTCAAAACAAACCAACAAAAAATGTTGTAGTATATTTATCTGTGCAGAAATACAATATTTCCAGTAACATTTCATCATTTGTAGTTGTGGCAAAATATTTAGTTAATTGCAGATGCTGTTCGTCAATTTCATATGAGTTATATAAATTTCATTAGAAATAAAGTTGTTTTAGGTGTACACATATGTGTCTCAGGTTGTTGGAGCAAGAAGCTCAATGGAGCACAAAGGAGTCAGGTAATCAAATGAACAGAGTCT
>CM077238.1:32452729-32640229 GCA_039654775.1 Spinibarbus caldwelli
TTGAGTCGTATTAAGTCTAGAAAGATTAAATCTAAAAAAATAAATAAATAAAAAAAAAACAGCCAATAGGGTAAGAAAAATAATCTTAATTAAGAGAAAACAATACTATTTTTTCGAACTGCAGTGAAAGATATTTTTTCTTATTTAGGCATTTACTCATTTTATACATTTTTCATTAAACAAAAAAAAAAAAAAAAAAGTAATTTTGCATCTCAAGTAAATGTATCTTGATTTAAGAATGTTTAGACATTTATACTGGAAAACAAGGTAAAAATACTGAGGAAGAACATCACTTTTTTTGCAGTGAAATAATTTATTAGATCATATAAAGTTGTATTATAATTTTGACAGTATACTGAACTGTTGCTAAATCTGTGAACTGTTTAGTTTTTTTTTTCTTTAAAGAAATATTAAACACAGAATCAGATAACGAATTTCATTTCATCTCATCAGCTGAGATATTATTAGCCAGACTGATAGCAAGTTTTCTTTCATTTAATGTCATTATTCTGTCTCATTTAATCAACCTTGCCTCATTATTGCCGGCTGTGTGCATGACTTTGAATTAATGAGACTGTAATCTTAATGAATAATCAGACTCATTATAAACACTGTGAGATCCCTATCAATCTTGTTAGATTATTTCACCATTCTCAGGTAGATTGTCTCCTCACAGTGGGAAAACATGCAGAGAATAATTTAATTTCTCACTTCAAATCTCCATTCACACATTTATAAGGAAGTCTTTTCTGTCGTCTGAAGTGACATATATGGGTAATTTTTCGTGTGAACTATTGGCACGGCACTAAAAACCTTAAATTAGTGAAATCTCAGAGTCAAAAGCGGCCTAAATGACACACTGACAGCATCTAAAACACATAAACAAAGAGTCAAGACTCCTCTAAGATTTCCTCATCTTCATGACCCGTGTGTCCTACAGGAGCAGATGTTTGTCCCGTACCCTCTGCATGCTTTGAGGAATCAGGGAGGAACCATGTGCCACACCAAACCCTTCCCCATCCCAGGCTCCAAGAGTGAGATTCAGCAGATTTCGGTGAGGAGATGTTTCATTGATTTGATATTGGAAACACAAACAAGCATTGTAAAGTGAGATGTCTTATCGACTCGAGAGATTTCATTCTCCCAGAGCAGGTTTAGCTTGTTGGCCAAGAATCAAAGCCATTTCTTAATTTTGCAATTTCTTTCTATTTTTTGGGTTGCTGCTTTTTTTTTTTTTTTTGTAATATGAGCAAGATATGTGGATTATGTTTCTGTGGATCTTGATTTATGGTGACACTTCAAAGTACATCTTAAGTATTAAGCTCTACAGTACATTGCAAAAATAATGTTTTAATCTGTATTGTTTCCTTGCTTTTGAGTAAACATGCTTAAAAAAACAAACAAAAAAACAACAACAACCAAAAAAAAAAAAAAAAAGCATTTGGTTATTAAGATTTTATATAAGATTTGATTTTGGATTTGATTACATCTTGATTTTTTTATTTTTTTTCCCACTCAGTTTTTTGTTTTTTCCCACGCAGTTTTTTTCCCACTCAGTTAACAAATACCTTTTTTTTTTCTATTTTAGGCATAAATCTAACATAATGTAGGGAAGTTTACATGTTATATCAAGACATAACCATTATTAATTAACAAATAATTAATTAAAACCAGTGGGACAAAAAATAAACTTAATTTAGTGTATCTTGTACAATTTTGCTTACAATAAGTTAATTAAATGGGTTAATTAATGGGTAGATATTTTGACTGGGGAATAAAAAATTTAAAACATTAAATATTTTTTTTTATTTTATTTTATTATTATTTTAATTTTATTATTTATATTCATTTTTAGTATTTTATTTTATTTTTACATGCAAAAAAAAAAATTGTTTTCTTACTTAGTGTTTTTGTCTTGTTTTCCAGTACAAATATCTAAAGATTCCTAAATCAAGATACATTTGCTTGAGAAGCAAAATGACTTGAAGCCTGAAAGTCTGAAAAATTCATCAAAATTAAGCACTTTTTTCCCTTAAAACAAGAAAAAAAAAAAAAAAAAAAAATCTGCCAGTGGGGTGGTATACACACAGTATATATATATATATATATATATATATATATATATATATATATATATATATATATATATATATATATATAAATATAATATATGCTAATACCAAATTCAAGCAAAACTTATTAAACATATAATATTTATTTTTAAAAAAAAAAATATGCAGGTTAATGTTCTTAAACAGCATACACAGATAATTTAATTCACATCCATGCATGCATTTCAATACAGGTTAAACTTGCACTGGAAAGCTGAAACCTGAACCATGTGTTCCAGCTCTGCACAAATGAGCTCTTAACGGGTTTTGTGTGAAAGTCTGCGACAACAGGCTGTCTTGTTCATCTAATGCACTAGTGTGTGACAGCTCTTTCAATTGAGAGACTAACCTTCCTTTAGAACAAAATTGACTCTGTCTCCAAATAGGCTGTTTTCTTTTCAATATATCTTTTTTTTTTTTTTTTTTTTTTTTTTTTTCCACCTGCTGAAATAGATTTTAACATTCACTGCAAAGTGCTTTAGTTTCTTACTAGTTAATGAGTCTCGTCACACCACCAGTGTACGCAGCCAAAGTAGACACGTCTTTCCATTTGATTTAGACATTTTACAGTCTCTGAAAATTCATCAGGAGCTACAGTACATAAAACATGTTGCAAAAATACTGAAAATGGATTACCGTCTATAACCTCGCCTTCACCGAGAGCTTTGCTGATTTATGGAGACTGGAGTCTTGACTGCTGTATTCACAGTGTTTAGTCCATTTAGATGGGGTCAGCATTTATTTATTTGATAAATTGTTTGTTTGTTTATACTTGAGATTCATGTAAAATGCGAGTTAAAAAATATAATTTATATTTTATTTGTCCATGACATTTACTCTGACCTTTAGCATTAAATGGAACATTTGTTTGAGACTGTGCTTGTAAATGCCTTTTCCGCATGTGAAATTGAGCCTTGAAGGTTTCTTGTCAGGTCTAATATTGTTGCTGATGCCTTATCTTTCAATAACAGACTCTTTTCAATGTCTGAATCAGTGTTATTTTAGCATCACTGTGTGTATATATATATATATATATATATATATATATATATATATATATATATATATATAGATATATATATATATATATATATATATTCATTTTATTTCATGTTTTTGTTACTTGTATTATTATTTTTTTAAAGTAGTATTTGGTCATTTTTATTTAAGTTTTAGTTTTATTTATTTCAGTATGTGAAGTTAACCTATAAATGAAAATTATATATTTTATTTCAGTTAAATTGTATTACATTTCTATAATCTGTAAAAATTCTATTATATGACTTATTTTTATTACATTTTAAAATATATATTTTTTATTGCATTTAAATATTTTTTATGGTTTTAGTTTTAATTAATGATAATAACCCTGGTCTGCATTAAAGTGAGAGCAAATCAAATCCTGAAATGTGCTTCACATACTTTTAAGGTCAAGCTTACATAATCAGCTTTTGTCAGTTGCATGCAAACTGGAATTATGTATATTGTTTTCTGGTGTTTAGGAATAACAACTCATCTTGGTGACTTGGTGGGATGGTTTCTGAACACCAAACAGGCTTTGTCGATGTATAAATGTGGGCGATTGTCTGTTAATGTATTCATGTTTCTCAAGTCAGAAAGTTCAAGCAAGTTGTTTTCGTAGCTTAGTAATAAATGCTCCCTTTGGACTGGAGAAGAAGTTCTGGAAGTTACAGTATGTTGTCCCAGTATATCAAACTCTTTTCTTTAAAAAAAGAAAAGAAAAAGAAATCAATGAACATTGGATTGTTGATACCATGAGCCCTTTCACGTCTCCGGTGTGTTTTATGCAGGATAAATGGCTGCTTCACTCGGTCCTGATGCTGGTGCAGTCGTGGATGGAGCCCCTGATCTATCTGCAAACTACTCTTAATCGTTACGATGACGCCCCCGATGCTCTGCTGAACAAGACCAAGTGGGTGTCTGATAAACTGCTCAGCCTTGAGCAGGGGGTGGTGGTCCTTATCCGCAAGGTAAATCAATAATAACAGCATCTCACTGTGCAGCTGAGCCGAGCAGCATTTCACTCCACTTTCTCCGCAGATGCTGGATGAAGGGATTCTGACGCCGTCCATCTTCGAGCACACGCTGACCCCATACGATGAACCGTCCCCAGAGATCCCGGAGTCCGTCCTCAGGGACTACAACCTTCTCATCTGCTTCAAGAAGGACGCCCACAAGATGGAGACCTTCCTCAAGCTACTCAAGTGCCGTCAGAGCAACAAGCTCAGCTGTCTTTCCTACTAAACATGCGTCTCATATCAAAAGAAAAAGCTTTATTTTGAAGAATTGAAAGTGCGTGTTGAATTGGCAGTAGTTACCAAACATTAAATGAGATCCCTTAGTGTGAAAATGAGCCAGAAATGGCTTTATTTTGTGTAAAGTGAAGGGAACAGATGAAGATTCACACCGCTCTCAGACACATCTGCACTATTGATTTCTTCCTTTCTCTTCCAAACTTGAGATTGTATGCGATACAGACTCCACATAGTCTTTCAATGTCTCTCCAGGTCTCTGGTGTGTTGGCAGGCATGTTTTTTCTTATAGTGGAGATGGTTTCACCTTTGTATGAGTTAGATGAAAAAGCTCGGTAACACTTTAGAATAGGGAACACTTATTTACTATTAACTACGACTTTTCCCTCAATAAATTCCTAATTTGCTGCTTATTAATAGTTAGTAAGGTAGTTGTTATGTTTAGGTATTGGGTTGGATTAGGGATTATTCTAATAAAGTCATGTAGAATAAGGCATTAATATGTGCTTAATTACTACTAATAAATGGCTAATATTCTAGTAATATGCATGCTAATAAGCAACTAGTTAAGAGACCCTAAAATAAAGTGTTACCAAAAGCTCTTGATACAGAAATATGCTAATGAAGCCACAAAGCAGATTGTAAATGTTTCCTGTGTGTGTGTGTGTGTGTGTGTGTGTGTGTGTGTGTGTGTTGTGGGCCGAGGGATTTGTTCTAGGAGAGTAAAAGCTTTACTTTATGGATGAACATGGTGGAAATTTACATGAGATATAACACAAGATAAAAATATAACTACTGGGCGGCCAAAGAATAAGAGCAGAATGACTGAATAATGTAAAGTGTGTCGGTAAAAAAAAAAAAATGATGATGATGATTTGTGCATATGCAGATTTTTTTCTTACTTTATCTTTGTCAAATTATACTTATCTATGTAAATAAAAAGAGGCATATAATATTTATCTGTGTGTGTGTTTATATCTATCTATCTATCTATCTATCTATCTATCTATCTATCTATCTATCTGTCTGTCTGTCTATCTATCTGTGTCTATTTTTTTCTAAGTAAAATCTCTCAAAATCCTTAAAATAAGATAAATGTATCTGAGTAGCAACACGGCATAAAAAACATGCAATCTATGAAAACAAGTCTCTGAATTATATGCAAGTAATTGATCTTATCCTCCAGAGTTGTGGTCAAATTATTCGGCAGTAATTTTCCATCTAGACAGGATGAGGTGAATATGACTAAAGTTAATGAATCATAGTTTAATAGTTTGGCTCCCTCACTGTTATGCCCTTTTTCTGAGGGTTAATTGACTGTTATAATTATGACCAGAGGGTAGGAAAGACAAACAAACAGGCCTGTTAAAAATGTTAATGAGGTAGTGGTTCTCTAAAGCTCTGTCTGTAACCAACGGCCATCACGATGGCAACAGTAGCAGTGTGTTATTAAAGAAAACAATCACAAGAGACGACCATCTGGGAGCCCAAGCAAGACTCGCATCGTCCTTATGATCCCTGTCATGGAAACATCACATCAGCTCATCTTCACTTTTCTCAAAGCATTTGCAAAAATACTCATATTTTCCCACACACTTATTTTTAAATTCATGGTCATAGTTTTGAAGTATTAAAACATTTATAATGTTTGTTACAAAGGCTCAACGGATAAATTGCAGATTCAGAAACATAAGCAAACATTCTACAAACTGGTAGTTTTTGACAGCTTGATTTTGTCATATAATTCATAATTTGAGAAAGGATTCAGATTTGTCCTTGCATTTGTCAGAAAGCTTTTAATTATTTATCAATGGTATGAAAGACATTTTGTTTATTCATTCTTTCTTTCTTTTTTTTCAGTTTTTTTCAGACACAATCCCAGTACTCAAGAACAAGTGTCAAACGTTTATTAATATTCATATAAGATTTATAAAGCTAAACACCAAATGTGCTATGGCCAATGATGTTTTTGTTCTTCATGCATTATTCTGGACCCAAGGATGTTATGAATTTAATATAACCCAAACCAGAAGGTGGCACTAGACCTCTGCAGTACCAAAAAAATACATATATATCACATATATTGTTTGGTGGGCGATGAGAAATAAGATATGACCAACATGAGAAATCACTTGTTTTTTGTTGTTTTTTTTTTGTTGTTTTTTTTTTTTCATTTCAAATATAAGATGCATACAGTTTTCATTTACTAATTTTTAACAATAAATACACTTTTACCAACAATAATTGAATAAACGTGCAATTTAATGATCAAAGAGACATTTTCTAACATTCAAAATGGTCCTGAATGGACATGAAGATTGTGCTAGCGTTTAATATTCCACGCCCCCCGTCTCCATGTCCAAGTTCCTCTTATCAGAAGGTGTAAATCACCGTCTGGCTGTCATGAGAGGGGTGCTCTGGCACAGTGAGGGTCTTGTGGGCAGGATGTGGCGGTGAGGCCTGGTGTCAGCAGTGTCAGGTTCAGCTTCCTGTGTCCTAATCATTTCAACATGGAGGCCCATGCCTGGGCTCTGGCTGCTAAACTGCCACCCTGGGCCTCACTCCGCCAGCACTGCAAAGAAAGCAGTAGTTTGGACCTCCACCCCTCAGCCCCCTTCCGCTCCCTTGGCTCTACAACCATAAATATTAAAAATCTGCTATATGAGAGTGGTGCAAAGTTTGGGGATTTGGGGAGCGGTGGTGACTAGATGATTTCACAGTCTAAGTATTATAACCTCAGGTAAGAAAAGCTAGACTGCTGGAGCTCAGGAGAGAGACTGTGTACTTACTGGAGTAAAGAGGGAGTGAGAAAACAAAGATAAATAGATGTTTAAAGGGATAGGTCACCCAAAACTGAACAAATTCGGTCATTGTTCCAAAAAATGTGCTTGTATTTCTTTTTTATGCTATTACAGGGAATGGGGACTGAAGCTATCGAGCTTTAAAATGGATGCAGAAGCACCAAAAAAGGTATCCTAAATATGTCTCATATGCCACACTCTTAAAAATAAATGTTCTTTATTGTCTTTTGTTCCTTACTGAGTTCATTAACAAATCATTCAGACTGATTTAGTGAACTGGATCAACCAATTCATGGCAGATTTAGTTCATGAATCAGAATGAGCTGGTTCTTGAGTTCAGCTCAGTGATTCTATGAAATTTTTCATTTTCTTTTGATAATAATATTTTCTCATTATCTTACACAAAAGCCATCGTACGACTTAGGACAGACCACTTTTAAGATACTTTTATGGTGCTTTTATGCCCTTTTTGAAATGCGAAAGCTTTATTTCTTGGAAAAATCAACTAAAATACCTTTAATGTGCAGTCACATTAGTGAAGTTTTTGGTGAAATCTCACAGACAAACAGTTTAGCAATGAAGTTTCTGTTTGTCAGTGCTATGAATCCACATGACCAACTTGAACCTGTTGTGAAATCTACATGGGGAAAATCATTCACACTTACATGAAATTTGCAACTTATTTTATTTCTATCAAAATGGATATAAAAAAGCAGATCGATATCAAAACATTGCAGAAGACCAGTAAATGTGACCCCACCTTTAGAATATTTGAATTGTTTTATTTTTTGTTCCATGCAAAAAATAACGTCATGCAGGTTTGATACAATCTGAGATTGATTAAATGATGGCAAATGTTTGATTTTTGGGTGTACTATGCCTTTAAATTCTTTTTTTTTTTTTTTTTTGCATGGTCATTTGCAGAGTCTCCAATTCTGGCTCTCAAACGTGTTTTGTGCACTGGCTTAGAGAGACAGAAGCTGATCTTTCTCCAAGCTGCTTGGGAAACAAAGAGTGGCCAGGCACAGGCCAGAATCTCATAAACACTCAGTCATGCAAGAGGACACACTATCTAATACTGAAGTCCCCCTGAAGGTGATACAAAACTGTCCAAGTCTGCTTAAGGGCCAAGTATCCTTCTGTCCCTCTGTGCTTTGAGTGCCAAGGTGCAATACAGTCCCAACCAGTGCAGTGGTGTGGAAGAAGAGAGCGTAACCCCACAGCTGAGCCCAGTGAGTGGGGGAATGGTATATTCTGTGCTCCTGCCTAATTCACAGACAGGCTGTGTGTATGTGTGAGAGTAGGAGAGGTCACAAGGTCACGGGGTTAGGCCTCCACTAACCGTTCCAATATGTGCAAAGATGTCAAATGGAGTGACTGAGGTTGTAACAGTCGGCTAGGGTTTCTCTTGCCTGAAAGATGGAGCGATACAGAAAAAGAGGGAGAGTCAAGGGCCTGTTGTCTACCACCATACGTCAACAAAACACTCTGAAGAATTTTAATAAAGTGCAAAAAGCAACCTGCAAGCTAATTAAACATATATTTAGCATTATAAGAAGATATTTTTCTAATGACAGCTTGGAACTTTGTGCATACCATGGTGAAAAAGAAGTGCACTTATTGTACTGAATGTGCACTTTTAGTGTATCAAATCTTATGTGTGTATATATAGATGTATAAATACTTTTTTTATTAAAAATTGTACTTGCAGTTAATATAATAGTAATGAAATAAAATGCCACTTAAGTGCATTAAAGGAGAGAAACTTAAATGACTGTTTCCTAACACACTTAAGTAACTTTTTATAAAAGTTTAATTTAAACTAAACTAAAAAAGTTTTTTTTTTAATTTTTTTTTATTTTAAAGTACATTTTAAATCATGTTTCAATGTCATACTAAAGAACACGTAAAATATTTGAATATAATTTTAACTGTTATTTGATAGTTAACTTTATTTGATAGATAAAGTTAAAATACTTTACAAATATATTGTAATACATGGCACACAATGTATATTTTAGTTTACCATAAATGCTTGTCAGTACATTTTACATTACTAACAATATTGTAATAATAAACTGAATTGTATTTTTGAAATTACATACTGTATATACGTAGATGAACTTAAGGGGGTCAAAAAGCTCTCTTAACTAATCTTAACTAACTGCATTTCATATAAATTTAAACTATAACTGTAAATAGCATGCAATTACATGTCAAACATTCAGTTCACACTTAAGTATATTCTTTTTAAGTCTGTTATATCTGTAATAGGTACTCTTTTTAAAAGTGCAGTATGTTACGTGTACTATTTTTCCAGTGTACCCATTGGGGAAAAGCTGAAAAGCAGAAAGTTGGAAAATAGGACTTTAAATATGTGGCTCAGAGAATCTACATAATTTAATGGCTCATAATGACAAAGTTGAGATTGAAAGGACTTATTTGGTAGGAAATGGGGCCATCAGCCAACATCAGGGACAGGGCTCTTCGCTGGAGGCCATTAAGGGAAGACCTCATCAATCCAGTCTGGCAATCCTACAACATTCCCACGCCACCGCCGGTAGAAAACAAACCCCTGAGCAATTACCCAAAATGACCACTTTACTGGCAGACCCTAGTAAAGTGAGTATCAGCACGTGGAAAAAATACCAAAATGTTTACATTTATCATCCAAAATTAATGAGGAAATGATTATCTTTGGGCTAAAAGTCATGTTTTGCTTGGTACACCCAGTTCTATTGGGGTGTTTGTTTGGAAAATTGCATTAGTTCTAGACAACTTGTTTCTGACAGATGTGTGGGTGTTGATTTGCAAAGCTCAGGTTGGTGAGTTTTTTATTTTCATGTCAAGCCATTTTTCAGGAGTCACGGTCATCATATTTTAGGAATATTTACAGTAGGTGTCAGCAATGATTCAAGATACATTTACCATCAATGAAATCTTTGAACCTTTCGCCCTTGCTTTGTTCGCTAAATGCACAACTTCTACTTTCAAAACTGACGTGAGGTGTTCGTCTGAATCACTGTCTACACAACTTTCTGCTGATTATAACTCCACCTCTCAGAATCCAAATGTTTTGAAACATTCCGATTGAACAAAAAAGTCTGCGAACCAAGCTGTTGTTGACAGAATACCGAGACGTGAAAGGCTCCACGTTTATTCACGTATGCTTGTTTGAAAGAATTTTGATAGACTCCCATCTGTTTTTCAGTTCAGGAGTTCAGGTCTTCTTATAGACAGTTATAAGTGGTCCATATGAGGATCTATCTCATCTTTTCATATCTGAGCTTCAAACAGATGGAGGAAAAAAAATACTTAAATAAATAAAAAACACCTTATGCTCAGCAATTAAACCATTAGTGTTTCGGAAAAGACATGTCGATGTTAAAAGCATCCCAACAAAGTGGTGGGATGATGCTCGGGACAGGAGCCATCCAAAGCCGCATTTTTAATCAGTGTAATTTCCTATTTTTCTTACTTCAGCCGGAAGCACCTTGTGAGATCTTCACAGATGCTGCATTGAGACCAACAGATTTCAAACATAAGCTGTGATGCTGAATATTTCTGCTCGAGGAGGAGAGGAAAAATATTTGTCTCTCTTCCAAACAGAGACTGTTTGCTTTAGAATGTGACACAAGAATAAAATTAATTAATTGATTAATTAATAAAAGTATTTTACTTTCCTCAAGAGTTTGTGCCATATAGCCTTAAAATATACAGTAATAAGGATAATTTCCTTTTAGGAACAATAATGACACAGTGCATATCTTTTATTTATTTTTGTACAGTCTCAGAGGAAAGTTTGCATGCATGCATGAAAAAATAAATAAATAAATAAATAAATAAATAATAATAATAATAATAATAATAATAATAATAATAATAAACAGGACTGAATTATTCAGCCTCTGCAGTTTGTCCCACTTGAGTTTAGAAATGCATCTGGATCATTTCAATTAGATAATGAAAAAATATGACTCAAACACATCACCTGCCAGGTATTAAAGGGCCAGATTTGTAGACTTGTTGTGCTTGAAGGGTTCAAATTATTATAAGTGCTTATTAAAATGCAGGTCCCAAAAATGGAAAATATTTAATTAAAAGATGGCAAAAAGAGGGGTGGGTATTCAGATAGCACACTTTCAGCAAATATCACATATTTGCTCAAAATGTTCTTCACATGAAATCAAAATGGAATATACGTGCAACACACACACACACGTGTGTGTGTGTGTGTGTGTGTGTGTGTGTGTGTGATTCGGGGTATGCATGGAGATTGGCATTGTATATTTATCATGGAATGAAGAAAATATTATCTGCCATGTCATTATGATTTTGTGGAACTATGGGCCGAGAGGCCAGGTATTCCTCGAATAAATTTAACAAAATAAATAAATAAATATATATATAAATAAATAACAATAACACATACATATGATTATTAGTCCGTTAATAGTAAATATATACGTCAGCAGGTGGCGACACAAATCCGTAAGTGAGTCATTAAATCGATTAATGAACCAATTCGTTCAAATCACTGATTCATTCAGGAATGCAACGGCACTAGCTTGTGTTGCTCATCAAAATCCAGTGATTGATTGTACAGTTTGGATCTGCTTTTGTTGGTGATGGACAAAATACCTGGCAATGCAGTGTCTAACATGTAAGTTACTCAACATTAATTTCTTATTTATCGAACAGTTGTATAAAAGCATTATCACAGTCTCAATCGTGCTGTTCGTTGTTTAACATCAGCACAGCTACCATTATCTGCTCCATATTTGGAGTGTTAGCGCTCTTAGTTGTTTAATATTGCTTAATTATAGTATATTATATTATAAAATGTTAATCTGTCATTTATATGACATTTTAAATCATCTGTGTCTTAAATAAACACTTATAAATAGATAAATAGATAGAAAACCATTTCCAAGGCCGTCCGGTTGGTTGTGTGGTTAGTAAATCAGGAGAATGATGTGTTTACGTGTTGTGGTTCTCTAACCAACCTCAAATTAGTGGCTCACTTTCCTTTCTGACAACACTGACCAGGACAATTGCTGTGGTCTTTTTTTCCCCTCAGAATTAGAGACCACTATAGAAAAGTGGTGTACTGTCATTTGTTTGCTTTGAAATTGTTATTTATGTCTTTGCCTAGTAGCCTACCAATCCACTTACACGTGAGCTGTGTATCTCTATGAGTTTGTTTTGGGTGTCTAATGGTGCATTTTTATGCATAAAGGATCCAGTTTCTGTTTCAAAGGCTGGCTTTCTGTGTTGATTTTGAAGGAAGGTCTGGTGTAATGTTTTTAGACATGCTTTGAGAAGAAAGATTTCTCTCTCAAAGACACACAGAGACAGATTACAAATTCAGACATTACCTCATGAACACGAGTAGCCAGAGAGAGAGAGAGAGCAAGCGAAAGAGATGGAGGTGGAGGCAATAATATCCCACAGGAATCTGATAGCTGGCAGGGTTGGAAGGTCAAACACACATAGTTATCGTTGCGGAACTATATGTGAGTGACATTTTTCATGAACAGTAAAGGCATATGGTGCATTTATTTAAAAATATCACACAATGTAGAGGCGTAGAAGCATAATGCTCTTTCTGACATTCAGATTTAAGGCTGTAGTTAGAAAAAGACTCAAATTAAACTGAAGGGCAGTAAAGTGCAAAAAGAATGCATCACCACATCAGCACGACTGAAAAATTAACAGAAGTACAGCTAAATGTTATAGTCTTACAAGCGAGCCGACCACACACCGTTACAAACTGTTACATTTTATAAGCATTTGACATGACGAGTTCTGCATTTTTAAGATTCCATATCAAGATAATAACTGAGGCTGGGTAAAATATTGATTTTTCAAATAATTGAACAATTGAATAATTGAATAATTGATCTTTTACTCCATGTTTCATGTTTCATTACTCATTCAATGGCCTATTTTGGGTTTTGTCACTCATTTTACAAAATAAAAATAATTTTCCATGGCATGGCAATTTTACCTCAGTTAAGAATGCAAGTTTGTAGTCTATTAAATATGTTACAATAAATAGATTGTGCACTACGAAATGCATACATTGTGAATAATATACCATAGTTCCCGATGCAAATTACTCTTATTAGGTGGGATGAATGAAACAATTGAATTTTATGAGTTGATTATTTTAATTGATAGTTCAAAAAGATGAATTACTGAATTGAAAGTCTGAAACATCAGCCTTTATAATTTATACTATTAGCAGAGAAACTATTTCATATATATGCAAAATAGATTTTGTAACTGAAATATGCCAAAATGAATCAGAGTTAAATCAAAATAAATTAAAATCGGAATCAAATCTATTTGCTAGCTTGTAAATGAGATATTGATTGAATACTGTTACAACCAGTCCTATTAAATATTTTTATTCTATATGCAGCGCAGCAAATCACTCTCAGTTTTGAAACAATGGACCAATCAGGTCTGGGGTAGGGGTAAGCGTACATATGTACATATTTAGACATATATATTTTTGCAGTGGTGTTTTAGAATTAATATAAGCACTTCTGTTGAATTATTTTGGGCTCTAATTTGTTCTTGTCTTAACAAACCCATGTTTTGCTTATTGTGCTGCTGAAATTCACATGCCATGTTCATGATGTCATGAAAACACACACAGCGATTCGTTTCTCTTTCTAAACGGCTGCATACCCAGCATGCAGTAGTGCAGCGCAAGCTCATGGCCGGTGTGTATGCTGCAGTGTGTGTGGGAGTGAGTGGAGGTTTGGCAGGGCGTTCAAGGGAGGCCTAACTGCCTGTTCGCGCGGTGGAGGCGAGGTGTACCACAGGCCCCGGCATGCGGCCGTCTGATAAAAATCCAGACAGTAAATCAGAGAGCGAACGGAACGGAAGAACCAAGTGGTGGCAGCACAGTCACTGCAGCTGTACAGCTCACACAGAACCAGATGGTACTGAGGCTAACGGCCACACACACGCACACACGCACACACACACGTTCATGTTCCCTCTTTGCCTCCCACTGCAGAAGTGTTAACCGTCCAAGGCTTTAGTAGTTTCCTGGTTTCTGATTGCATCCACAGGCAGCTCCCTGTGAGACCGAGAAAATGTGTAGCTCGTATACAACTTCATTACAATATTGGTCAGTGAGGATTTCTTCTATGGCCACATATTAGCTTCTTACAAAAACCCCTTTCTCCACAGATATACTGTACAAGCATTCAGCAATGAGAACTTTTTAGCTAGAATATTTTAATGGCTTAATTTTATTTTTAAAGTGGCGGCCGCAAGTTTATGCAAGTCTGTTCTCATTGCTTGCTAATAGCAGCGCATGTTTACTGAAAAAAAAAACAAAAAAAAAAACACGCCTATACATACAAATTACTATGGTTTCCAGCTGAAATGAACAACTTTTATTCCTTTTAACCCAAATTATGATTACTGGGCAGATTATCAATTAATAAAGACTTTTTTTTCTTTCTTTCTTTTTTTGTGCAGTTGCTATTATCCTAATAATATTCCTAGTAATATCCTACAATATTACTGCAAAACACATTTACCGTAGCATGTGATTTAATACATTTTGCTTTTTGTGTCATATAACCAGCTCTATTTTCTGATGTAGTAAACTTGCTCATTAGCACACCTGGCACAGCATTGCACTTGCAATGCAAAGCACTCGATACAAGTCCGTAAAACACTAACACTGATAAAGGAGCTTAAAAACTTGCAGAAACAAGCTAAAATGTTTTTTTTCCTCAAATTTGCTTTTGTTAACACTATTGGTTAGGTTTAGCGTTGGCTTTAACACTTTAACGTATAACCATTTAGCACATAACCATTCACAAGACATTTCATTTTAAAATATATTGTGAAATATTCAAGAAGCAACATAATATTTTTTTCAGAAATGTCATCACAGGCATGTGATAATTTTGGTGCACACTAGAAAAATTTGATCCAAGATTAATTGGTCAATACAAGACCACCAAAGAGATATTTTGGAATGCATTATATTAAAAATCTATATTTTCACTATTCAAAACAGTTTTGATTATTTGAATATATTCTGATACAAGATAATATTTTAGTTAAGTACAATATTAGATTATTTTATAATCTAAAATAATATTATTATATTATAATATTTGTCCATTTTTTCCATTTTAACCCAACTATTTCCCCCTACACGACACTACACAGTTATATAATATAATGTAATTTATTATTATTATTATTATTATTATTATTATTATTATTATTATTATTATTATTATTATTATTATTTTACTTTATTTTATTTATTTATGCTCAAAAAAAGTTTTAGGTCGCTACTTGATGTCCAATGTAAAACCTGGTTCTGAAGCAAAACCATCTGAGAACCGCTGGACTTAAAGAGTTCATTTCCCCACTCAAGACTTGGAGAAAAGACAAACGGCTCCTCTTACTATCTGTTCTTGTCTCATTCTTTCTCGTCCTCTCCATATCAGTGTTTCCTCTCTCCACTGTGTCTCTCATTGTCGCGTAAGGAATTCTGTTTCCTCCATTTCCGTTGACTCAGGCAAAGGCCATCGCTGTTCATCCTGACCAAGAAGACTTATCAGGACCAGGCAGTAGGGAAACAGGATGGGAGGAGATCCAGAGACGTGGAGCTTTCTGCATGGTGGTCTGCTCACTCTCAGCAGGAGGGTGGGGGATCTCTGAATGTGCATTCGCAGGTCTGGCCCCTCGCGGTGATGAATGAGAGAAACCTGGGGACTGACGTTGGGTTTGATTTGTTTGGTTATTAGGTTCTCTCTGTGTTGCTCCATTATGAGGCAGCCAAAACAACTCCTGAAAGCAAAGTGAGTGGTCAGGCTGCGATACCAAGGTTTTCCAGTGACTGTGCGTTTGTTTTTCTTGAGGACTGTGCTTTAAACTCAACATTAACAGTGCACCTGTCTTCAAACTTCAGTTTCAGCTTTAAAAAAAGAAGTCAGACAACTTTTAAAGTGAATCTGCGCTTCATCTTTAATGATTTGTTCAAAATTACTTTAAAACTGCAGTTTACACAATGACTTGAATACACCTCTCTTATCATGATTGTTTTTAATTTCTGAATTAAATTTTATTAGATGTAAATGTTATATATTTTATATTAATGTTTATATATTTAGGGCTGTACATAATGAATTGTTATTTTATAATGTAATTGTTTGTCCTCCAATTAAAGCCATGTGAGCCAAACAAAACATACAGTAAATAAGGAGTTAAAACATAGAAAGGTCAAAGAGTCTCTCAAAATTTCAGTTAATTTGACTTTCTCGTGACATGACAAGGTCAGTTCAGGTTGTGAAATGTTATGTGGTGTGACTCCCCAAAAACATAATGCATTTATGAATTTAATAATTTGCATTTTTAAGAAGTTTTAACCTTTTTAACCTACATAAATATTATTTTATTTTAATTTTATAATGATTAATGTGTAATAAATAAATAAATAAATAAATAAATAATAACTTGGCACTTGCATTTTGAACTAGAATTTTAAAAAGTTTCACCAGTTGCTAAGTATTGCAACTTGAACTTTGAATTGCTGAAACTAGTACAGCTGACAGGTGTATATTGGGCTTTCTGTGTTTGATTGAGTTCTTCTAACTCCTGTATCCATGATGGATGGATCTTAATGACTGAGGGATCTTACTTCTAGGCTTCAGGGAAGATTCAGTATTGAAGACGCTTGGCAGGAGCAGAATAAAGGTTGCAGAGATTTGCAGCTCTCTGAGTTCTTGAGCTTTAAAGCTGGATGACAAATGCAGGCTGTCCATGAGGAGATTTAGTGTTAGTGAACACAATGACTCTCAAACACATCTCACAATTATATGCAGAAAAAAGCTCTTTTTGTGCTCATATTGTGATTAAACAGACAAATAAATAATGAAAATGATTTCCTACAAATAGATCATTCAGAAGTCTCACTGTACAAAGTAAGCCCCGAAATGAGAATGGCAAAATATAAAAACATTGTTAAATTTTGACCTAAATTAATAATTTAAGGCCCAATGTTTCCTGTGGGTGTATATTATGCATACCATCTCATATTTAATCTGGCAGTGTTTGTGATAACCCATTTATAGAGAAGCCGAACGTTTTATTCAAAGAATTGTTATCAGTACATTTTGTACTTCATTTTTATGACTTTCTTAAATTATTGCGAGCAACACAGTCAGTGATGTAAGAGTAGCAGCTGTTGTGTGGGTGTTTTAGAGTTTTCGGGTCTGGCCCAGCTCATCAGCGGGGTCACTACTAAATCTTATCCATTACCTGCACTGTACTGCTGTCCAGAAGTTCCCCAGGAAATTGCCTAATAACAATAAAGAATCCAGGGGCAAATGGAGTCCATGCTGCTACGGAGGCCGTTCCAGAGGAGCTCCAAAGAGGAGGACCAGAGGAGCTCTCCAATGCGAGAAAATCTGGGACACTTGGAACCAATTAAAAACACCAAGGCTTGCCAGCAACTCCTATCCTTTCTTATTTTCTCCCCCCTTCCCCTCCTCCTTCTCTCTTTCTCTCTCTTTTCATCTCTCTTCCTTCGCTAGGCTATGTGTACAGGAAAGCTTCCTTCCACATGCTATTTGTGGTTCCAAAAGATCTGGGTGCAGGCAAGCTGAAGAGGTGTATGTAAATGCAAAACTATTCCCAAGTCGGGCCTCCATTTGAATATTATATAAATGCTTTTAATGTCTAAAAAAAAAAAAAAAAAAATTGCACATGCCACCTGAGAGCAATGTCAGTCAACCTTTTGCTAAAAAAAATAATTAATTAAAAAAATTCAAGTAAAAAAAAAACAGAAAGGAAATTAGTGTGTGTGTGTGTGTGTGTGTGTGTGTGTGTGTGTGTGTGTGTATATATATGTGTATGTATGTATATGTGTGTATATATATATATATATATATATATATATATATATAACAAGATATGTAGTAAGTACGAAATATTATATAAAATATATAAATATAAAATATATTAAATTATTATTCTTATTAATTTACATGATATTATTATTATTATTATTATTATTATTATTATTATTATTATTATTATTATTTACATTATATGTAATATTGTAATGATGATATTGTACCCAAATCTGGTACCACATTGTATTTTCATATAATGGCCAGCAGATGGGAGCCAAAGCCCTCTCAAACATTCAGTGTTTTTCTTTCTCTTCTTTCCAGACACTGCGTGGCACATAAACACCAGTCTAAATAATCGTTATCAGGAATTAAGCTTTACTGTTCCATCAGTGTCGTTACTTTAGAAGTTCACAAAAGTTCTAAAGATGGCCTCGATTTACCCAGTGTGGATTTATGATATAGACCCACAGCAGCAGGAATATCTTAAATGCACTGGCCGCCAATTATTCTACCAGATGTGTTTCCGTGTGAATCACCCAGAGCTATCTCCAAAACCGTCTCACGGACAAATAAAAGACCGATTCACATTTGTTTCTGGCCACAAATTCCCTTCTTGTGTGATCCGATAAGGCCTGTTGGGTTGATGACCCCTCGTGGGGCTTTTAAGCACATTAACAGGTCACACAAGACACCTGCTTTTCTCCTGATTCTCCTGCTGTGAGTAGGTGGAATATCAGAGTTTATTCTGAGAGAAACAATCCCATAGTTCAGTTTGTTCAACTGATTCTCTTAAACCTTCATGTTCTGTTGAGATTGGATTTTTGAGGTCCCATAGACTCAAATGACATATTTCAAAATAATATCTTATTTTTACTTCAAAATATGTATGTGTTGTGGGAAATCTCAATATGTAGACATGTAAGATCCTATTTATCATAATATTGACCAAAAATTGACTTATCCAATATGATGATGTTTTTGTTTGGGGTCAATTTGGCCCCTGCAAAAGTGCATTTTAGGAAAGACAAAAAAATACACTATTTACAAAAAAAAAAAAAAAAAAAAAAAAAAAAATTGAAGTTAAAAATAAAATGAATATTACTTGAGTACATTGTACAGATGTAAAAATTATTGATTTTTAGTCTTTTTACTAAAGAATGTCATGTTAAATTAAATTTGTTACTTGCCATTTCTTTGCAATTATTTGTGAAATTTGCTAACAGTTTCTCAGTGAAATATTTTCTACACCATTTTTTATTATTATTTTATTTTTATTTTTTTATTATTATTTTTTGTGTAGATCATTGAAAAATTAAAATGTGAAACATTATTTTTTTAAAGGCTATAAGAGACCTTGAATATTGGAAATATCTTTTTTTTTTTTTTTTCTATGAAGGATGTTTATTGAGTTGAACTGTTGTTTAAAATCATTTCCCATAAGATGAAATGTCAACCTAATACTTGCAATAAATGTGAACTTTTATATATGAACAGACTCCAAAACATGACGGTCATTATCAGATGTGGCCTTTTTTTCTTCAAAGTGGGATTTTCAAAGTGTGGGTTGAAAAAGTGGCACTATCTCTTTCTGAAATGGTCCTTCAGCGTGCAAAGATGGCAAAACACAGCGCTCTTGTTTAGGGCTGGGTATGTAGAGCCACTCCCAGGCCTAATTGTACCAAAGTTATTTCCAAATTGCAATTAAAGTTAAACAGAGAGCTTGATGGGGAGCTGCGATAATGCCGCTATCTGGCATCAGCCTAATTGTTGCAAACATGCTCCGTTTGACAGACGAATTTACTCTGGCCCACCCCCTCTGTCTTGGCCTGTGTAGTGTGTACTTCAGGGGCGATCTGTTAACTAACCATCTCATTTAAGGCACTTTGATGTCTCTGCCAGCCTTGGTATAAACAGTTATTCTAATGGTCTGGAGATATTGTAGAATGAGTTATATTTTGAGGTCTAATGACGCAGGCTTCGTTGGAAATTGTTTGCTGGTTTGTCAGCACTGGATGGAGTGATCGGCTAATAAACCAGACAGAATGCTAATCACAGATGATGTCATTTTATTAAGGAAGAGCATCACTTCTGAAAGCATTTGGGCCATGCAACATTGTCTGTCACTGCTAAGCATTAACAGCCCCACCAGTCTCTTCATCACCTCACAACAAAGACAAAGAGAGAACAGCAAAGAGTCTGGCATTAGTCCATGAAGCGGGCCTTTAGAGTGACCATGCGCACTAAGATAAATATTTAGGCCTAAATTAAAAATTTATGTATTGGAATTATGTATATTTACATTTATGCATTTAGCACACGGTTTTATCCAAAGCGACTTACATTGCATTCAAGTTACAGTTTTTTACATTTTATCAGCTCTTGCTATCCCTGGGAATCGAACACATGATCTTGGCGTTGCTAGCGCCACGCTCTACTATTTGAGCTACAGGAAAGCTTCATGAAAATACACCCACTGGATGTATTTCCATCCAGTGGGATTACGAAGTTTCAACAGAAGCAAAATAATAAACTTGTTTCTCAGTCAGACATGCACAAATAACACTGTTCAAAAAATGTAGATTTATAAGATTTTTTTTTTAAATAGTTTTTTGAAAGAAGTCCCAACAGCTCACCAAAGCTGCATTTATTTGATGGTTTACTTGATCAGTGTCACATGATCATTCAGAGACCATCCTGATAGGCTGATTTGGTCCTCAAGAAACATTTCTGATTATCAAACAGTTTTTTTTTTTTTTTTTTTTTTTCAGGATTCTTTAATGAATAGAAAGTTCAAAAGAACAGAACAGGATTTACTAAAAGAGAAAGTTTTTGTAACATTATACACAACTTTTTTTTTTTTTTTTTGGAAAGAAATTAAGGAAATTCATACTTTTATTCAGGATTCATTAAATTGATCAAAAGTTCCAGTCAAGCCATTTATAATGTAACAAAAGCTTTCTATTGATCTAAATCTTACCGATCTAAAAATAAATCTAAATATATTGAATGGTAGTGTAAATTAAACAAGTAAGAAATAAAGAAAAAGAAAATAAACTTAAAGAAAATCATGGCATAGTTATGTTATTATGTTATTAACTATTTGCATCTATTTGGTTTTATTTAATAAAATAATAGTATTATAATTATTAATTATTAATACTTGTTTCATTTATGACAAATATGTATCACATTAAGTGTATTAGTTCATGTTAAAACTGTGTAATCCTAACGGAATGAAAATGCAAATGCAATTCAGATATTTAAATCTTAAATTTAAGCCTAAAAATATGTTTTTGTGAAGTGATGTTCTCTTTGAACCTCAAAGAAACTTCATTATCTTATGAGAAATGATTCTAAACTTTCAAGTTTAAAATTTCAATTACATAACTAACGTTTGGCCTCAGAGATCACGGATAAAACATAAACAAATGTAATGAATTTTCACATGAAGAGATTCTCTGATTGATACAGCAGTGCATGCTAGGGGTTTTAATTAAGAGCAATGTGTTTGTGTTAATTACATTACATTGTTAGTTGAGACTCTATCATTTGAGACTCTGTGTTCTTATTACAACTGTTCCCTAAACTAGTTTGAATGCACTAGCTAAACCATTGTACTGTATGTTTAAAAAAAAAAAAAAAAAAATCATTAAAAATAATGCAAATTAATAATGTGAAGACTTTGGCAATGGCAATGGCAAATTTATTTATATAGCACCATTAATTACAACCCATGGTTGTCCAATGTGCTTTACAGCAAAAGAGAAAAAAAAATAAAATAAAAACACAAAAACACATTTACTAAAAAAGTACACAAAGTACTATATAAAAAAAGAAAACAATAAAATGTAAGGCAGGAAAGTATTAATACAGATTATAAGCCTTATCAAACAAATACATTTTTAAGATAGACTTAAAAGCAGATACAGAGGGAGTAAGTCTGATAGGTAATTCATTCCAGACTCTGGAGACAACTAAAGAGAAAGCACGGTCACCTTTACACTTATACTTCGACCTAGGAATAACCAACAGTCTCTGGTTGGAAGGCCGAAGTGATCTGGTGGGAAAATGTTCAATCAATAGGTCAGAAAGTTAATATGGGGCCATACCATTTAGAGATTTGTACACTATGAGTAATATTTTAAAATCAATACTGTGGTGCACTGGCAACCAGTGCAGAGAGCGTAAAATTGGAGTGATGTGGTTCCGTTTTTGAAGTACCCGTGAGCAGTCTGGCTACTGCATTTTGAACTAACTGTAATCGGGAAAGAGCTGATTGGCTAATCACAACATATAGAGAATTACAGTAATCCAGCCTGGAGGATATAAAGGCATGGATTACTTTTTCAAAATTTTTGAAGGAGAGGAATGACTTTACTTTTGATAGCATTCACAACTGAAAAAAAGCGTGATTTCACGACCAAGTTTATCTGCTTATCAAATTTCAGAGATTCATCAAAGACATCATCCAGGTTTTTCACCGATGTCTTCACACAAGAAGACAGCCCACCAAGATTTGTTTTGGGATTATGAATTGAATCTGAAGGACCAAAAACTATCATTTCTGTTTTACTTTCAATAAAATTCTGAAAGTTTAGAGACAACCAGGACTTTACATCTGACAAGCAAGCCATGAGAGTGTCCAAACCATCTGAATTATGTTTTAAGGGCAGATAAACTTGGGTGTCATCAGCATAACAATGGAATGACAGCCCATACTTTCTGAAAATAGAACCAAGTGGGAGCATGTAGACTGAAAAAAGAATGGGAGCCAAAATGGATCCCTGAGGAACCCCACATGATAAAAAAAAAAAAAAACACCACTAGAAAAATTATCTCCAATATTAAACGAAAAACTTTGATTAGAAAAATAAGATTTAAACCAATTTAAGGCACTACCCTTTATGCCTGTGCATTGCTCCAATCAAGCAATAAGAACTGCGTGATCGACCGTATCAAATGCAGCAGTCAAATATAGGAGCTCAAGCACAGCATAGTTGCCAGAATCGCAGGTTACTAAAATATCATTTAAAACTTTCAACAATGCAGTCTCAGTAGAGTGATGTTTTTTAAAACCAGATTGAAATATTTCAAAAATCATGTTGTCATCTAGAAAACCCTGCAATTGCTGTAGGACAATTTTCTCCAAGATCTTAGCGATAAATGACAAATTTGAGATAGGTCTAAAGTTGGCTAACACGGTGGAGTCTAAGTTCTGTTTTTTAAGCAGGGGGTGGACTGTTGCATGTTTTAACAAGTCAGGTACAATACCGGTTTCTAAGCAGCCATTAATCATAATCAAGAGATGTGGACCAACTACATCAAAAACTTGTTTAAGAAAATATGGAGGAATAATATCAATAGAAGAGCCCAAAGGCTTAAGCTGATCCACTATTTAATATGGACCTCCATATTTGACTAGAGATCATGCAAAATACGTACTAGGCATGTGTGACTATAGGGAAGGGAGTGGTTCTAAATTGTATTTGTCAGTAAATAAATTAAATTTAAAAAGTAAAAAGTAATGTGATTATGTGTTATTTTGTGATACAATAGTTGTATTTTACAAGCAGTGTTATGCATTACAAGTAATGCAAGTTACGTAATCAGATTCATTTTTTTCAAGTAACTAGTAAAGTAGTCTCAGCCTCAGACATCATGCTCACGGACCGCTGGCTAAATGTCTGATGCATATGGCACACAAAAGTGGAAACACTTCAGGAGTTTCGAAGTCATCTTCGGATTGGTTTAATTATACAGGATTTCCGGGAGAGATGTGTCACGTTCTTTAACGTTCCACCTGGAAACAAAGATGCCGTGATGCCAAACCCCCTCACGAAAGAAGAAAGCCATCGTGTTTACAACTGTGACGATGAGCGATTATCAGGATCAAGTTAAATGCTGGATTTTCAAAAGTATGTGAACACATCGGTCTGTTATTGTGGCGACATTTCCACACCCTGAAACGTGATGCTGATCGAAACTAACGGTGATTGGTTGTTTGACATGTCGGTCAAATGGCGTCATGCACGGGCCTTGGCCAATGAAAGCTGCCATGGATTCCAGACCTTCATCCGTCAGTCTGAAGGTTCGGCTATGCAAGACCACTAATAAAGTGACACATTACTTTTTCAGAGTTACTTTTCAAATCAATAACACCAGTTACTTTGTTTTCCCATGTATTGACCTACAGCCATCCTGTCCTCATGTTGAGAGAAATCTGGAGTAAGTGCAGAGGTGTTGTGTGCGCTGTCACCATGATGCTTAATGTAGTTCTAGACTGAATGTCAACATGTATTTACTCCTCTCACTTGTACAAAAACAGATTCAGTATTCCTCAAAATGAATAAAATCAGCAAAATGCAAACTTTCTGAGTTGAACTTTCTTCTACTGCGTCCTATTCTTCATGCACTTCAGAATGGCAGCACAGCCAAAAGGTTTGTTTGAGCTGCGCCTTCTGCTGTACAGACGTGAATTGACATTTATTCATTTCACTTATACACTTTTAGTTTAGAAATTTTAGAAATAGAACCTTTATGTTAAAACCTAATAAACAAGCCCGGCCCAGGTGAGAAAAAGTAACGTGTTACTCCCTAAAAAAGTAACTAATTACAATATTGTGAAACATTACTTTTAAAAGCAACTTTCCCCAACACTGTTTACAAAACCGTATACTATTTATTTTTATTTTTTATTTTATTTTTCCAGTTGAACACAAAAAGAAAAGTGTGATGTTTTCAGAACTTATGAACTGTTATATCGAAAAGAGCTACAGGATTCTTCAGAAAATCTCTGGCTTTTAAAAAACAACAGGGAAAAAACAACAACATACATAAATAAATAATATAAAGTAAATAATGGCAGAGTTTATTTACTTCATTTTTGGATTAACATTTCCTTTTATTTGGCAAATTTCACATTGATTTGCTGCCAAAGTGAATCGTGTATCCCTCATTCATTGTATTCTTGTGCAGCTGGCTTTATGAAACAAGGCAATCAAAAAATCAATTTAAGTAAAACAGTCTTGTTCTATAATGAGCTCTGATTTATCATGATAGTTAAATCAGTGCCTCAGTTTTTACGAGAGCTTTATGCAGCGGTTGGTGAGTTCTGGAATTCTTTTCATGAATGAAACAACATGTGATTTTTTCAGAGCATGTACAGTAACAGTGCTGTACGTTTACAGATCCCAGACAGTATTGTGTAAGAGAGAGAGAGACAGAAAGAGAGGAAACATGTGGGATTTTTTCCCTCTGTTCTCCAGCCTCACAGAGGGTTTTGCTAAAACCAACAGACTCCCCTGCAAGGAGAGAACAGGAAATGACTAAACGCAAACAGGAAGTGCTGTGAGGTGACCAGTAGCATGTTGAATGGGCAATGTTAGACAGGTCTGGGATGCAGCCGCTACTGCTTCAGGAAACAGCTGGACTGAGAGAGAGAGAGAGAGAGAGAGAGAGAGAGAGAGAGAGAGAGAGAGAGGGGAAAAGATGAAAAGACAGGCTGCAGTTATGATCTGACAGTTTGGGTAAATCCGCTCACTATGGAAAGAAGGCCAAGGCTGTTTTGTTGCTAAGCACAATGTAGGATAAACTCAAAACAACCCAGATAAGTTATACATAAGCTATTTTTTAGGTTTAGAGAAATAATAACACTGAAACTGTGGACTTGGGTCAATGACATGTAGTATGGATGGATGGATTTATAGGTCTATTAATTTTTTGAAGAATAAAAATGTGAAACTAACAAATGGAAATTAAAATGTGTTTAGATATAAGGAAAAATGTATTTTTACTTGATGGTTACATCACAATAGTTTTAGAGTCATTAAATTTAAATTTTCTTTGGAAATTTGTATGAAGGTGTTTTTTTAATACGACTACAATATTAATACAAAGTTACATTTAAAAATGTATTTATTTCTTAAGCATAATAATCTGCAATCACAGGTTTTTCACCTTGAAACGAGCTCTCCTCTCAAATCGACTTTCTGCCCAGCGGTTTACTTAATCTTCCCAACCTGGCAACCATGTGCACACCCTCTGTATACATTATCGGAAAAACGCTGATGATCTAAAAACACCAGCACCCATGGAAATTGGAGTTTAGTGACGTCTATTAAGATATTCCACTCATAATAAAATGTTTTCTTTCACATGGTCGTTTGCGTTGTTTGCTGTGACTAAATCTGCGAGGAAACCATGCTTGAGTTGATTTTGTTGATTTGATTCGTGCTTATGTGAAAGAGCAATCATTCTGATGAAGTGTTAAAAATTTAATAATCGTGATTAGATTTTTGGAGCAAAATAATCGTGATTAACGGTTTAACGATTATCGTGCAGCCCTAACAGATGTATTGATGGTTAGAGCTCTAGATTTAAGAGGACAAAAACCATGGAGTCTGTGGTTTTATATTGCGTTGTACTGTAACCCAACGCTCATGACCTCAGTCTGCGCTGCCTTTACAGCTTACAGAGCTTGTAGAACCTTTACGGCTAACGTCGTTCAGGCGTGCGTGTGCGGTTTGTGTGTGTGCAAATACCTCCAATAGACAAGTTCACCAAAGAAAAACACCAGTTTTCCCCCGAAGAGCTTTTTAGTCAGAGGAATGAAATACCTCTGTGTGTCACAAACACTAAAGCTGAACATACGTTAGCTCTTCCAGACTGGACGTTCTGTTTCTAATGGCTGGCCTGTCCCCTGAAAGGTTATTAATGGCTGACCGGTTGATAAGCAGGGTATAATCTGTGGCACAGCTTAATAACGGTCTGATATTTATGAAAACCATCTGGTTGGAATATTTATAGAATGATATGAAATTTCATTGTTTCTGTCAAGCAGCTGGCTGCTGTGAGCTCCACTGGCTGCCGTCCCATCCGCTCTTGGAAACAGTCTGTCTGTCTCTTTCTTTCCCTCTTTACCTATTTCTCTCGCTCTCTCTCGATCTATTCTTCTCCCACAATCTTTCAGCCCACTCTCGTGAACCTGAAAAATGCTACTTTTCAATGAACATGGAATGGAAGTTGTATGGCTTGGCTTACCATCAGAAGGTCTGGGAGTAATCTGGCCAGCTCAACTGTTGTCATTACAGACAGTGGCTATAGCCAAATCAGAAATAACTACTGCCAGAAGTGCATTCAGTGATGTTTAATTTCATTAATAGTACACTGTCAATCTCCAAAACAACAAAAACTGGGGATTTTTTATTCTTTATTTTTTTTGAGCATTCTGTTGATGTGGCACAACATATGCAGCAATTGCAATGAATTTGTATGCTATAACAATGTTATTACATTATAATTATACAGTTATAACACCATTTGCTTACATACTATGAGAGTTTAGTTATACAGTCACTAAAAAATCTACTTATCTGCTCTATTTTTATAGATATCTTTGATTTTCTCCTATTTTTCATGCAGTCAGAGTGTGATAAATGGATTTTGTGTTGAGAAGTATTTCAGAGATACTTCAGTCCTGTTCCATCCCAGTTGGAAATGATTATTTTAAAGAGACAGCTAGTTCAGGGGTTTAAGGCTGTTTTATGTCACCAATTCATCACAATCATTTGGCCTTTGCACAGTGGCTAAATGTGGACGTTTGAACATGGCAACACACTTACGAAACAGATCCAAGTTCTTCACAATGACTGGCCAGAGATGTTTCAGACGTTAGTGCAATTCGTTCCTGCAAATTTGAGCAAAATAGCAGTACTCGAATGACATGCTATTGTGTAGTTTGAGCTTCCTATTTAATTAAAAATGTTTTTTAAAGGTGGTGCGTGTGTTGTTTTGAAATTAAAATGCTTTCTTCCACTAACTTGGCTCAAGCAATGACGTGAGTTTTGAGCAGGACTTTCTGTTTGGCCAACTCATGGAAGTTGGGTTGTTCAAGAAACATGTTTTTTAAAGATTACTGATCATTATTTTTGCAGTTCTGTGTGATGCCAGTTGCACAGAAAATAGGCTACACATGCCACCTTTAAAAAATAGACTTGTTTTCTTAAATAAAGTTTCCATTTAGAAGCAAAAATGGTTTTACAGCCTGATGCAACAAACATTTTAACCCTATAAAGCTACTGAATCATATTAGATACACAAATTCCTAAGGCGTTTAAAATGTTCAACATGATCAAAACTTGAAATTATTTAGCATTTAAAACGTTTTAGTGTTATTGAAAGAAGTATACCTTCAGGTTGTGATGCACGTGCCTTTTTTGCTGTGAAATCTTTTATAAAGTAAACATAAGAATAACTTTGACACTGTTAGTAATATTTAGTTAGTAATATTTGACATTGTTAGTAACACTTACTGAACTGACACAACTTTGGTTTACCTGATTATCCTTACTTCATTTTGTGGAAAAGTCATGTTAAGTGTGTAGGGGCATCTGTTATCTAAATATGAAAATATGTTTATCACTGCTGATGTTTTAATCACTTGGTTTCTATTAAACAATTCACATGACTGTTGTTTATTTTCCTGGATGTTCTGTAATAAAAAGTCTATGACTAACAGAAGAATGATGACTCAACTGTTTCATGATCATTTTCAGTAAACCGTTTCCCTAAACATGTCTAATTATATCTTAATGTGACTTTTGACTGTAATGTACATTTTAACTAAAGGTACTTCCTTTCTGTGCACGAGAGAGAGAGAGAGATACGTTTGTCTTTTAGATGTAGCAGTGCGGGTGGCATATGTGAAAGTGTACGTGTGTGTGTGTGTGTGTGTGTGTGCGCGCGCGCGTGTGTGTGTGTGTGTGTGTGTGTGTGTATAAGGGTGTGTGTATGTGTCAGACAGACTACAAGGCGAGAAAGAGATAGAGAGACAGAGAGCACCAGACTGGATGGAGAGCGGCATGTTTGTGTTGGAGCTGTTAGCTGCATATTTGGACCACATGTGCTCAGAGTTTGGGAGTAACAGGCCAAATGAAAGGCACATTGTACCCCAGAACTGCAGCGTCTGCACTTGTGCCCATGGAAAGCAACCAGCTAGCGCAGAGAGAGAGAAAAAAAGACTTGGAGTGACAAAACTCCAGATGGAAATCAATGTCATTAGTCAGGCAGACACGGCAGTTCTGGTGCTGCGGCTGCTGGATCTGCCATGTGCAAAGCTGCGGCTGTAAACTGATTTTCGTTTGTTTTATATGAGCCGGTGAGAGTGAAGAGAGTAAAGTGTTATTCCTCCGGCGCTTACTGCGACCGTATTTTTGTGCTGAACGTTGAAATGCCTGAGGTTACAACTAAGTCTGCGTAAATGCTCTGAAAATTTATGGTTTGTCTTGTAAAGTTGAATATAGTTTCTCAGCGCTTCACGTTTAGTGCATGTAAATGGTTAATTCAGCCTTCAGTGCTGTGTTTGGTCAGGTGGGGGCGATAGTGAGCCGTGATCGGTGCTCTCAGTAGGCGGCTAGACGCTTCACACTTTCCCTTTGTGTCTTCCATGTAGCGCTTTCAGGTTCTGAGAACATGAGAGCACTTCACAACAAAAAAACCAAACCACACACGTTCTCCCTGCTGCGTGTCTGCACATTTTTGAGTCTCTGCCAGCCACTTTCAGATGTTTCTCCTCCCCGAGTAGAGCTATTTGTCACTTCAGAATGAAGCGTGTATTGAGCAATAAAAGTTTGTGCTCAAGATGCTCCTGACATGTTAGAATGTTCTTTCTCGTTATGAAAGCAGAGTGAACTTCATTGGGTTTAAGGGTGACACATCTGTGTGCGTACGACGTGTGATTGTTGCTTGTTTCCACATTTATTTACAGCACATATAGTAACGGTGAACAAACATTTACATTTTCCACCTCCTGGAGGTTTAAAGAGACATATAGGCCTATGGACACAATGAGAAGTGAGCAATGTCAGTATGCTCTCAGAAAGAAAGAAATGTACAAAAGCTGCCCTGGGGTGGTACCTTTGAAAAAGGTGCACCTTTGTACCTTACGTCCCCGTAAAGAGTGCATTTTAGTACTTTAAAAGTATATATTAGTAGATGAAGTGTACACATTAGTACCAAAATGGTACTTTTTTGGCCATTGTTAAAAAATGGTTCCAAACTCAAGCCTTTGGTTGACTCAGTGTTGTTGCATTTGGCTGGTTGGGATGTGCAAACAAACTGATTAGAGAAGTCAGATGTTGATCACTCTTGTATTTAGGTTTTAAATCAACATTTTAGATTGTTTTCATTTACTTTGAACCTGATGATGGTGGCAGTCTTTATTAAGAAGAAATGTAGATTTAAATGTGGACAAACAGTAATTGATTGTTGAGAAAATGATTGCCATCATTGTCATTGATCTTGACTGATGTGCTGAGTATATCTCTGCAACTTTGAATACAGTGATTTTTAATTAAGATCCAGATCTGTGACTCCAGAGTAAGCTGGGTTCTGCCTATAGAGTCAGAATAATAATAATTAAAAAAAAAAACATATCTATGGATAGATAGATAAATAGACATAAATAACTATGCACCATTAAAAAAAAAATTGCATTAACACTAAAACCAAAATGAAAGTTTTCATTTAGAGAAAAAAAAAAAGTAAATTTATTTAATAACCAGCTCTCACATACAACTTGTCTACAAACATTTAATTTAAACATTGAATTATTTTTATTATTATAACTTTTTAAATTGCATTTAAATTAACATTTTTATTATTTTTAATTATTTAAATTAACTTTTTATTAATTTGTTGTTTCCACCAAATATTTCCAGGATTCGGGCGCATCACAAAAATACATTTATAGAAAAAATAGTGCAGTGTGTAATTGGTCATCAGTTGCTCATGTCACCCCAGATAAGACTTTCATTCATTTTTCAGACACAAATGAAGATATTCTGCCATATTTTTTGTCAACCATTGAAACTCTAGGTAATGTTCAGTGTTCAAACTTCAAAAGGAAGGCAATGTAAAAGTAATCCATATGAATGGAGCAGTTGGATTCAGGTCATAAATATGCTTTATATTGCCTATGCTATAAATATTGATCAATGTACATACAACAAATATGGTAAACAGACTTACTTGGCAAGCAAGAACAAATCTCATTGGTTCTTGTACATCAAGCACACACACTGATGAAACATAAACATTTTGTAATTTTGTCTTGAAGATGAACACAAGTCTGGATTTCATTTTTGGGTGAAAGGACTCTTTAACACTTCTCGGTTTCTCTTTCTCATCCTCATTTGTTTCCTTTCTGAAATCACATCACATCTGATTGCCTCTATCAGTTTTAGCAGTCCACCTTCTTGGTATCTTTGTTCAGTGGTTTTTAGAGCCATGGGAAAAAAAAAGTGTCCTCACTCGTACGCAGTGCCGGCCCGTAGGGTTGTGGGGCCCTAGGCAAGATAATGAAAATAGGCCCCACTAGTGTAAAAATTGTCATAGCAATTTAAATATACAGGTGCATCTCAATAAATTAGAATGTCGTAGAAAAGTTCATTTATTAATTCATTAATTCAAAAGTTGAATTTATTAATTCAACTCAAATTGTGAAACTTGTGTATTAAATAAATGCAATGCACACAGACTGAAGTAGTTTAAGTCTTTGGTTGTTTTAATTTTAATGATTTTGGCTCACATTTAACAAAAACCCACCAATTCACTATCTCAACAAATTAGAATATGGTGATCAGCTAATCAACTCAAAAGAGAGAGAGTCAATCAACTCAATCAACTAATCAACTCAAAACACCTGCAAAGGTTTCCTGAGCCTTCAAAATGGTCTCTCAGTTTGGTTCACTAGGCTACACAATCATGGGGAAGACTGCTGATCTGACAGTTGTCCAGAAGACAATCATTGACACCCTTCACAAGGAGGGTAAGCCACAAACATTCATTGCCAAAGAAGCTGGCTGTTCACAGAGTGCTGTATCCAAGCATGTTAACAGAAAGTTAAATGGAAGGAAAAAGTGTGGAAGAAAAAGATGCACAACCAACCGAGAGAACTGCAGCCTTATGAGGATTGTCAAGCAAAATCGATTCAAGAATTTGGGTGAACTTCACAAGGAATGGACTGAGGCTGGGGTCAAGGCATCAAGAGCCACCACACACAGACGTGTCAAAGAATTTGGCTACAGTTGTCATATTCCTCTTGTTAAGCCACTCCTGAAGCACAGACAACGTCAGAGGCGTCTTACCTGGGCTAAGGAGAAGAAGAACTGGACTGTGGCACAGTGGTCCAAAGTCCTCTTTTCAGATGAGAGCAAGTTTTGTATTTCATTTGGAAACCAAGGTCCTAGAGTCTCGAGGAAGGGTAGAGAAGCTCATAGCCCAAGTTGCTTGAAGTCCAGTGTTAAGTTTCCACAGTCTGTGATGATTTGGGGTGCAATGTCATCTGCTGGTAATGGTCCATTGTGTTTTTTGAAAACCAAAGTCACTGCACCCATTTACCAAGAAATTTTGAAGCACTTCATGCTTCCTTCTGCTGACCAGCTTTTTAAAGATGCTGATTTCATTTTCCAGCAGGATTTGGCACCTGCCCACACTGCTAAAAGCACCAAAAGTTGGTTAAATGACCATGGCGTTGGTGTGCTTGACTGGCCAGCAAACTCACCAGACCTGAACCCCATAGAGAATCTATGGGATATTGTCAAGAGGAAAATGAGAAACAAGAGACCAAAAAATTCAGATGAGCTGAAGGCCACTGTCAAAGAAACCTGGGCTTCCATACCACCTCAGCAGTGCCACAAACTGATCACCTCCATGCCATGCCGAATTGAGGCAGTAATTAAAGCAAAAGGAGCCCCTACCAAGTATTGAGTACATATACAGTAAATGAACATACTTTCCAGAAGGCCAACAATTCACTAAAAATGTTGATTTTTTTTTTTGTTTTGTTTTTTTTTTATTTTTTTTTTTTATTGGTCTTATGAAGTATTCTAATTTGTTGAGATAGTGAATTGGTGGGTTTTTGTTAAATGTGAGCCAAAATCATCACAATTGAAAGAACCAAAGATTTAAACTACTTCAGTCTGTGTGCACTGAATTTATTTAATACACGATTTTCACAATTTGAGTTGAATTACTGAAATAAATGAACTTTTCCACGACATTCTAATTTATTGAGATGTACCTGTATGTCAAGTCTGTCTGTGATTGTGGGCATCATTGCATTTATAAAACAAATACTAATACTATAGCAATAAATATTAGGCTATGTTTAGCAGTCAGAACATCCTTTTTTTTCGGCTCCGTAAAGATATGCATACCATTTGGATTCCATTTCTACTACATTTTCAATTGAATCTCTCCATCATTCTTTCATGCCAACCAACAAAATCTGCACACAAAATCTGAACTGTAACTAGAAAAGTTTTCAGATAAACTTTTTTTTGATTTGCCAAAAATTATGAAGAACACTAAGTTTGTTTTTTCTTTCTCAGTGGATGCATAAATTTCCTGACAAAAATTATGAAATTACTGTTAATGATTTTTAATCATAATCATTTATAATAGCCTAAATCCTTAGACCTTTCAAAACAATTATAGTTATAGGCCTCCTGCATGTTAACAGGTCATGCTGCAGTTTTCTGTAAAATATATTAATAATAATCATTATCAATAATTATTACTTTGTTTAATGTTTTATTTAGTTATGACTATAATCAGAATTATTAGTAGTCATATTGATATATAAAAACAACACATTTTTTGGCCAAATTGTGCAGATCTATAAACAGGCACAGCAAACTCCTCTACACTGGAGAAAAACTTAGAAGTATTATTTTCCCTATATTTACCCAAAATAAGGTGTAGTGAGTAGCTGTAGCTGTTTCATTCATACTGGTAGCCAGAGGGCGCCCTCGTGAGTAAAACCATAAGTGAAAAAATCATAAAAAAAAACCTCACAAAAATCACCTTGGAGGAAATCCCTAATATGGACAAAGGCATATGCTATGGCTGCAGTAGCTGAATGAAACACAGACAGGACGTTTTAACTAATGAAGAATGAAGACAATAAACGATTGTGACTAAATGGAGTATCTCTGTTCTTCAAGCCGTCTCGGGTATTTTTATTTGCATAATGTGTATTTATAATGCAGTGCTAATCGACATAGCCTTTATCACTGTATAGAATATTATAAAATGATTTTGCCTCATTAGCTATGTGATATGAAACCATGTCAGATCAAAAAAGGAAGTTATTTCATACACTCGACTGATGTTATGAAATGAATTTGGAGCAAAAACGTTAATAAATGTTTTTAAACGCACTTAAAGGGGTGCTGCAGACAGATTGGTGTTTGACATCAAAGTACTGCAATAGGATAGGAAAGCATGCAGAGCTGTCCATTAGTATATAGCTCTCGCGGTACTTCGATGTGAAACACCGATCTGTCTGCGGCAACTGTAATTGACAACCTAGCGCCCGCGGGACCCTCCTTTTTAAGGCGGGGCCCCAGGTGACCGCCTGTACCGCCTGTTGGACGGGCCGGCACTGCTCGTATGACTTCTCAATGATTTGGAACAGTGTCTGTCATCTGTGTGGCTCCACGGCCCTAAAACAACAATGGCCGTCCTGCACAAATATACCTCTCTGCTTGACCAGACGGGGGCCGATGGAAACACCCACCCTATTAAAAGCCATAGATTTCAAACATGGACAGCCGTCTTTGCCAGCTTATCATTCAAACAGTGAATCTACCACACTCTTCCAAACACAGACTCTCTCAAACCTCCGCGAGTCTGCTGAGAACCAGATTTCATTTCTTTATCAAAGCTGGAGAGATTAATGAAAGAGTGTCTTTGGTAGTGATGTCCTCAAGGAGCGTGTGATAAATTGTTTTGGACGAGCGGATAAGATTTAGTCCAAATGGAATTTAATTGAGTAAGAGTGCGCATGATAATATGAAGAAGACGACGTTTGTTGTGCTGAAGGCTCTGCTGTCCAGATGTGAAATGTAATTATGCTGAACTTGTAATTTCATTTTATACATTGCACATTGAATGCATTTCTACAGAAGGATCAGAAGAAAATCGAGCTGCAACACAAAATTTAATGGAGCATTTGATTTTGGCCCAGTGTGTTTGTGGAACAATGATTTGAGCAATTTTCCCTAAAAATAATATCGCACACAAAAACCTCGTCTGTGACGTCCACATGAGCTCTGCCAGAATATTCATGGAAAAAAGTTTTCATATCTACAGTGCAATCATATACACTACCAGTCAAGTCTGGAATAATAGTTTTTTGTTTTTTTGTTTTGTTTTTTTTTTAATGCTGCATATGCTAACAAAGGCTGCATTTATTTAATCAGAAAAAATATATATATATTTTTTCTTTTTTGTCTTTTTTGAGTAGATATTTTAAAATGTTATTTAAAGTTATTTAAATGTGATTTAAAGCTGAATATTCAGCATCATTACTCTAGTCTTCAGTGTCACATGATCCTTCAGAAATCATTCTAGTATGCCGATTTGGTGCAGAATTATTATCAATGATTATTGGTGTTCAGTTATTAATAGTTACTATTAAAAATTGCTGCTTAATTTGATACTTTTTCTTCTTCTTGTTCTTTTTCAGGATTCACAGATGAATAGAAAGTTCAAAAAATAGCATTTATCTGAAATTGAAATCTTTGTAGCATTATTAATGTCTTTACTGTAATATTTAATCAATTTAATGCAGCCTTGCTGAATAATGTATATATATATATATATATATATATATATATATATATATATATATATATATATATATATCTTTTTTTTTTTTTCTTACTTTCCCCAAACTTTTGAATAGTAGTGTATCTTGGTTTTGACAAAAAATATCAAGCCGCTAAAATAACATTGATAATAATCAGAAATTATTCTTGAGCAGCATATCAGTATATTAGAATTATTTTTGAAGGATCATGTGACACTGATGACTCGAGTAATGAAAATTCAGCTTTGCATGACAGGAATAAATTTATAAACATTACATTTATAAAATATATTCACATAGAAAACAGTTATTTTAAATTGTAATGATGTGTAATATTTCACAATATTACTGATTTTACTGTATTTTTGCTCAAATAAATGGAGACGTGGTGAGCATTAAAAAAATAATAATAACGACCCCAAGCTTTTAAACAGTAATTATACAAGTTGCATATTGCTTATACTATGTCATATATAAATTGCATTGAATGAGCTTGACATTTTTGTTTGTTTTACAAAATCATTCAGTCAAACAAACAAATAAATAGACAAATACACTTTAAAATCCAATTAGTTATCATTAATTTATTATTAATATTTGTTAATATTATTTAATAAAAACACAAGCAAAAATACAAAATGTTAGTTCAGGTCCATTAAATGATACTAACAGACACATCTTTTGATTCTAACTGTGTATTACTTAATGTTGAAATTAACATAAAATAAGATTAATAAATGATTTTAAGATTAATAATCACATTTTTCATTGTTAGTTTAAACTTACAGAAACCTTTCTGTAAGTGTTGCGTAAGTAATAAAAAGGCATCATTTCTGATTCGGCCGTTATATACCTGTGATTTCACACAGCTTATTCACCATTAAATTCTCATCTGAAATCTGAAAAGCAATCTGTGAGAGCCGCGCTCAGCGTTATGAAATTTGTGCGTGTTCATGTGGTGATGTTTAACATACCCACAGCGCTCTTCCTCAGCTGCCCATGAGAACTCACCACAAGAAGCGCACGGCTCTTATTAGCATGGCGAGGCCATGAGGATATTGATGTGAAGTTCAGCTGGAGTTTAACCAGTGTTTCCACAGCGTGTCTGTGTGTATGAGATTCACCCTGAGGGTGAGCTGAGCTCAGGGCCTGAGCCAGCGAGGGACAACGCGGTGTCCCGCCGGGCCACTTCCTGTCAGAGGGGTCTTCTCATGGCCGTAACGTGATCCCTCCTTCCAAAAATAAAGACGGACACGGCAGGAGCTGATGGGTGCACAGTGAAGCAGTAACACTGGCCAGTTTCAGGCGGTCAGAATTTGCAGATATAAGGGTTCAAAATGACTATTGCTGTCAGTCATTACATCCAAAATATTAGTATTTAGTACTGGGCAAGATATTTTATGCTCACCAAAACTGCATTTATTTTATTAAAAATACAGTAAAATCATTAATAGTTTTAAATATTATTACAGTTTAAAACAACTGCTTTCTATGTGGATATATTGTAAAATGTAATTTATTCCTGTGATCAAAGCTGAATTTTCAGCATCATTGCTCCAGTCTTCAGTGGCACACGATCCTTCAGAAATCATTCTAATATGCTGATTTGCTTCTGCCCAGATATTTTTCTTTGTATTAATTTTTCTTATTATATATTTTTAGACATGAGCGGTTCATATTTGAGCATCATTCACAAACACATGGCATCTATTACCATCTCTCTACATGACGTCATTAAACTTTTTGCAATTTTGATTCTGTCGTCCTAAAGCCATTGCTGGCTGATGAAGGTAATAGCTGATAGATGGCAGGTACATCAGATGAAAGTCTGTAGATTGAGGTGCGTCTAGTTGACATATCTGATCTAATCATTAACGTGTCTGAAGCCACACAAACAGATCTGTCTGCAATGATCTGTGCTCAAATTAAACAAAAACTAAATGTTGTTGGTGATTCCCCTGTAATCAGTCTCTAGACAAGCGCCGGATTCAGCAGAACAACTGTAAACAGATTTTATTAGGCTGGTTAAACTGAGGATGTGTACTTCAGATATAAGCAGACTGAATACGATTTCAGCCATGAAAAGTGTGTTTAAATGTCATGACAGACTGTGAGGTCAGTCTGAGGGTGCTTTCAAAGCTTCTGGTGCAGATCTAGTCCGTTTGTGGTAAGATTTCAGTTCATTTGGTGTAAAAGCGGTTTGCCAAACTCACGTGAGTGTACCCTTGTGAAAAAAAAAAAAAAAAAAAAAAAAAAAAGAAAAGAAAAAAAGAGCGTATTGGCATACTTTTAAAAATAATATGTTTTAAAAGATTGCCCTTAAGGTTTGTCTTTGAAATATGGTTAAAGTTGCTGCTGAGTGTTCTGACACATTTATGATAAAGTAAAATGTATTTTAAATGTTAATTTTATTAAAACTCATAAATCATGAAATATACTGCAACTACAAATGTATAATGATGAAGTTTGGAACATTTAAAATATTTTAACTTTAAATGTAATATTGAATAACACACTATAAAGTTAAAATTATAATAAAGTACTTTACAAGTGCTTTAGTACGTTAGTGTACTTCTTTAAAATACGAAAGAAGATTATTAAAACAGTGATTTCAAATTTGACTTTAAAACTTTTATTTTGACATTTATTACAAAGTTGCATTTTTTTAAATGTGTATTAAGTGTGCTTAGAAACATTGTCATGTAACATGTCATGGTTCACCCTGAAATGAAAATTTGCTGGCCATACAAGACGCCTAGATGATTTTGTTTCTTCATCAGATTTGGAGGAATGTAGCATTGCATACTTTACATAATTTACATCTCCGATAGCCTAAATTTTTAGCAAATTTTCATTTTTGGAACAAACTATTCTTTTAAGTACACTTAAGTCGCCTAATTTTGTTAATATTACATTACCTGGAAGTAAATTTTTAAAAATATACTTTTAACATTTGAAGTGCAATACAATTAAGCACACTTCTTTTTTTAAAGGGTAATACAATCATGGCAGACAAACACAAGTGTCGTTCTGTGTGTGTAAAGTTTTGGTGATGAATCACCAAATCAAATGAATCAAAAGTAAAATACAAAATGAATCCAACTGAGAAATCAGACTTGGGTTCATCCCAAACGAGCAAACCAAGTGTGAAAATGTGGGTCTCGAGCCTAAAAACCTGTCTGTTTGTTTATTCAGCTCTTTTTGTAACCCGAAGGCCAAAGCAGACCCGAAGGTGTTTAACAGGAGACACAACAAAGGTCCGTTCATCTCCAGCGAACAGGTTGATGCGCTCTGATAATTTCAGAGGATGTACCTACTATAATTCCTCCTTTTCTAGATGTTTCTCTCTCCCTGCCTTCATTAGGATGAAGGCTTTGTGGGTTATGAATGAGGCTGTCTGCTTTCCAGCAGCTGTTCTCCATTACCGAGCCATCGTGTGTGTGATACGAGCCAGAGCTCGGCCGGAGCTTAAGCCCTGCCAGGTAGCGGTGATGAGACGCAGGGTTCAGGTGCGTGTGAGTAAAGTGAAGGTGCAGGGGAGTGTGCTTCCGGACCCGGTGTAAACCCCGTCTCATTTTCCCTCTGCCTAGCCTCGCTATTTATATCACTCACGTCTTTTATTGCGCTACCTTTTTTCATTCACTACCTCTCTCTCCTGTTGTAATTTATCCCAATAAATGAAAGCTGCTCTCTCTTTTCCAAGAGCTGTAAGCATTACTTTCCTGGCACTGAGCCAGTGATGAAAATAGGAGATTTGGCTTCTCTAAACAGTTTGGGGCAGTTTTATGAAACTCTGTAAATCAGCAAGGATAGAGACAGAGCAAATGAGAGCGTGAGGACAGGAGAGAAAGACATAGAAAAGACACAGTAGTAACCTTTGACCTCTATTTCTCTGTTTGAATGAGCAATCATTTTGTTAAAAAAAAAAACAACAACTTTGTTTCAATAATGTAGACAGTGCTGGTTATGATAAAGTAATCAATTACTATAATTTAATTACTTTTCCCTTGAAAAACTCACAATTATGAGTTTATGGGCCAGATTTATTAACAGCTTGTGTCAGTGCAAACCGTCTTTTGGTGTTAAAATAGTACTGTCAGGATATGAGTTGCGCAGAGAAGAATTAGCACTGTAAAGGCGTGAACAGTTATTTATGTGCCTGATTTTATTGAATATGCATTTACTAACATTGTGCTTGTCAAATTATTGGTATTTGCACCATTATTTAATGCTCAAAGCAAGCATGTCTTAAAGCAGGCGGTAACGTGCGCTGCTCTTGTACATTGCGCTGGTCATTATGGAAATGATCTAGCTGCGTCTGAGTTCTTTAATGTGCGCATTGCCAGTAAATCAACCGCAGAATTTTCCCCTCCCATCAGTGCTTTTATGGAATTGAGCTCTAATGCTAATTTACCATTTAGTAAAACTGACCCTATGTCTCAAAATGCTAAGAAAAGAAGTCAGAATTGCGAGAAAAAAAATTCTAAATTGTGAGAAAAAGTCAGAGTTGTGAGATATAAACTCCCAATTGTGAGAAAAAAAATCAAAATTGCGAGTTTATATCTTGCAATTCTGACTTTATTTCTCGCAATTGCAAGTTTATATCACTCAATTCTGAGAAGAAACGTCAAAATTGTGAAATAAAAAGTTGCAATTACCTTGTTTAATTTTGTACAGTACATAGGCTACAACAATGCAATGCTTCAGGATGGTTCCTATGTAGTTGCTAGGGTGTTCTGGGTTATTGCCAGAGTGTTGCCATGAGGTCAGTAATGTGTTCTGATTGGTTTTAATGTGTTGCTATGCAGCTTTTATTTTTGATGGTTCCCAGATTCAAATACCTAATACTAAATATGAACAATTGTAATAGAGATAGCCTACTTGCCTTAGCAAACAGCTCGAATGACCATAAAACTGTGCAACTACTGTATCTTACTGGTGTATTGTTAATCTGCCACTGTTTGGCTGATTTGTCTATATTTAGTTATGTAATGAAAGCCAGTCAATTTTTTTTTTTTTTATGTGACATAGATGTGAAGTGGTAGATTAGGCCTTTTAAATACAGTACTATTGACATGATAGTGGAGAGATGACAGGAAATGATGGACAGCAGATGAGGGTACAGTACATGATCATCACACATCAGCTGTGTATTAATAAGTAGTATAATAGTTAAATATGTTAAAAAGTAAAAAAATAATAAATAATAATACATGATGCAAAAGGGCCTTTTATTTTCTCAGCTCCTTTGGCTAAAAATGCAACCCCACTCCCATGTTTTCTAACACCCCCACGATGGTTCCCAGCTTCCCGGCTCTTTCACAATCTGATTGTTTATGTGGGGGTTTATGTTCTCATGCCCCAACACACATTCACACATGCATTGACATACGCGCACACACACACACACACACACACACACACACACAAACACCCACACAGTGCACAAAAACCAAATCCTTTACCTCTTTTTTCTCTCTTTTTCTCATAAGACTTACGCTCATTCACAATACGAGTATTTCTCCACCACAGCATGGCACACACACACACACATGCTTCCAATTATAGTTTCATTACAGAAGAACAGAGGGTCCCAAAACACTCCAGACACACACAGCACTTGCACCGGGCACATAGTGATAAAGTCATGATTCTCTTTTGACCCCCCCCCCCCCCCATCATTTTGCTCTTGAATGTCATACATTTACTTAATATTTTCTATTACTATTTTTTTTTTTTTTAAACTCATATTTTGTTTATTTATACAGTGCTTACTGAAAAATACTTCCTTACAGTACCAGTAATAAATACAACATTGGAGATTTAGGAGTAACAATTTAGATTACCAGGTACTGAAATTAGCAGCATAGAATATAAATAAAATAATCTGAGTTCTAGGACTTCCTTAAAATAATAGCAAGGACTAATTCTCACTATTAACTAACTATTAACTATGACTTTTGCCCCAATAACCTCCTAATTTGCTGCTTATTAATCATTAGTAAGGTAGTTGTTAAGTTTAGGTATAAAATATCTAAATTGTGGTTATGCAGAATAAAGCATTAATATGTGCTTTATAAGTACTAATAAACAACCAATATACTAGTAATATGCATGCTAGTTAATAGTGAGAACTGCACCATGAAGTGTGGCCAAAATTTAATTTGTAACAGAAAATTACTTATGATGCACTCAGATGCCTGAAAAGTCAGTAACCTATGTATGCAACCTGTGCATGGTGTAATTTCAGAAAACACCACTAGAGGAGCTCTTCACACACATGAACAGATCAGAACAGATGCAGACTTCAGGAAAGAGGCCCCTGTGAGCTTTGTTGCTAAATTAAGTAAACCAAATATAGCCTGTTTCAGCTTTTTAGCATGCATTGTCAAACTTAATTTAGCATGCTTTTTTTGACTATAAAAGTCGATTGCACTTGACTCAGAAACTGCAGAATGTCATAAATCCATATGGGATTACAGTGCACCTAATGTTTTTGTCTGCATTGTAACAATGCATTGTGGTTTTTATCTACTGATCTGGGATTTTGGTTTGTTCACCTTTTATGCCCACAATTTTTTTTTTTTTTTTTCCACGCTGGTAATTTTTTTTTTTTTTTTTTCTAGGCCAGAGCTGTGGGTGGTGATTCAATCTGCTGTTGTTGCCACGGAGACGCTCTAATTTGGCCTTCAGTAAACATTGTGGTTTGCACAACAGGTGCCTTTTCTTTCTTTCGTGTGTGTATGTTTGCATGTCTCTCCTTATGCGTGTGTGTGTGTGTGTGTGTGTTGTGAATATGCGCATGTGTGAATGTGTGCAGTAGGCCACTGATGTGGTGCTTTTGGTGCCTTTGGGTTTTCAAAGGGTCTATAAATATGTTAATGTGCAGCGGGAGAACACGAGGACCGTGCGGTTCCCCTCGCCGCACACACCCTGGGGATCTGTGGATTTGTTTATCACTTTCTGTGAAGGTGTGAGCTGCATTGTTCTTCTTTCTGTTCTTCCACACAAAAATGTAATTTTCCTTCAACCTCTTCTTTGCTGTCTCTCACTCATGCACATTTTATTCATCACAAACATTGATAACACATGCGTATAGTCACACTTACGCCTCCCTGCTTAACACGGCCTCTCCTCTCGATGCTCGTTTCGACACATTGTCTGTTTTCGAATCGCAAGCAGTCAGGAAACTGCCGCAAGCCCTGACCTTTTACTTTCCACTGCAGACAGCACATACAAGGTGTTTTGCACTAACCACTATTGGCCTCAGATCAATCTAGTTTTCAAGCTGTTGAAGAGCTCAAATCGTATTAGAGAGAATATTACATAACACATAAGATTAAAGGGTAAAGACTACCTTTGCTGAAGTGCACAGTCAAACACTTAGACTCAATTAACTCAGTGTTTCTTATGAACTTAAAACCTTTTGACTTTGAAAAAAATCAATAAAATAAAAGTCTCTTAGCTTGGCCAGACTGATGTATTGGCTGGTTTGGGGAATTAGCTTAAGCTTTTTATTGTAAATCCATTTGTAGACAAATATTATATAAAAAAAAAAAAAAAAAAAAAAAAAAAAAAAAAAAAAAAAAAACTTTACACTTTTGGAAAAAAAGAAAAATAAATAGATTAAAGGAAAAGTTCACCCAAAAAATTAAAATGGACTCACTCTCAGGTCTTTAAGATGTAGATGATTTCGTTTGTTTTTTGAAACAGATTTGGAGAAATGTAGCATTGCATCACTTGCTCACCAATGGATGCTCTGCAGTGAATGGGTGCCGTCAGAATGAGAGTCCAAACAGATGATAAAAACATCACAATAATCCACACCACTCCAGTCCATCAGTTAACATCTTGAGAAGACAAAAGCTGCCTGTTTGTAAGAAAAAAATACATTGTTAAAATGTTTTAACTTAATAAAAGTAAAAATAATAACACTTCATCCAGTGAAAAAGTTCATCTCCTGTTGTCTCTCACATCAAAATATTTGTTTAGAGCTGTTCTGGACTATTTTTACATGTAAAGATTCCATGTAAACTTTTTCACTGGAGAATTATGGATTATGGACTCATATTTTGGCTAGAAGTGATGGTTTAAAGTTATGTTGCAGCTTTTGGCTTCAAAATATGTTAATACATGGACTGGAGTGGTGTGGATTACAAATTATGGCTACATATCATTATGTAGGTACAACCCAAATTCCGGAAATGTTGGGACGTTTTTTTTTTTTGTTTTGTTTTGTTTTGTTTTGTTTTGTTTTAATTTGAATAAAATGAAAACTAAAAGACTTTCAAATCACATGAGCCAATATTTTATTCACAATAGAACATAGATAACATAAGAAATGTTTAAACGGAGAAATTTTACAATTTAATGCACAAAATGAGCTCATTTCAAATTTGCTGCCTGCTACAGGTCTCAAAATAGTTGGGACGGGGACATGTTTACCATAGTTTAGCATCTCCTCTTCTTTTCAAAACAGTTTGAAGACATTTGGGCATCAAGTTTATGAGTTTCTGGACTTTTGGTGTTGGAATTTGGTCCTTGCCTTATATAGGTTTCCAGCTGCTGAAGAGTTTGTGGTCGTCTTTGACATATTTTTCGTTTAATGATGCGCCAAATGTTCTCTATAGGTGAAAGATCTGGACTGTAGGCAAGCCAATTCAGCATCCGGACTCTTCTACTACGAAGCCATGCTGTTGTAATAGCTGCAGTATGTGGTTTTGCATTGTCCTGCTGAAATAGACGTCGTCTGGAGGGGAGCATATGTTGCTCTAAAACAGGGATCCTCAAATTTGGCCCACGAGATCCACTTTCCTGCAGAGTTTAGCTGTAACCCTAATCAAACACACCTGAAAATGCTAATCAATGTCTTCAGGATCATTAGAAAATCACAGACAGGTGAGTTTGATCAGGGTTGGAGCTAAACTCTGCAGTGGATTGGCCCTCTAGGGTAAGATTTGAGGAACCCTGCTCTAAAACCTTTATATACCTTTCAAGATTCATATTGCCTTCCAAAACATGCAAGCTGCCCATACCGTATGCACTTATGCACTCCCATACCATCAGAGATGCTGGCTTTTGAACTGAACGCTGATAAAACGCTGGAACATCTCCCTCCTCTTTAGCCCGAAGGACACGGCATCTGTGCATCTGTCCATTTTAAATGAGCCTTGGCCCACAGGACATGACGGTGCTTCTGGACCATGTTCACATATGGCTTCCTTTTTGCATGATAGAGCTTTAGTTGGCATCTGCAGATGGCACGGCAGATTGTGTTTACCGACAGTGGTTTCTGGAAGTATTCCTGGTTCCCATTTAGTAATGTCAATGACAGAATCATGTCGATGAGTGATGCAGTGTCGTCCGAAGACCACGGTCATCCAACAAAGGTCTTCGGCCTTGTCCCTTACGCACAGAGATTTCTCTAGTTTCTATGAATCTTTTGATGATGTTATGCACTGTAGATGATGAGATTTGCAAAGCCTTTGCAATTTGACGTTGAGGAACGTTGTTTTTAAAGTATTCCACAATCATTTTATGCACTCTTTCACAGATTGGAGAGCCTCTGCCCATCTTTACTTCTGAGAGACTCTGCCTCTCCAAGACATCCCTTTTATAGCTAATCATGTCACAGACCTGATGTCAATTAACTTAATTAGTTGCTAGATGTTCTCCCAGCTAAATCTTTTCCAAATTTATTGCCTTTTCAGGCCTATGTTGCCCCCTTGCCAACTTTTTTGAGACCTGTAGTAGGGATCAAATTTGAAATGAGCTCATTTAGTGGATAAAAGTGTAAAATTTCTCCGTTTAAACATTTGTTCTATATTATCTAAAGTCTTTTAGTTTTCATTTTATTCCAATTTAAAAAATGTCCCCACATTTCCGGAATTTGGGTTGTATTAATATGTAACTCAGGATCAGGTTATTGTTGCATCTTTGCAGTGGTGCAATAGTGTCTTCCCAAGTGCTTCCCGAGTTACCAAACATGAGGGTAACTGTAACTTACTGCCCTGTGTGAGATGACCTCAGATCATTCAGATCAGCACATATGGCTTTCACCTTAAGGTGGATAGTAACTCCCCATCACCCCTGTCTCTCGCTCGGGGAGTATGAGCCCCAAACTGCACACATGAGTTAGAGCCCAGAGTGTCAGGTCTGTGTATGGATGATGAGGAGGAGTGTGAACGGAGAAGGGCTACATATTTACTGCCATGCCTGCTCAACTCTTCTGTCCTCTAGACCTGATTTTGCACAGCACACAAAGTGTCACTCTTGAAGATCTTTCCAAACCTGGACTCTAGTTGTATTTTAAAGAGCTTGTTTTGTTGTTATTATTTTATTTGTACTCATTTGCTCTGGATTTCTTCTCTTTGTCTTTCATTGATAGAGTCGTTGGCTCTGCACTGGCACTGGTTGATGTATGTTGGCCAGTGTCTTGACCTCTCCTGCCCCATCACCTCTCCTGCTCCCTCCTCACGCAGTCCAGGGCTCCACCAGGACCCTCGCACTGTTATTTTAAATATCCGGTTACAGCCTCAACCCCAAGGGGGTCTTTAACTGGCTCGGGGATCACGACCTTGGCTGTGAAGAGCTACTAGGCAAAGACTGTCTACTCTTTCTTGTTACTTTTTCCCAAATCTCGATAAGCTGGAGGCCTGGTCCTGCTTGTACTGGAAAATAAAAGATAAGATTTCAGGCCAGATGGCATGGAATCAGTTGGAGATGTTGGAAATTGACAGATTTTTGCATTTCTTCCTTAGCAGAACATTTGTTTAGCTACTTTACTCTTCTCACTACAAGAGCGCAAAAAAAAAAAAAAAAAAAAAAAAACGGCTGCATGACAGAGGTTTTGGGGGGAGAAAATAACTAATATATGTAAGTGATAATATATACCACAAACCCCAACAGTCAGATTAGGACTGATTATTTATTTAAATGTACTTTCTGAATTACAGCATGGTGGTGGTATGAAGGGTTAAAATTAAAACCATTATAAATAAATAAATAAATAAATAAAGTTACTTAGCATCAAATAAACGTTAACTGAAATGAAATAAATTATTAAAAATAATTGAACTGAAAATCAATAAAACTATATAGATACATTTTAAAAAATACAACAAAATTTCTAAAGCATTAACAAAAATTAAAATTGGAAAAAAAAAAAAATTAAACTGTCTCATTGATACTAAAACAAAACTGTTATTATCTGCATTTTAAGGTTAGTCAATGATATTGTGGTAGCAATGCCAGGGGCATGGGATCAGATCTGCTATGTATACCTTGAATGCAATGTAAGTTGTAAATGTCCATAAAAATGTCTAGTGTCAAATGTATACATGTTTAAATAGTGAAAAAAAAGAGCTGTCCAGTGAGTCAGGTTTATTCAAAGTAGAATCTCTTGAATTCACTTCATGTAGTAGGTAATTTCTGAACTTGTAAATAAGAATTTCCCATGAGTACTTGGCCCAGCATGCCTCCTCAAGAAAATGTCATAAAATTCACTGTCTTAGCTATATAAAATCCCGTTTGAGAAAGGTAAACAATTCACAAATGTTGAAAAAAATAAATAAATAAATAAATAAATAATAATTTTAGTGCATTTATCATGAAAGATATTCTGGATGCAATTCATATTGTGACAGATTGGAGTCTTTGTGGAAGTTGCTTCCACTTCCAATCCAAGATCAACTTATCATATGACCTGGCCATTTATCAAAGTGACAGTGTGAAGATACAAGCCACTCACAAAGAAAGGTACAAGATCTCCCAAACTATTGCATGCTCCTGTCCTTAGCCTCCACTTGTCAGAGACAATAGAGAGACAATAATTGACGGCTGATTTGAGACAGACTCTGAGACCCTGTGAGAATCATACCTGTCAAAATATATCTGTGAAACTGCCACTTGATATAATGGACTGAAATTGCTCTGGGAACATTGCATGTAGTTGCAGCTGTCAGGAAAAAAGTTCACAGTCCTTCGAAACTGAAAATTAATAATTTCACCACAAAAGGAAATGGCTCACCCTTTGGCTGCCGTGGGTTCGTTGGGTGACCAATGGGTAAATTGACTTCAGGCCTTCACACTTCTTTAAAACGTGATAGATCGCTTTATGTTTTTATTGTGTAAGTAACAAAGGCCCCCATTTAAGTTCCCACGGCCTCTGTGTATCGCGTGACAGTCTCTGCTTAAATCCCTCAAGAAGAACAAGACACACTGCAGCTTTTTGCATAGTCAATCTAGCAGGATTCACTTCCTTCACTAAAGAGGATGTAGATACTGAAATGAATAACTTTTAGCTCTGACTTGACCAAATTAGACATTGTATATTCAAATCAAGTGTGTGGTTTGTTCACCTAGAGTTTTATAGCATATTGTTGTGGTATCATGGTACAGTGATGCTTTGATAAATACACCATGGTATTATATTAAAATTTGTGACTTTATTTACATGGTAGCTCAACATATTTCAAAGGTTACAAAAAGATATGCGGATGACCTACTGCTTCCGCTGAGATGTATCCGATGGACATTTACTATCCCACGAGGCCTTGAGTGAGGTGATATATTCCTAAATGGCAAGGAACAGTGAGACGTTGAAGTTAACATTATTAACTATAATGGGACATTATTAATCACTTTGCTATTATTAGTCAGATTCAGTTGGTTTCAAGGGGAGGGACATTGTCATTCTAAAGAGCATTTGATTGGTCAAAAGTCTGTGTAGTGCAAGGTGAGTATTCTCAGAAGAAAAAGACTAAATATTTTAAATATCCATATCTGCTAAAGGCTTTATCAGTTTCATAAATATTTAGGACTAGATTTTCATATTAGCCTCAAAGCTAACATATCTGGATGGAAATCTACAGAAATACTATTTGGACCTACATTTTTCCAAAACTTCTAAAATGTACATGTACATACAATTCCTTACAGTTTCCAACACCAATTGACTTTTATTCCTTTTCACAAATTGTGATCACAGGCACATAGTATTGATGTATAAAGACTTATTTTTGTGTGGTCCCCTGCACAGTACCATGTTATGACCTCACAACACTTTTACCATAGTGCATGACTTGTAAACTAATATATTTTGATGTTTGTATCACTTAATAAACTCCATATGTATGGCTTTTTGACATAGTAGGCTTGCACGGTAGCGCACCCGGTACAGCATTACTCTTAGCACTTGGGTACGAGTCATGATAAAAGAGCTCAAAGACTTGTATAAGCAAGCTAAAATGGCATGGTCGCTTCAGCAAATGCATTTTCACCTCACTTTTGCGTTTGTTGATATTATCGGTTAGGTAAAGTATAGGCAATATTTTATTTTCAAGTGCATTAGAGCATTAACCTTTCAGCACCACTCACTGGACATTTTGTTTTGTTTGATACCATTATAATACCAAAATAGTTTGAGTGATAGCTCATGAAATGTCACAGTAATGGCCAGAAACATGAATTGTTTCATCTACATACAGTAACTTTTACTCCTCTCTCACTGTTTTCCTCTCTTCTGCTAGATCAAAAATCTCACTGTTTTGGTTGATATTTGGAGGTAGACGAGGAATGTAACTAAAACTAAAGCTAATGAGTCAGTCAATCATGTAAACATTCTAGTCACTGGCTTACAGAGCCAAACCTTCCCAGCCCCACTCTCAGCCCTGACCTCAAGGACAGTTTTGCTATTGTCTGAGGTTTCAGCCGTGACCCTGCACTCAGCGTGGGGAAGGCCATTCGGCTATTTATAATCATCCATTTCCTCCATCAGCATTGTGGACATACACCTCTCCCTACGTCCTCATTTCCTCTTACATTCACTGCTGTTTCCTCCACTTCCTGTTTGTGAGACAGCCCACCCAGCGCAGACCCAGCACCCCTCCAGGAGTCGTGTAGACGCTTGTGTGGCTAATTACAGCAGATAGTGTTGAGGATGGAGGAAGATTATGTGTGTCGGCAACTAATATGACAAGGAGAGTTAGTCCACGTCATTCATCACAATTATTTGAGTTTCATTTCTGTTTTTTTTTTTTTAAGTTTTTCCAAATCCCAGTCCATGATGTCCATCTCTTCGTTTATCAGTCACACTTGGCGTTAGATGCTAAAACTGAAGTGGAAAATGTCATTTTCTTGTTCGTTTATTTTTTGATAAAACATAGAAGCTAAATAGAACTTCTCTCATGCAAAAACTTCATGTATGATTTGAAAAGGACTAACAGGCCCAAAAGAGACATGTGTTTGATGGCTGGATCCCATGAGGGTTTTCTTAGAGCCGAGGAGGAACAGATGCAGTTGGTCCCATGAGGCCAGCGATGTCTGAGAGAACAAAGTTTCCGAAACTCATAGCAAATGTTGTCTCTTTTCTTCAGTATTGTTTTAACACTGGTCATGGCTGACAGATGTGTTACTTTCGTTTATCCACTTTAACACACTAGTCTGAAATAGCTCACTGCATACAAGATCCGAAAGTCACCATGAAATCAATCAAGTTGACATTTCTTGCTTTTTAATGGAATATTGCACTGTTTATTGTAATTTACACTGTAAAAAAAAAAAATAAAAAATAAAAATAAAAAGTTGACCTAACTCAAAAAAATAAGGCAATCTATCACAATCAACTTTTTAAGTTAACTCAACTATCAACTGACAACTTAAAAACTTTCATCTAATGAATAAAAGTCAGTCTACTGAGTGTTAAAAGATCTGTTACAGCAACCAAAGATTTTTTAGAATTTAGCAATGCTAATCTTTTTTAACAATCCTCTTTCTTTTAGATTTATGTTTGCAAAGCCTTCTATATAATATGGGTAGTATTTGCCTCTTAAAACTAAAGGCAAACATTAATGCTATTAAACAAATGTATTAAACAAGTTGCAATGAGATGCACATATACAGTACCTCAGCACACGATTCTCAACCATGGTGAGGATCAACAAATTTTAAATCAGTAAAAATATGAACTCTGATCCACATGACAGCTAACTGACAGTGACAACAGCAGCAGCAGCAGCATAAATCAAGCCAGTAACATTTAAAACAATGATAATATTTTAATAATAATTAAAATAAAATGTTTTCGAGCTGCAATGCATGCTGGGAACTTGTGCAAAATTGTTCAGTGTAAAATTGTTTGTTCAGATGACTCAATTTGAAAAGTTGGGAGAACATATGGATATGTTGTGAACAAATACTTGAGTATCTAAGTAAGGTAAACGAAACAACTTTTGGTAGCGACATGTTTAGAGTATTTTTGTTCAGTTCACACAAAAAATTTAACTGACTTCTCCTACTAAAAATTCTTTGTTCAGGCTACTATTTTACATTGGTTAGTAGAACTTTTTGAAAGTTGGATTTTTTACAGTGTAGTTTTCTGTGCACATAGGGCTGCACTATTGACAAAATAAAAATAAAAACCAAAATCTTGATGTGGCTTAGTAGTGAGATTATCAAATCACAAATGCTTTCTTTTTCTTTTTTTTTTTTTTATACACTTGAGAGACTAAAGATCCTGTGTTTTCAGTATCTCAGAGCGGCCCAATTCACAGTAAATGCTGCTCCACATGAACTCCATCTCTGAATCTGCTCTGAGTTTGTCGCTTAATCGTACATTTGTGAACGCAACATGCACAGAAACATCTTCCCATACTTGGAAAGAGAAGCTTTAATGACTTACTGTGGTTCATCAAAATGAAAGTTAGATGGTTTAACAATTAAAAGTGAAGAAATTAGGCGATAAATATTATTGAAATTTTACAGCTATAATAAAATTATTTAATTTAAAGTGAAATGACAATAATAACATTTCTTTTTTTTTTTTTGAATTTGTAAATGATTTTATTATTATTATTATTATTATTATTATTATTATTATTATTATTATTATTATTATTATTATTATTATACAGTATAGCCTTATTGACATATAAGAACACAATTTTGTTCAAATTGTATTGCCCTAAAAACAAGCACAGCTAACCTGTACTATTTATTTATTTATTTATTTATTTATTTATTTGTCATTTTTATCAGGAAAAAATTTTTTGTTTTATTTTTATTTTTTAATTAGTTATATTTATATAACTAATAACCAGTCATTTCCCAATGGACAAAATCGGGTCCCGCCCAACGTTTTTCTCAATAAGCCATTTCACTCATACAGTATTTGTCACGGTAGGGAAAAAAGACGTTCACAAATTCCTTTCATACCAACTTTAAAGGCACAGTTCACTCAAAAATGAAATTCCAAAATTTGTCCATTTTATGAAAGACAATGGATTGCAGTAGTTTTGAACCCATTGACTTTCAATGTACGGACAAAAACAGTTGCGTGAACATTTCCTTTAAGCACTTCACACCGAATAATCAAGAAGTCTTGATGTGAATCAGTTCAAAGCTGATCGCCCCTCGACCGGAGACACGCATAAATGACCAACCATTGATTCATAATTTGGACTTCTTGTAACTTCAAACTATCCCAAGCGAAACAGGAGATGACGCAGGCAGAGACACAGAGCGGCTTAATCACTTTTAGACGGTTCCTCCAGAGACCCCCGGCAGACAATGGGTTCAAACCCGCCAGAGAGCAATAATAAGCAAACAATAGCTGCGAGTCATAATCACTCAGTCTGGCCAGGTGTTTGTCCCTTCTGTTGAAAAGAAAGACTTGATATGATTATTTAGTCCTTCAGAGAGTCTCAGCCAAGGTTAGGACCCACCTGGATGTGCGAGAGGCCGGTTCAGTGGGGTGGAGTGTGCTTCCCTTATCGGGCTACGGCATCTGTTGCTTTCAGTCACCCAGATGTTTCCTGACCTGCGTGTGGTTGTTGAAAGGGCCACAGCCTGCGTTCTCGGCCAGCCGTCAGCCCAGTGTGAGCGCTCCCCGCTCGGGTCCCACCGGCCGTGTTTACCACAGCAGGGAAACTCAACAACAAGACTAAACAATCCTGCAGCTGGGAATGTGGAAAATGACAGTCATTTACAGAGATTTATGTACAAACTCTATAGAAAGAATGTGTTTAAACATAAAATATGTATATGGCCATGCTGTACATTAGATCCAAAGAACTTGCTCAGTCCAAATATAGTTTAAGTGTTGATATATCAATATTTATAAGTCTTTATTTGGGCCCTATGATTTTTTTTTTTTTTTTTTTTTCAGATGCTTTCTGTTTTCAGGATTTTATTTTAATAGATAAATACACTAGTAATCAGACATGAATGTATGACATGCAGAAAGCATGTCGTATTAATTGAAATTGTGAAACTTTAACTATTAAACTATTAGTTTAAACTTTTTAACTAAAAAATTATTTTTGTCAAACTTTTGATAAAACTTTTGATAAATAGTTAACAAAAATTACATTTTCAGGGCACAATGAAATTTTTATTTTTCTCAGTTTCAGTGTTTTCAGCTATGATTTTATTCTGGATTATGTTTACTGGTTAAAATAAATTATAGCAATCTGAAAGCATGTCTTATTAACCAGAATCACTATGAAATGTCACAACATTATTAAATGTTCAACAAAAATTTCATTTTTAGGGCCCAATGAATTAATTCAATTTATCTTTCCCGAATTCTCCGTTTTACATTTTAATATTTCTGGGTTTTGTTTTAATGCTTTAAGTAAATTTTAATAACCAAAAAGTATGTCTAATCGAATAAATTCATACAATCTTAAGATCTGAACAATTTCCAATAAAAGGACCCAATGAAATGCTATTTTCTGGATTTATAATATGCTTATATATTTACTGTCAAAAACCATTCCTTAATATTCCTTAAAAATAATAATTGTATTTAATTTCATTATTTGTAGTAGCATTAGTATTATTTACTTTGCGAAGCACATAATTTCGTCAAGTTAATCAGAACTTTTATTTTGGCAAGTTGTAGTGAAGAGCTTTGGGTTACTATGTGTATCTGATGCAGTGTTGCCAAGTCCGAATTGGGCTACTTTAACACTGTTGCCACGGGTTGTCTTTCATGGCTGCGGGTTGAAGCGACCCCAAAAATGTAATATTTAGTCCCTGAAATGAGAATTTTACCAGGGGAACCCCACCAAATAATGCATATTTTACCTCCTGGAAGGTGATTTTTACTGGGGGACCCACCTCGAAACGCAATTGGGCTAGTTTTGGGCTATTTTTGAGCAGCAATTTGGTGGGTTTTGTTGTGAAAACCTGGCAACCCTGATCTGATGCTAGTTTTATCAAATAAAGTGATGAAGTGACTCTCAGAGCAGCTTTGGAGATGAAGTTCATGTGTTCATGTCCTCATATAGTGTGACAGCAGATGCTAACCCATAAGAACCCACGGTGACGATGGTGTCACAAACACTGGTGATTATCTGGAAAGGTCTTTTTAAATCATTATCCCTCACTTTCAACTCAGGAAGTCCCTAAGTGACACATAATGAACACCCAGGTTCATTCATGTGACAATGTGTGCATTTTTTGTTGCCATGGCAACCTTTCCAAAATGGTGGCCTGTCTGGTTAACACGTTGCAGTGTCAGCAATTTTTAAAAATGCTTGTTTTTGTTACTAAAGGTATGTTTCAACCCATGCAACAATTCTAATGCTTTAATAACATATCCTAGATTACACTTAACCTGATTTTAATACATTTCTTGAAAAAACTTATATAAAACAAGTTATGAAGATATCATGGTGACATATGTCACATCGGGCTATTAACATTATCACAGTAGGTGGGATTTTGATGTGACGTATTTGTCACATTAAGAAAAATGGTAATGAGCTGCTCAATGAATTTAGCTGATTCAGTTATTTTAGTGTTATCTGTCTGCTGCTCCTTTCAAAGCATATTTTAACAAATTTACATGCATATTTAACATGTTGACCTCCAGTGTGAGGTAGTCATTTATTTTTATTCAGTTTGCACATTTTCAAGTTGTAAAAAAAAAAAAAAAAAAAAAAATCAAAAATTTAATTTCTGGTTAAACCATATACCTGAAAAAGTAGAATTTTGATATGCTACAAAAGAGTTGTTGTAAAATGTAATGGTCACAGTTATGTGGTTTTGAAATATGATGTGGCAAAGCAAATAAAATACAAAAACTGTATTACTTCTGAAAAAGGTTTTTGTTTTATCTTCCCAGAAATGTAATCATTTTGAGATATGTTGTGGAAAAGCAAAAAAAAAAAAAAAAAAAAAAAACTCTTATTTAGCAAAAAACTGATAAAATGTTTTTTTTTTTTTTCAATTGTGAAATAAATGCCCAATGTAACATATATGTAACATTACAAATTTATCATAAACGCCATGTCATATCTATGTAACATTACAGATCTTTCACAAGGAGGGGTTGTATTTCAAAAACAACTGCAGAAACATGTTATAAGTGGTCCATTTGGTCTGTTTTATATGCCCCATAATTTTCCTATAAGGAGAAACTGGTCCAGGTTCTTATTGGCCTAAAACACCATGAGCATCAGTCGCTCTTCAGTATGTGTGCAGTAGACAAAACTGTGCAGCATAATATTCATAGACAACATTCATATAAGGATTTGATTAATTATACAGGCCTACTCTTAATTTATTCATCCAAAATTTGCCAAATTCCCTGCATTATACTGTAAATTCCATTTTTATGTCCGGCTTCCATGATTCCATCCCTGCTTTCCGAATCTTTGAAATCATAGAGCCGTATATAGAGAGGTCAGAGTGGTCATTGGAGTCCTACAGCAGCGTACGTGACCGGCTGCAGCTCGCTGTCCTGCTGCTTTTGTTTTTAAATTCAGAGGTATAAAACACATTCTTGAACCGAGGCCAGATCAACCTTTGTACTTCCAAATAGAGAACAGGTGGCAGATATGAGACAGTGACATTAAAGACAAGTTTCCATAGATATATACAGTACATAACAAAATAAAATATGTATGTCACATAATCACACACAAACCATTTCAGATCATCTATTTGGTTTAATTTATCTTTTAAACTTATGTTAGTGAACATTTTAACCCCTTATTTACACAGATTTTTGGCTAGCGATACATACTACATGCTTCCTTCATGACATCATTCATGATGTCATACTCTCCCGTTTTATCTTCTCTTTTACCTGAGGCACACTTAAAGGTGTGATGCGACTGTGTGTGTGTGTGGTTTTTGCCGCCCACTGCTCCTTTCACGTCCACACCCACCCACACACACATTATCAGCGTACAGACGTGTGCTTGTGTGTGTCTGAAAGCCAGATCCATGTGAAACTGATACTAGCAGTTTATTTATTTTTAAAAAACTACAGTTATTGGGATGTGTGTGAGTGTGTGCACGTGCACAGTCTCTGCGTTTATCTGTCACTTGCATTGTTTATAAAGGTGAATGATTGACAGAGATCTTCCTTGTAAAAAAGAAGTGTGCTTAATTGTACTGAATGTGCACTTGTAGTGTACTTCAAATCTTAAAAGTATATATTTAAAACTGTACTTGCAGGTGATAACATTAATGAAATAAAAGACCACTTAACTGACTTAAAGAGAGACACTTTCACAACTGTTTCTTGACACACTTAAGTAGACATTTAAAAAGTGCACTTTGTAATAATGTAATGTTTTACTTCAAAGTGCATTTTAAATCATAATATTTTATTAATGAAGTCCTACTTAAGTGGGTCGAAAAACTCTTAAGTTCAACGAAATGCATTTAATACAAATTTTAACTTTTTTTATTGCTTTGCAAATAACATGCAATTAAGCATCCAAAAACATTACATGTAGTTCTTACTTAAGTATATTATTTTTAATTATATTTTTTTACGTAATAAGCAATCTTTATAAGCACAATTTTAAGCGTGTTTTATCACAAGGGATTTTCACACGGGTGGCATCTCTAATTTTGTCATGCATAAAAATATCAATTTATAATACACTCTTCAAATAAACTCATAGTCAGCATTCATAGTGAAAGTGTAAAATATCAGTTTTGGTTGGCTTGGTATTTGCAAGTATTTTATGGTATATGAAATAGTACCCTTCAATAACCTAAAGACAGATTAGCTGTTTTTACCGTAACTAATACAGTTTTATATATTATGAGTGGCTACTGGCTGTTACCACAAGTCAGATAAATTTAAGGACATTTCAGTGCAGAGATTCATTTCATATCCTCCCGTTTTTCATAAGAGTTACACGGATATAGCGATATTTATAGCAATGCCAAGATCAGATTCTCTCCAGACGTTTTGGCTCAAGGTTTAAGCGAATGCCCGACAGATGCTCCCTTTTAATTCACCTTTCAGTTCCTCCACCCTCTTTTTCTTTATCTCTCTCTGTTTTAAAAGAGGAGACTCAGCTGAATCTTTGAGAAAAAAGGAAATCCGTCAGATCTGAGTATGGCACCCTGCCCTCCTCGCAGAAGCTCTGGCCTCTTCAAAGCCAGAGGAAGTAGAGGCCTTTTAAGGAGCATCCTGCAGACTTCCTGCGGGGCCAAACCTGGCCCTGTACAACCTGTTCTGCCAGCAGAGAGCTGCATTTGACCCCCATATCGGAACTGTCAACAAGTGGGATCAGAGATTGACGCATTCACTTTGTTTAGGGTTATTATTGTGTTCTTGTGGACTTTGTTGAGTTAATTGTTCAGTGCAGTTCATCAGCATGTTGAATATCACATCCTGTGCTAAAAGTTTCTCTGAGTACTGTGAAGGAATGCTGGAGCCGTGGATGCAGCGGGTTTGTGACCCGTTACAGCTGTTTCATTCCATAAACAGTCACCAAGGCAATGGCTGTTGCGGCTTGTATTCTAAATTAATACTTACTGAATATCGTGCTGTATATACTGCCTACTATTTAAAATAGTATGTGAAGTAGAATGCATTTCACAGTATGACTTTATCTTGGACATAATGCTGCTTCCGAGTGCACCTAGAAAGATTGTATCTCTAAGATGGGCATTCATTATGATGACATGTCATCCATTCAAGGCCTAAACACTGCCTGTAACTAAACAAAACAAATGCATTATGTAATGAACAATAAACCCAAATAACTACCCAGCCACATCAGAATTCTCAGAATGTCCTTATTTGTACTTGATGAGCATTCCAAGAAGTGTTTTTTGTAACCTTTAAGCAGGGGCATCATGCACAATATTTTATTTTATTTTATTTATTTATTTATTTATTTTTTGAGGGGGCATGAGTGGGGGATGCTCCTTCAGCGAACGTGCACACTGAACAAAACATTTCAGTGATGATTCATCTGAATGCCTCTGATTGGCTCAACAGAATCGTGTGTGATTGGTTACAATGTGCAGCTGTAAAAACGCGTCTGTCTCTGTCTCAGCGCCAGCAAAAGCGCGAATGCAGATTTGAATTTAGCAGCCGATGTTGTGCCGCAGTGTGATTGTGTCAAAAAAAAAAAAAAAAAAAAAAATTAAGTTACTTCATCATAATGTTCTAATCCCGACAAGAAAACTGGACATTTTAGCATTCTTAGAATAGTAAAAATAAATGTTCAAATAACGTTGTATTTTGGGTAAAAATAAAATTAGTAGAACGTTTAAGAAACGTTGTATGAAATGTCACCTTTAAATAACATTCTAATCAGATCAAGAAGACTGGACATTTTAACGTAAAAATAAGCATTGAAATAAGTCTAGTGCTGTCAAACAATTAATCGCGATTAATCGCATCCAAAATAAAAATTTTGTTTATATAATATATGTGTGGGTACTATGTATATTTATTATGTATATATAAATACACACACATACATGTATATATTTCAGAAAAATATGCTATGCTTATATATTAAATATATTAATATATAATATAAATTATATGAATATAAATATATACATGTAAATATTTTCAAAATATATACATGTATGTGTGTGCATTTATATATACGTAATAAATATACACAGTACACACACATATATTATGTAAACAAAAACTTTTATTTTGTATGCGATTAATCGCGATTGATCCTTTGACAGCACTAGAAATAACATTATTTTGGGTGAAAATATAATTAGTAGAACATTAAGAAATGTTTTTGTAATCTTTAAGTAATGTTCTAATTAAAGTTTTAGAAACAATGTTCCCACAACCTTTTTATAACTTAAATTTGTTACCTGAGTACATCTAAATTCAAAATGATGAAAAGTGTTCATTTCTATAACTTACATGGTATCTCAACTATATGTGAAGCAAACCGTGAAAGTTCAGTGATTAACACCATTCACAACTGGCTTGTTTTCCGCTTACTGATCTCTATAGATTATAAATACACAATGATGTTATCTGTATTATAGATTAGTGTTTCCACCATGCTGCAAATCAACACACCACTTCCAACATCATAACTCTGCATCCTGTGTATCATCTAAAATTATGAGTTTCCCACTTGTAAATATGACTAAAATACGACTTGGTCATTCATATGCTCAGAATTCATAATTACGATATTTCACACTCCACTTGAAGGGAACTTAAAATTATTAACCTTTTTTTAATACAAACTTCTTACAAAAGATTCTTAACATTTGGTAGCCTGATCAAATAATATTTAAGCGACAGATAATTAATTCATCAAAGTGGAAATGGAAAATGAAGTCACGTGCAATGCACTGTGGGATGTGTATTCAATGTTATATACTGCACATTTTGGTAATTGTAGTAGACATTCAGAGTGATACATGCATAAATTTGCTCTGACTATTCTGAAGAAATAGTAAGAGTTGTATGCTAATGTGTTTTTGCCAACATTAACTTAGTCAGGAAAGCACCATGTTTTTATTCCTGCTAAAAATCAAATAAGCCTGTGAGGGATGCATGTACAGTGTGTTCAATGATTGTATAACAACATATCAATAGTTCAGCTGATGAAACATCTTTCCAAGAGACTTTCAATAGAAAAAAGCTCCATAAAACAGTTTTGAAAGTTATGAGTTGGGAAAATTATGTGATCTAAGACAGTGCATGCCATTGCAAAGACTAAAGGCTTGTTCACGCCAAGGACGATAACTATAAAGATATAGTTCTAAAAATCTTTCTCAATGTTAAAGAATAGCAGAGTCCACACCACAGCTATAATGATAAAGGCACAGAGAAACAATATCGTTGTAATCACTTTCAGAATGATTTTTATTTTTTTATTTTTCCCAGCTGATGAATAATAAAAACATTGACACAAGAAATTTTGAAGAATGTTGAACCCCATTGCTGTCTATTGCATAGATTTTTTTTTTTTTTTTTCAAAGTATCTTCCACAGAAGATACAAAGTCATGCAGGTTTAGTTCTGTAAGAAAATTAATGAATTTTCATGAAGAAGTTTGTTTCCTGTAGCTCAAATAGTAGAGCATGGCGCTAGCAACGCCAAGGTCATGGGTTCGATTCCCAGGGAAAGCAAGAGCTGATAAAATGTAGAAACTGTAACTTGAATGCAATGTAAGTCGCTTTGGATAAAAGCGTCTGCTAAATGCATAAATGTAAGAAATTATTGAATTCATTTTTGGATTTTTAAAGATTTAAACAACATCCATGTCAAAATCCACACCCATACTTTATGGGTAAGTGTCCCATCTGAACCCAATTCCACCTGAGAGCAGATAAAAATAGTGCTTCAGCAACAGAGCGTGCCTAAAATGCACCAGTTGTGGATCAAAGCCACCGAGAGAGAGAGAGAGTGAGCGAGGAAAGGATAGCATGAGGATCAGGCATCGTCTAGAAGCTCGTCTGCCGAGCTCCGATCCTGCTTTCTACCGCGGGGGTCATCGTCTCTCACCTTAAGATAAGATACGCTCAGCTAGATTGGACATGTTGAAAGGAGATGTTTCCAATTTGACTCACGCTGCCCCTCCCGTGTCTGCAATCTCTCTTTTCTTCTCGTCGTCCCTCCCTCTTTTTTCCCTGTCTGTCTGAAGGCTCCATGTGTCTCGCACCTGATTAATTCAGCTTTGGAGCGGCCGACCAAAGGCTGGGATCAATAAATCATTGCTCTATGCGTCTGCAGGTAAATGAGAGGCACATTCTCAGCTAAAAATACAAGGATCCTCTCCAGCCCCGCTGGACACAGATGCTTTACATTAATGTCTTCCTGAACACAGGCTGGTACTTTCATTTATAAAGTGTCTTCATTTGACTTCTTCCTCTGTGTCCTCCTCATTCGCAGAGGTCATATCCATTTGTCTCTATGTAGTGAGCTAAATAAAATCAGATTATCTATAAAAGTATTTCACAAGTTTTAGCCAGAATTTAAATCAACTTCTTTATTTTTGTCCAGTGGACAAATCAGTGGACGTTATTGAAACTCCAGAATCTAAGTTTCTGCAAAGTAATCCTTTCGATATCAAATGGGGAAGTACAGTTTGTGAACGAATCATTCTTTTGAACTAGTTTACCCACATTAGACTGAATTGGAACAGATTGTGACAACAGTTTGTTTTCTTTGGTATTGTGACACATCTGAGTGTACAGAGTATTGAAAAATTTCACTGGAAGATCTAGAAGATCACAGAAGTTCACCAGAAGATGTGTAATTTTTGATTAAATATTGCAAGGAAAAATTGAAACATATTCACCAAAGAATTGTCCACAACAAGTTCTATAGAATGCATTTAGAAAATAGATTGGGTGAATTTCCATTTCATGGCAACTTTAACAGTTTACTCAATCCGTGAATGGGTTTCTCTGAAGTGTCTGACACCCTGACTGAAAATAAGCAGAGAACTGAGAGTAAAATTATCCTAGAACTACTGATATGTACTTCTGTAAACACTTCTTTAGAGTGAACTGTTTGCAAATTCATAAACAAGTTAACAGTTCACTTATTCAGTGATTCAGAATAAAATATACCAGAAATGGCTTAAATCTGATTCACTTGTGTAACATTTTGTTATTCTACTTTTGTTCAGAGAGATGTGTGATTTTTACTTTTTTAAATAAATGTATGAATGTAAATTATTTTATTTGTTTTTTGTTTTTTTGTTGTTGTTTTTTTCTCAGCTGAATTCAGCATGTAGGAAAAATCACTGAATGATGACAAATGACACACTTTTTAATATAACTTCATTGAAAAGTAAAAAAAGAAAAAAATGCTGCCAATTTGTCAGTTTCTTCTTCAACTAGTTCTTAAAAGAATTTAGGCATATGCATGTCCGTGTTACACAAGTAAGTACACAGTGACGCTGTTAATGATGAAATATACATCACACATACTGTGTGATAGACATAGTGACAAATAGAGAATTTGAACCACGCTTTCAGGTTGAGTATAGATTATAAAGTCTGTGTGTTTGTCTAAATCAAATACCAAGGCATGTTTTTTGTTCACAGTTTGCTTTGGTGTTTTTTCTGTTATTGTTATATAGGGCATCAGTCAAGAAGACCACAAAACTGTCCTCTGTTTTGTTTCCTTTTTTTTATTATTATTATTATTATTTACATGTCAGCTCAAAGAGGCATGTGGGTGTTTATTGGCAGCAGTCTTGGTTTATACAAGATACCAGCATGTCTCTCATGCTGATTTCAGCATGTTCCAGTGCAACAATCAAAAACGTCTAAACCATTTGATATGGATCACAGCTCACGGACTGTGTCCCAATCCTACATTTAGACTATCCGAAGTGCATTGAATGCACATTCAAGTGTGTTCCCTGGGAGTCAAACCCATGACCTATTGTTTGGCTCTACCAGTTGAACTATGCTTAAGTCCCTTGTAACTGCATCTAATGTGCAATGGCTTTCTGAGAAAGTTTGTGCTCCCGATAAAGTGGTTTCCTGTCGATGCTCCGCTTTGCTCGTGGAGATTGTGAAAGTGCAATGACAGCTGAAAGAGAAGGTGTCGACACAGAACCGGTTCACGGGGTTGGGTTCCTCCGGTCAGTCCAGACAACTGGCCTTCGGTCGCAGTCTTGGAGTAAGTTGAGGCTGCAGTGTCAGTGACCTGAAACTCTCTCTATCTCCCTCCCTCTTTCTTATCTTCTGTGTTGCCGCCTACTCATCTTGCACTCGTTCACAGTGTGGGGGAAGAAAAGGTGTTCTGTGGTTTGCAAGTTTGCAGTTTGTTAAGCTACACCACCCCATCTTTGTCTCTCTGTCTTATTTTTATTCCATGTTTGTCCTCTTTGCAGATAAGAGAAGATGCAGCATGACTAATGCAGCATGACTAATAAGAAATTGTAGTTATATATTTTAGAAATATGTTAAGTAATTCAGCGGCAAATACACTAAACCGCTGTTTATCAGAAAAACTGCATATTATTCATTAAACACCCACAAGCCAGTTTAACCAGGTGCTAAAAGTGCCAAACTAGCTCAATGCCAGAAGTATTTATGCATTGTATATTCTTGGATTTACTATATATGCCATGTTGCCATTGTCCTTTGACCCATATGTGCTGAAGCACAAGTGTGTGCAACAGGCACTTAGACTTCAAAAGAGCCACAGTTTCAGTCTTTTTATGTTTAAACTTTTCGAATCTAATGGCTCTGCAGCTCCTGTGGCATTATGGGATAGTAAATTGTCCAGATTTTGCTCACAACTGAATCGCAGCAGATTCAGCATTTTGTCCAGGTATTGTTTGCATATTGTTTAATGTTTGCTGTGGATTTGGACATCCTACTCATTTGACATACTGATTTTTCCACTTAATATTTGTTTATTTCGCTTTTAGGATATGCATATTCATATCAAGTTAACGTTTGAAAGAAGAGTAATGGAAATCTATAATCATGGGTATGGATTTTTATTGACAGAGGTTGTGACTGAATGTGTATTGTTTCTGTCTTTAGTTTTTAAGAATAAAGAGATGCTGTCTTTGGTAAACTATGATGTAGTCAGTTATGTAGTCACACTTAAGGTTTTTACAGTTTAGATTTAAAAGCCTCAAGATGTTCAACTTTACAGTGTGAATGAACGAGAGCTAAAAAGAACTTGTATATTTTAATAAATCCGTCAAACACCAATTTCATTGAGTGCTGCAGGGATGACATCTTTTTGTACGGCAAAATCCGGAAATAAATTTTACTGCTTTTGCATTTTTACCATTTTAGCACTTCTGGTTCCATCGTCCTAAAGTCAATGTGTTTTTGATTCTGAAACAAGGTCTGTGGTGAACACAAGACAAGATAATTTCATGATTTATTCAGTTTATTGTAGTGGCTATATGTTTATATGTATATAAATATTATATTTAAACTAAAACAACAGATGAGTTGTAACAGGCAGTTTCACTGTGTGGGCAGAAATGTGGTGTAGTTTGACTGCAAATCATCTCTTTAAATGTTAAAACTAAGCCTAGTACATTTATTAAGGTCTTACTAAACACTAACCATCCCATACGTTTTCATTTTCATTTGTAATGAATTTTGGATCCCTTTGCATACATTTAAAATAGTACAAACAAACCCATCAAACCTTGCATGAGTATGAAACCGGAGCCCCTCTGCTACGCCAGCATCTTTTCCATGAAATCACTCTAGATCAGTTCCTCATGGTCAAACCTCATCCCTACATCCAGTAATCAGCTGATGTCTCCCTGCAGGCTTGTGTCGATGCTCAGCGATTGGCTGTGCTGCTCTGAACACATCTGAGCTGGTTTGGCGGTCTATTCTTCATCCACACATCTGGCCAATGTACAAGCGGCCTGGACTGAATGTGAGAACACCAGGCTGCTGCCTTTCCCAGCCTCCCGGCCCTGGAGAGCAGCGCGGACACTCCCAATGTGGGAATATCCACGAGGGGACAGAGGAGACAATCCAAGCCAACCGCGTAAAAAGATAAACCCTGATTTCTGTGAATATCAAGTGCATTTCTACCTGCTAATTCCTTTTCAAGTCACCCATTTTATTTAGGCGATGAAATGACCTTTCTTCTCCACTTGTAGGCTCGGCGCTCGTAATTGTTTATAATTATCTATTAATACACCAAACGTGTTCCAGTTTTGGCACAGTTGTGATAATTCAGTCTGCAGGAGCTGCGCTTAATAGATAAAACGCACAGCAGTCTGTTTAGTCTCCGACAGCGGGAATAAAACCTCCAACAATCTCTGTGACTGGCAACGAGCAGGGCCACCCATGACAAAACTACACACAAAAACAGCTTGGAGACGATAGCAGGAAAATATCAGTCTAGACGTTATTGGAGTCCAGACAGCATAAAGCTGAAGTGATGTTTCATTGATAGCCTTTAGCTTAAAAAAATGACACACACACACACACACACACCCTAATGTGATCTCATGAGTATTCATATGTATTGAATAAGGTATTATGAGCAATGTTGGTAACCAGACAGTTGACGGTAACCATTGATTTCCATAGTATCTTATTTTATAAGATACTATGGATACTATAGATATTTTTTTTTCCCATGCTGTAGAGGTCAAAGGATACCATCAACTATTTGGTTACCAACAACCACAAAACATCTTTCTGTTCAACAGAATAAAGAAATTCATGCAGGTTTGGAACAACTTTTTGGGTGAACTGTACCTTTAATTGGTTGATGTTGTTGTACGTATTATCATTAAGATCACTGAGTTTTCAATCACATTTGTCAAATGCAGTTGACTCATTTGAAATGATAATGTTTCCTTTTGATCTGTGACTTCTGCTGCCAACTGATCTCATAGTATTGCATAACATTTCTGTAATCTTTTAACCATTGCTTATCATGTTTTTTTGTTTTTTGTTTTTTTGTTTTTTTTGCTGTGGAACATAAAATGTGTTTTCTCAACATGCTGTGACTGAAAGAAATATCTTAGAATACACCAAAACACAACATAAAATTATCATAAAAGTAATCAATTTTATTTGTGCGCTGTAATCCACATTTTTAGAATCCATAGGATTGTGTTCTGTTGGAACAGAACCAAATTCAAGTATGTTATGTAATGAGTTACATAAATTTGTTATTTTTGATATTTTTACTGGAAAGCAAGAAAAAAAATGGATTGGTTCTGTCTGTTTCCAGAAAAAAATATCTAAACATTCTCAAAATAAGATAAATTTAAGTGTAAGATAATAAGACTTGTTTCGTGAGAGTATATTAAAAGTTAATTTATTATTATGTAATATTTTATTAGATATTTAAGTATCGTATTTAATTATAATAAATTAAGCAAAGATAACAAAGCTTATTTTTTGTATTAAAAAAAATTAATAAATTTGTAAATGTATCTTATTTTTAGTGTTTATATATATTTTACTGGGGAAAAACACAGTCTTTTTCCAGTAAAACATCTAAACATTCTCAAAACAAGATAAATTTTATTCATATGTATATTTATTACACAACAATCTCCATCCTCAGTAGCGACTGTAAATGTTCAATTCCACACTTATTTCAAATTCAGAATTTTGTTGTTATGGCAAAGGCGTGTAAATAAATTATGGTAATTATCTGTAATATATTTATTGAATATTTTTAAGTAGTGTTAGGATTAGGTTCAGAGGTAAGAGTGGAATTAGTGCTTCAAAAATTTATGTTTAATGGTATATTAAAACTAATATTATCACTGTATATTTTTCTGCCCATTATGTTTTATATATTAATTTTATATGCTCTATGAATGTGGATGTGTTTGGGTACAGGAGTAGGGTTAAAGGATCTAATATATATATATATATATATATATATATATATATATATATATATATATATATATATATATTTCTATAGCTGTAAATACATAGTATTGTGTACATTTTAGATGCTGCCTCTACATCTATATTGTATGTTTCAGCATTGATCCAAACATACAAACAGTGAGATCAGGCTGAACACACACACATGTACAAACATTGGATGAAAAGCACAGTCTGACTCACAAAAAAAAAAAAAAAAAAAAAAAACTTTATATCTATATCTATGAACTTATTTATATAACTATATATGTGTATATATATATATATATATATATATATATATATATATATATATATATATATATATATATATATATATATATATATATATATATATATATACACCGTATGCCGAATTATTAGGCAAGTTGATATTCTGGTCATATTTTTTTTTCCAAGAACATTTTGGAGACTAAATGGTTCCTGATGGTTAATCACCTAATTCCTCATCTTAATTCTTCATTCTTTTGCAGTTAACATGTGTCTTTTCTTCTCCACCTGTTTTTTCTGACTCTGCTGACCCAATGAGCATTTCGCTGCCAAATGGTCATGCCCTAACTTTGCAAATTCTATTATTGCATTAGTATTGCATCCTTCTCATGGGCATTTAATAATTTTTGACTTTTAGTTAAATCTCTTTTTTTTTTTTTTTTGATCATTTTATCTGTAAAAGAAAACCTGCCTAATAATTCAGCACACCTGAATATGAGGAGTTTTTGACTTCCAGCCTTCATGGATAATTATATATCACTTATATCATATGGATAATTATATATCACTTATATATCACTTATATCATATATATATAGTGTTTGGGAAAGATTTTTGTCATTGTTTTTGTAATTGAGTTTGCTGAAGCTAATGGAAATGACACAGTTTACTTATAAGAACCTCTTTGACCTGGTAGGGTGGAGTCCATGATCTGATTCATATCAGTCTTGAGCTGTTGTTTGTACTCAGTGTTTGAGAATAACTCCCGTTTTCATTCATCCTTCCATTCTATTTTCTTTAGTCATATCCTTGCTCGGGCCGCTGGGATGTGCCAAGCTGTTAATGTGTATGCGTTAGTTTACACATGGGATGCCTCATCTTGTGACTTCACTCTTTCTCATAGTTAATGGTCTTGTTGACGTCACTGAAGGACGTTCCCGACTGACTCCTCCAGAGCTGTGATCAGCCGTGCCAGATGACAATTCCACCGTAGTGTGAGTCAGTTCACCTAAACGTGCTCATGAAAGGAAAGAATGAGGGATCTGTCATGTGATTCGACCACATTAAGCCTGAAGCACAGAACTGCATAGAATCTTTGAGAGAATACAGTATATTTCATTCAAAAGTTCAACTTTTATCAAGTTTTCTGTTAGCCCACCATCACAAGCAAGACATAATAGCACCATCTCCACCGAATGATGCAAGATCTCACAGACCATACATCATCACACCATTTATGACAGTTTCTGACAGCCTATCAACTTATATGACGTCTTTAAACTAAAATACAGGATCTTTAGAGGAATTTGAATTCTCACATTCCTTTAAATGAGGGCGCTATGTGATGACTTGTAATCTTGTCTTTTGCGATCTGATTTGGAGTAAGATCATGGTGGTTTTAACTTGCCAGAGAAGCTGATGAGTGCAAAGCACGTTAAGATGATTCATTATGGAAAATGTCAAAGCGGCTAGCACTATTTGTCCTCCCTCGTCTCTTTATCTTGCTCTGCTCATGCTATACTTGTTCAAGAGTCTGATAGGACTGATTTTTTTGGTACTAGTCACTATTTTTGTGTGCATTTCTTTTTCTATAAATAGCCAGATGTGGGCAGCTTAGGTGGAGACCATGATTTGAGCGATGAGAATATAAATGTCAGCTCTCACCACTGTTCACTGCCCACCGCGACACAAACTGGAAGTTTAGACCGCTGCCATGCATCGTGAGCATTCACTTTAGACAAGTCAACAGTCATGTAACCAAACCATAGATTTTATATTTCCTTATAAGTTCCTAACCAATATTAAAAAAACATAGCAGTTTATCTTATGTAATAAAATTGTAAATGTATCTTATTTTATGTGTTTAGATATTTTTACATAAATATTGATTTAATATTAATATCATATTAATATCATTATTTTATTTTTATGAAATATTTAAGAGTGTGTGTGCGTGCATGTGTGTGCGTGTGTGTGTGTTTGTGTGTACCTGGTATTTATCACGTTATGGGGACCAAATGTCCCCACAAGTATAGTAATACCAGTAAATTTTGACCTTGTGGGGACATTTTTTTGGACCCCATGAGGAAACAAGCTTATAAATCACACATAATGGAGTGTATTGAAAATCTAAAATAGCAGAAAGTTTCCTGTAAGGGGTAGGTTTAGGTTGTAGGGTTGGTTTATAGGGCGATAGAAAATAATAGAAAATAAAACCAGTGTCTGTGTGATATATATATATATATATATATATATATATATATACATACATTAGCTTATTTTATGTGCTGCAAGAGAAAAGAAAAATATAAGAGAGTTATCTTATGTGCGAGTTAAATAAATTTGTGTTATATTTTATATTTTTACTGTAAAGCAAGAAAAAATTGATTGGATCTGTCTTTTTTTCCAGTAAAATATCTAAACATTCTCAAAACAAGATAAATGTAAGTGTAAGATGATAAAACTTTGTGTGAGAGTAACAATTTATTCATTGTTTTTATGAAATATTATGAAATATTTTTATGAAATATATAAGTAAAAAAATAAATAAATAAAAAAAAATAAAAATAAATTAAGTAAATATATGTAAATATATCTTATTTTGTATGTTTAGATGGAGGGGAAAAACTAAACATCTGAATGGTTCCTTTTTTCAGTAAAATATCTAAACATTCTCAAAACAAGATAAATTTAAGTGTATGATACTGAGAATTAATTATAGATTAATTATTATTATTAATTTTTAATGAAATTTTTATCTATAATATACATTTACGGGATGAGAAAAAACTTAATTTGCTTAAACTAATTAGCTTTTTTTTTATGTTAGCGCTGTAAGTGCATTTCTTCATTGATTTAAAGAAAAAAGATACAAAGATAGCAGAGATGTAAACCCTATAGAATATGTTACTCACATGTCAAGTTAATGTATAAAGGAAGTGCAGTCGGCCCACTGGCCAATAAATCAGATCAAGATCAAATGTTATGGCATAAGTGTTAGAGTTTAACAGGAAGAAAGCTCAAACAGCCTGCCATACTCCTAAACAGGACTAGCTTTTTTCTTTACACTGCTTACTTTTGGCATATAGTGCAAATGTTGGGTTCTAGAAGTAAAAACCCAACTGATTTTCTCTATTAAATAAGTTTTAGAAGTAATGTATAGTCTAAACCATTCAAAATAAATCTACTGTACACTTTCACATTTCTGTGAAAGCCACAAGTAATATGATTTCAGCATAATTTTTAATATTTTTAATAATAATCACTGTTATCATGAAAATGTACCTACTGTACTTACATAAAGCATTATAAATGACACATTATAATTACATATGTTTGAATATATGTCAAATTGTATTTATACATGATTTATAGTTAATAGTTTTATATTACATCATCATTAATGATTAGATTGCATGATTTGTAATGCTTCATGGAATGTGTAGTTCATTGCATTGTGAAAAGTTTAAATGGTTTGCAACTCTGTATTGTTGATTTTTTTTTTTTTTTTTTTTAATTCTCATGAAGAAACTGAGTAGGAAGAATACTTCTGAAACTAAGTCTGCTGAAAAAGTGATCACTGTTGAGGTTTCTTGGCATTTTTGCATTAAGTTTTTGTCTTTTAAGACCGTATTTCCGTATGACTCACTGAAAAGGCGCATTATGAAAGAATTTGTTATGTAGCATAAAATTCACCTGTAGTTTAACCGTTTTTAACAGCGTTCTGTTTTGAAGGGACTGGATTCTTTCCCATTACCGTAGTAAACAGAAAGTAAGCTAGGCTGTTAATCTTTTTGAGGGATGTTTATGTCCCGTTTTTTTTTTTTTTTTTTTTTCACCACCAAAACAGAGTTGCTTTTCCAGATGCCAGCATCCGATCATCGCAGAAGCTCTTGGAAAACATGGTAATGAGAATCCATGCTATGGCTCTGTCTCTGTGTGTTTGCTTTAGCCCATAGTGATTCACAAATCTTAGCTGTGAATAGTTACGGTAAGTACCTGTTATTATTAGCCTTCGCAGCTGTTTATTTTCTCAGCACAGTTGAAAGGCATGCAGAGAAAAACTGCATAAGCGACCACACATGAAAATGGTGTTTGATGGGTATCGAAGGGCAGTGAGACAATCGAGAGAGAGAGAGAGAGAGAGAGAGAGAGAGAGAGAGAGAGATGACCATGGCCTCGGTGGCTCTAGATGTCGTGGGAGAGCACACTTACTGCAGCAGTTTGGTGGTCTAGCAGCCCTCCCCAAACCCTTCAGAAACCACTTCAAACGTGTATGTGAGGCAGCAAGACTCGTCTCCATCCAGCTAACGTATGAAGACCCGTCTTCTCTCTGGCCTTGCAGTTTTTCTATTTTTTGACTGCACAAAGTTCAGTCATGAAACAAAGAAACGCTTTTTCTGGCTGGGTGTAAAGTGCATCAAACTGAATTGCATTTTTAGCTTTCAAAAGTAAACAATTACAATTATTTTCAGTATTTTTGTCAATAAAGACTTTTTTTCAGTACAAATCTGTCTGTCTGTCTGTCTGTCTATCTTTCTAAGAATTAGACAATGGAGCGTATACTGTATAGATAATATTTTATGTAATATAGATAATTTAATGGTGTGAAAGTAAATTTCATTTTCAATTAGTTTAACTTATAAAATAAGTTATAAAAATTATAGGTTCCATCTTTTTCCAGTAAATGTCATAATATTGTTGAAAATATATTGAAATTAATGATTTTATTATGAATATTAAATTATGTAACAATTATATAATACTTGAATTTATTATAAATGTATTATTTTATTTATTTTTTTAAATATTATTTAATTAAATGTTTTTAACCATGGTCTGTCTGAATACTGGATTCTGATTGGCTGGCAGGTATGCATTAAAACGTTTTAATGCACAGGTAGTTCCAAGTCAGTTTAATCACTGTTCTGTATTAATGTGCTTCTTTAATTGAACAAACTTGTCAACGCTTCCCCACAACTTTTATTAAGATACTAGATTGCTGCATTATATTCCTCAGCAACAAGGTGTAAAATCGCTGTTTTTGAAGTAACACAGCCTAATTGTTTGTATAGAGACATGCAGACGAAGGTAACGCCCACAAAACTGTCATCTCTCTCTCTCTCTCTCTCTCTCTCTGTCTCTCTCTCTCTCTCTCTCTCTCTCTCTCTCTCGACCAATAATTAATTCCAATAAATGCTATAATTCATTCAAATAAATGTGATCTTACCTCACTATATCATCTCTGAGTCTGATTTGAAGCGGGCAGAATGCTAGATCTAACCAGCCGTAACTGAATAAAATAACCATCATTTTTAGCCTTCCGGTTAAATATTACACTGCAAACATCATTAACAGCTTTAACTTGTAAATGCTTGCAAATGACCAAGGTATAAGTGGGATAATGCACGGCTAGCTGTACATTAAACGATTTTAATGCACTTTGACCAGCTAACCATGCATTATCCCTTGCATATATAATATAAAATATATTTTTGTTAATGAGGTGAGAATAGGCTCCATTTGTTTGATTTTGTTTTCTTGTTTTCAGAGAATCATATATCATATATTAATGTATTGTTATTTTTTCAAATATTATTTAATATGTAAAAATAAGCTTAATTTTTTTTTAGGCCAGATAGCTTATTTAATGTAATAAATAAATAAATAAAAAAGTATATTTGTCTTATTTTATCGGTGTTTAATTTTTTTTATTTTATTTTTTACTGAAAAACAAGAAAAAATTGTTCCACTTTCTTGGTCCAATAATAATTTTCATTTATATGTACTGTTTAATATGGCTTTGTCATTTATTTCATTGTAATCTCCATACTGTTGATTCATTCATAAGGCCACTAAAACATTTACATTGAGTTTCCCACCAAAAAGCTTTTTCCCACAGTATGTACCGTATTCCTCCCCTCTCACATGGAGCAAGTGTTTGAATCACTCCAGGCCAAGTGTTACGTTTATCCAGATGCGTTTTCTATAAAACCTCATATAGGGATGAGAATCTCCATTCGAGTCAGTGCAGGACCGGAGTCCATTAGGAGAATCCCAAGAACCATTCTCCAGCGGGGGCCCTTGAAAAGTGGGCTGAAGGGGGAGGGGGGGATCTCTGGAGAAATTGAGATTGGAAGCAGATGTTGGCCCAAGAAAGCCATAGAGGAGGTGGGGAGGTTTCGGAAAATTCTCAGGCCTCAGTCTTCACTTTCTGGGCCCTGCCTCTGTCGACCAATCGCAGGACATCAACGGCCCATTTGAAGGGCGTCAGGAGCGGCCCGATTGGTCGAGAGGCCGACCGTGGGCGCAGGGAGCAGATGTCCTGGGAAAGGCGTGCTAACTCCCAAACGAAGCCCAGTAAACGAGAAGTGAAAACATTCGATCCCGAGCAGAGTTTGTGTTCAGCCAGCTGCTCTTACATACGCACATGCACACAGCGCACTTGTGCAAACATGTGCATGGAATCGCACACTGTGGTTTATAAATCTACATGATGACGACTGCATAAGCACATTTTTCTTGTAAATACCAAATATTACATTACTGATGTGGGTTTTGCAGGCGTAGCAAGAGACCAGCACTTGCCTTTTTATAACAATACGAGCATAATAAATGCAGTTCATCGTGAGCGCTGACATGCACCAAGCTTTTAGCACTGTATCAGGTATTGAATGCGATGGAGATCTTCCGCTGACCCTCAATCTACCCTTTTTGGCTCTGGCTCAACAAACACACTCGCTTCTCATTGTACCTGTCTAGCAGTTTATAAGCCATCATGGCTTCTGAAACAAAAATCAATCAGCATTCCTGATGCAAAGTCCACATTAACATCTGAAGACATCTCCATTTCCCGTCTCGAATGCCAGGTCCCTAGCTTTTGGCCCTTAGTGAATACGGCGCACCCCGGCGAGCGCGCTCTCATCTGGGCAGGGGTCTGTGTGAGTCGGCAGCACATGACGGGAGACCCGGACAAGGACAAGTGTAATAAAAATGCAAATCGCAGGCAAAGCTTGGGCGACCCGAGCCCCGACCCCCCTACACCCACATAATACACTTCCCACCTGTGGCTAAATCTGGGTCAGGACGTCTTCACTCAGACTGAGAAACATGAAAGAGAGAAAATCAAAGTGTCTGCGAGACGCTGAATGACTGAAATGACATTTAGAAGCTCTTTGTTGTTTCCTCTTCAATCGTATTTAAATATAAATACAAATTGGCCTCACAATATACAAATCATTTATTTACTGTGAAGATAAATTAGTAGATTAACCCTTTAATTTCTGAGGTTTTTGTTTATTTTTAATTTTTTTTTTCTACCAGACAATAAATGGAATAATTTGTCATAAGTATAGAATAATTTAGAAATATTTGCATTTGATTTAAATGGAAATGCAAATTGGCCTCAATTATATTAACAGTATATCTAATATATTTATTGTGAACGTAAATGAGTAGATTAACCCATTAATGCCCAGATGTTTGTTTCTTTCATCCATCCATTCATGCATCAATTTTTTTTTATTTTTTTTATTTATTTATTTATTTATTTTTACCAGAGGTGTCTTAGTTATAATCATTTGTACGTTGTTAATAATTTGTAACAAATAAATACATAAGCTAAAAAAATAAATAAATACATAAAAAATTATTTGCTTTTAAAATAGTGAATATTAAGGTGTTTTGCACATCCGTTTGAATAGATAAATAAAGTAACACCCTAAATGAATGAAATTACATTCATAAGGTCTTTATTATTTCCCATTTAAAGGTATTTAAATATAAATGCCAATGAGACTCACAATAGTATAACTAGTTTATTTATTGTGAACATAAATGAGTGGATTAACCCATTAATGCCCATGGTTTATATTTATTTATTTATTTATTTAAATTTATTTATTTTCTACCAAAGGTGTCTTAGAGTCATTTTAATATATTTATTAGTGATAAATTAATAGATTAACCCATTAATGTTTATTTTTAAGAGATATCATAATTACAATAATTTTCCATTAAAATATTTGATATTAAATTAAACAAACAAACAAACTAAAGCTGCCGTTTGCAATTCTGAGTAAACAAATATTTCTAGATGAAAAAAATCATTTGGCACCTTTACCCAAAGGCTTACAGTAAATGGGTTAAAATAAAGATGATAATTTGTAAGCAGATCATGAGTCATCGCTGAAACCATGAGAATAGAGATAGATCAGACACTGATAGTCCAATAGGATCGGTTATGGGGCTGTAATGAAGTCCCAAGACAGTGTTACTGATCCCTGGTAATATTGACCCGAACCAGATTCGACCGTTCAGGACAATGAGCCCAGAATAGAAAACCTTGTTATGAAGAGGACATTGGGGAACCAGGAATGGGCTCGTATTTCACAAGCTCTGGCGTAATGGAACCAGTGAGAGGAGCTTAACATGCGTCATGAGGGCCATCTCTCTCTCCATCTCCTCACGGGGATACATGCCGCATTTTGTGAGTTAAATTATCACAATAAGATCAGCTTTTGGAGCACAGATAGCCTCACATCTCCAATGACAGGACCAGGCAGCAGTGACATAAAAATCATGCAGAAGTTCAGTCAGATATCATTAGATGTGTTTACATGCACTGAAAGATTCAGATTCAGTCGCCATGATCAACACTGGAGAAACTTATTGTGAAAATGTTACTAGAGCCACAGTGAGTACATCACTTGCTCACGAATCCTCTGCAGTGAATGGGTGCCGTCAGAATGAGAGTCCAAACAGCTGATAAAAACATCATAATAATCCACAAGTAATCCACACCACTCCAGTTCATCAGTTAACATCTTGTGAAGTGAAAAGCTGTGTGTTTGTAAGAAACACATCCATCAAGATAAGTCCAACCCATGGTTCTGCCCAAAATACAAGTCCATAATCCATAATCCAAGTGAAAAAGTACATCTGCTGTTGTCTCTTACATCAAAATCCACAAACATTTTTTTAGCACTGTTTTGGACTGTTTTTGCTTATATATTTGTTCCTTGGAGTGGTGCAGATTACGGTGATGTTTTTTATCAGCTGTTGGGACTCTCATTCTGATGGCACCCATTCACTGCAGAGGATCAATTGGTGAGCGAGTTATGTAACATTTTTTTTTTTTTCCCAAATCTGTTCCAATGAACAGATTGGGTGAATTATTCCTTTAATATATTATGTTTCGACCCAAACAAGGCAGCTGACGAAGACCTTTATTATTACAGTTTTATAATTGCAGATAAAACAGTTTTTTTATTATTTCTTTAATTTTGATTCTTTTTGACCATGCACCTGTTCTAGTTATGTTTCTAGTTATGTGCACCCACTACTTCGAATTGAAACTTTAAAAATAGTCATTATACTTGCGATTCTGTTTGCTGCTGATGCTGCAGAATTTCACTCACTTTTATTTTTCGATTTTTTAGGGGCATTTGTCTGCTTGTACAGGAGACAGCTGAGGCCAGCCATAGACTTTAACATAAATTTTTGTGCTCAGACTCCACACACTCCTCCATCTCCTGCATAGGACGCTTGAAGCTATGTGTGTGTGCGTGTTCTCTGTGTGTACATTCTGTGTGTGTGTGTGTGTGTGTATGTGTGTGTACTAGAGAGAGACAGAGAAATTCTTCAACAGTCTGCAGGCATAGGACATCACCTAACTTCACCACTTATGACACTTTTGCACTTGCAAAGAGTTTTTTTCTCTCTCTTTCGTTCTTTCTTTCTCTGCCTTTTCTTTCGTTTTTTCACTGAACCGTAATGGAAAATTACCTCAGACAGATATGAAAATTACCCTTTTGAAATCCCCAACTGTAGGTGCCTTCAAACCCACAGATACACCGTGTTTGTGTAACCTGACAACCATTTTCAGCATTTTTCAACTGCATAGTGCTTCTCAAACACACTCAGAAAATCTACTACGTTATATTTATAATTATACGCATATTGAAGGTACCTGTCAAAGGCATTATATTTAAGCAAGATCAGATTCTTTATGAACAAGTGATGAGATGAAGTGCTCTAGTGTGTGTATGGGTGAAGCATGTGATGACTGTTGCATGCAGATATAAAGCAGACAAAGGTGAAGGCAAGAGAGGAACCACCTGCAAATGTGAACCTGCTGAATGATGTCTAGAACACACAGACCTTGAACATTGTGTGCATGTGTGTGGTCAGTTACGGACATTAGGAGATTTTTGGAGAATGAAACATTTAAGACAAGACACTACAGCTGAAATCTTTAATGCACAGGTCAATTTTGGGCTATTTTGCTTCCATAACTTCTTTCAGTATGTTGAATCCCATCTGTAAAAACATTTAATAGGTCAATAAAATGAAACAAGAATTCCAAACCTTGCTTTAGGTTTTCAGATTTCTGTTCTGAGAATGAATGAAAATGAGTGCATATATAATTAGATAATCCCTCATTTGCATATTTAAACATAACATTTCAGAAAATGTGTAATCCAAAACAATTGCCGCGATTAATCAGCTGGGGAAAGTTTGGTGATATCTATCATCTAACATGTTGACCCAGTTCAGCTGTAGTGTTTTGCCTTCAGCAAGTAATATATTGCTTATCTTTTATTGATCTCACTCAGGCCAACATTACTTTGAGCCCCATGATTTAAAAAATGTAGAATATGTATATGAGACCAAGTATTTTGTGCTGCCCAAAAGACGGCTGTAATAAACATTTAACATGTCATCGAATTGGACAGAATATCTTGGATGTTTTATGTGCAAATGTCAAAGAGAGAAACTGCATCTACACAGAGCATACTGGAATACAATATGTAAATAGAAAATGCTGATTGGCAGAATATCAGACCACCGTGACCAACTAACACTGTTTATCGACTCAGAACACAGTCATTTTAAGACCTAGTTACCAAAAGACAACAGTGTGTGCAACTAGTGCACACAAAATAACAGAAAAAAGTCTCTCTTTTTGTTGCCCTGTGCTCTGATTTTGCACAACCTACTGACTCTTTCTTTCCACAGAAGCGAGATCCGTATTTTCAGCTAAATTGTGAAATCTATCACTCGTACCTGGTGAATCCCCTGCGAGTTCAACTGCAACAGCATAGGAACACTTCAAAAAGTAGGTATGGACAACTTGAGGCACAAATCTTTGAAAAGTAAGAATATTTCCCAGAAATAAAGGGGATAAATGTAGAAATTGCATTGCCCATCCTTACCTGCAATGTGTGTGAAGAAAACACCAGACTCAAATGGCACATTAATAGTTTATATGTGCATATATCCATATAATATCCATAACCTACTCACATATATGAGAAAAATGCTAATTATATAACAGTTAAAACATTAACATGCATTTCAAAATGTCTTAGTATTTGGTTTGTCTCTCTTTCTTTCTAGTAAGCAATGGAAGCAAGAACAACTGAACATCTATATAAAGCAGTCACATTATGCACACAAATGTACTTATTTGATTAGTGACCTAGAAATATTTTCTTCATTTATGTCAAAGTATCTTTGTTTTACATTGTTCAATATCATAAAACTCCCTGTTTATTTATGGGTATAAATGAAATTCTCAGGAAAAAAAAAAGTTCAAAGCTTCTAAGTAGGGCGGGACTCTAAGGTACACTGAAAAGAATTATACTATTTTTTTTTTTTTTTAAGTTAAGTTAAGTGGTTGTAATTTATTTTAGCTAAATTTAAATTAAAAAAAAAAAAATCAAAGTTAGTCAACTAAATTTGTTTAAATGTAGCTAAAATAAATTGATTGCAACCACTTACCTTAAAAAATCATTTAGTAAATTCAATGAATTGTTTTTTTTTTTGTTTTTTTCAGTGTACAAAAGCTAAAAGGTATGTCTTTGTACCCTAAAATATACATATTAATACCATAAAGCTACATTTGCGTACTTTAAAAGTACATATTAGTACCTTTTGAAAGGATAGCGGCCCAGAGACAGCTTTTGTACCTTTTATTCTGAGTGTGTAGCCTCAGAATTGTGGACCTGATTGAATGTGTGATGTTTTTTTTTTATTTTTTAATGTTTTAGCAATATAAACCCATATTTGTATACTCAAGAAAGAGTCTTTGGATCTTGACAGAGAGCACAGACAGTCATAAAATGAAGAGACGACCCTTGTCATTTGTAATTTATTGTACTGAGGTTACACTTATGAATGGACTCAGTGTGTCCGTTTTAGTTCTTACGTCAGGGGCCTTTTTTTTAGGGCTGTTGCTGCGGAACATATTCCCGTCCCCTTCCTCAGAAGAGCCTGTGGTGCATGTAAACCCCTAGCATACGATGGCCAGAGGAGCAGCACACCAATCTTAAGTGTGAGAATCAAAGGCAGCAGCCTCTGTCTTTCCGTGATGTGACGATGAAAAACTCCATCTGTGGTATTTATGATGATTAGCAATGAAAGAAACGAGCTGCTCATTTAACCAAGACTCATAATAAACAAAACCACAAATCTGCCGCAAAGCCTGCAGCGCTGCAAGGTGATAACTGTGTGTGTTTGCAACTTCATACCTGTGTTTGTGCGAGCGTTGGGTTGCTATGGGTGTGTCTTCCTTCGTGCCACTTTGATTCAGCATTATTGGCCAAAGATTCAATTTGAAATAAGGAAGATGCATATGAATCATTTTCTCCACATATATTTTAATAACATAACAATTTAAAGTACAATAAGAAATAGAAGCTACTGTTTATAAAACTCTCCAGCAAAACATAATGATGGGCCAGCATCAGCCTTATCTATACAGAACTGTATAAGCAGACAGGTCTTTAAATTCCTTAAATTTGACTTTTTTTTTTTTTTCCATTTCATATAAAAGAAAATTCGCTACATTTTGTCCTGCGCTACCTTTTTTTTTTCTTTTTTTTTTCCACGAAAGCACCAGCTGTCTGCATCTCATATTTCAAAGTTTATAAAATATAAATTATTGAAAAATATCAAAATGTTTGTGAACTAAATACATTAAAATTCTCATTTTAACAAGACAATACAGAAATATAAAACATACAAAATAAGGCAAAATTGTGGGGAAATAAAAACAACACTCGTCAATATGAATATGCATGTATGTATCTGTCAAAATTGTTCATTTTCACACAAAATGCATCACTTTTGCAACTTTTACAATCAGGACAAAGATGCATTATGATTTGGACCTTGTCAAATTATCAAATTAACTCATGTAACATGCCACTGGCTTTCGGTTGTGGCTTTAACAAACTCACACTTTCCTCTTGTTATTCCAGAGAGACTTTTTTAACACTATGTACTGCTTCTTCAAGTGATGTAGCACTTTTGTTGTTGTTCATAGCAGGACGGCTGCAACTGAAATCAGCTCATCTCTGATTTAAAGACTTTTATTCTGAGCTCTCATGAATGTGTTCCCAGTTTATTGTTTAATCTAGCCATTTTATGAAATGTTATCTGTAAAAATAGACAATTCCAAAGCTACACCAATCAGGATGGGTAGCATTCTGCCACTGTAAACAATACGGTTTGTTTTCTTAGAAGAACGTTCTTTACTTTGACTTTTCCCACAAGGTCTTGTGTACGAGACCCTTCCCACACAGTGAAATGCTGGGCTGAAGAAAACACAAACTGAATCTGACTGCCATTAAAATACCGGTAACACTTTTCATGTGCAGTTTCTCCGGGACACTGTAATATAACTCTGGCTTGACTAAAATACTGCATTTTTCTGAGCCATTACGAAACTTACTCCCATGTTGGATGTCATGACGTTTGTTAGCCAGTCATAGCACACGCCATCATCTTCAAGTATCAGCATGATCTGGTCTTCCTCCTATCTTAACCTTATATCAGCCACTAACAGTAACACTTTCACAAACCATCTGGAAAATCAAACGCAGCCCAACAGATCCTTCGTTTCTGCTGTGATATCCATCTCACGTACTTTGCCAATCCAGAAGCATGCTGAAGCGTGCACTTTTTTCAACATGGCTAACTTGGCCACGTCTGTCTCAAGGTTAAGAGGCCTCGCTTTATGGCTTTCGGTTCAGTCTAGCGCAGCCAGCAAACCGTTTGAGGCCCGGTTGAGTGACATTTCAGTTATCACCAGCCCACACGCTTCAGTTAACCTTGAGAAAACACAGCAAGTTCATAAAGACGGTGTGCTATATTAAGGCAAAACTTTATGAAAAACCATTCATGTACAAACAAACAGAGGCAAGAAACATCTGATGTCTTTTGTCTTAATACAAGCGATAAAACGACACCTCGTTTTCACCACAAGCGTGTCACCGTTGAGAAGCCAACGGCTGCTTTCATTTGCGTCTCTCACTCACACTCTCAGTTTGACTGAGGTACGTCTCTTTCAACTGAAAAGGGCGAGACTCTGGTATCTATTTTGATCTGGTGATCAAAAACAGCATTTTCAGCTATGGACATTGTTGTAAGAGCAAGCCATAACCAAGCATGACCTTAAAAGAAGCGGAGAGACTATCTAGCTAAGCACAGTTTGACTTCAATAAACCTTCTTATGAAAACATACAAAACGGCGCAATCTCTGTCCGGACAGCACCGCAATACGACAAATTAATACTGACACACATAGATCATTAAGAAACCATAAAAAAATTTAAAAGAAAAAACTTTTTGTTATTTTGGTCCGGCTGAGAACTCTTCCTCGTGGTTGGGTATGCAAGGAGACAGAAACAGTAAGCAACTCAATTGTAAATATTTCTGCGATATTCCTCGTCTCTAATTTTGGCAACGTGTTTAATAACAGGAGCGTTCAGTCCGAGAAATGTCCATCTCATTGTTCTCTGTTCCTTCCCGGTGTTTGTGCTACTGGGTCAAAACGGCAGTTCTACCTGGACTTAGAGTTTTCCCTTCCCGCAGAGCTATAAACAATACAGATGCGTAAAGTCTATGGATTCTAAACTTTGGTAAATGTTTTGATGCTTCCTCTTTTTTTGTCCCGTGTGAGCTTAAAACAAGACTGGACCACGACTAAGTGTTAAGATGGAATGTGATTGGACCCAAAAATGGACGCCCCGTTTTCTTTCCAGGGTCTGTGAAGGGCTTTTTCAGCCTTTTTTTTATTTTTATTTCCAACGTCCGAAGTTTACTCATCCGTGTCGGGCTTGACATCTAACATGGTGTGCAGCTCTTCGGGAGTGTATCCCAGCAAGCTTTTCAAGTCACACACAAAGCGGTAGACGTAGCGCTTGCCGGACGTCTTGTGGATGATGTTTTTGTCGTAGTAGTAGCGCAGACCGCGACTCAACTTCTCGTAGTTCATCTTGGGCTTGTTTTTCCTCTTGCCCCATCTGCGTGCCACCTAGAGGTCAGGGAGACACGGGTCAGGATCATGAACACACACAATGTTCATGAGATTCATTCGCGTGTGTAACCATGCTGCTGTCTTACTTGCAGTAGTGGTGCCAATGTATAGAGATTGTATCAGATACTACTAGAGAAAAAGCGATCATTGGTTTTCAGATGATAAATGGCACCGTGTGGTTAGTGTGTGAAGAACAGCAGCCAGCTACACACTCATTATTTAACATTTGCATTTACCCAACTAGTATACATATACAATACATATAACAATTTTTTTTCTTAAGATTGTTTTATTTCTACTTTTTAATAAATATTGGTAATATGAGCATTACAAAACTTTGTCTGTTATTGTCATTGTATCAATTGTAAAAAATAAAAATACATATTAAATGTAAATGTAAAAATACATATTGTTCAATCTGTTATACCACATGATTTCCAAATTGTACCATGATATTTTAGCATGTCAATGTTTTTCAAGGATATATTCAGTTATTACCATAGCACCAATGTTATTAAAGCATCATTGAAATATTATAGTTTTTATTAATATTTTAAATTGAATTTATTTTTTATATTTTATATTTAAATATTTTTTTAGAAATGTTTTTTGTCATTTTATATGATTTTTTTTTTTTAAATGTCTATATAGATTTTATTTCTTTTTATTTCGGTTTTAGGTATATTAGCGCATAAAGTAAACTAAGTGAAAATGAGCAATGTTGGCTCAGTTTATGTAATAATTTATATAAATAAAATCAGTTTATTTATTTAATTATGTTTCCATTTTATTACAGTTAATGTTCATTTCAAGCAACTATTTGTAATGGTTTCAGTTAACAAAATTATTAAGTAAATAAATACATTTCTCTCAGATAAATAGTTTTTTTGTTTTGTCTTGTGTTTGCGTGTTTTTACTTATTTTTATTTTTATTTTATTGTATTTATTTTTTTTAGAGTACTTTTTTTTTTTTTTTTTGGAGTCTAACCCTTCCCGACTACACCGGCAGAATGTTGACTGTATAATCGCTCACCTCATCAGGGTCAGAAAGCTTGAACTCCCAGCCGTCTCCAGTCCAGCTGATGAAGGACTGGCAGGATTTGTCTGTCAAGAGCTCCAACAGAAACTGCCAGAGTTGGATGGGTCCACTGCCTGAACAGAGACACAACACCACCACTTAATACAGCCCCATGGAGGATGTTCACAACAAAATCTCAATAGCACATACATGAATCACATATCAAAGTAGCATGTTATTACCATTCTAGATTTTTCAGTTCTAGATTTCCTACTGTATTAGTGCATTAAGCATTTGTATCCCAGTCCAAACTGAGTCTCACATGCCATTAGCTTTATGTCACTCCGCATGAAAACAGAGATGGCTGAGACACAATGGAGTATTGACTGGCTACTGCTCAGACTGCATGTCCTACTTGAGCTTTGGACTCTTTATGTGAATTCCAAAGCACTGACATCATTTGGATTTTGCCCCAAGGCTAAATATCTGGCAGATAAATGTGTTTGATCATGCAGGCCATGATGTATATGTCTGCATGTATCTGAAAGCACGCATGTGTGCGATGTCGACATGTGTGTGAACGGCTGTGTGGGTGTGAGAGAATGAAGCCCTTGGCGGACATCTGCAAACCGAGAGGCTTTTCTCACAGGCTCCAACATCGCATTCGCCCCTAACCGTGCCGGGGTCAACTTTAAAGACTTTAGCCTTTCTGCACGGTGGCATATTTAAGGAGACATTTGAAATATTGCAAACGTGCATGTTAATGCATTTGATTGTGAGAAGCGATTTAAGGGCTAGCGCGAAGGGTTTATGCGGTCGTGTTGACCTACAGCACGAGATCTATCCTGCAAGGGCTTCACAGCGTGTAGGCAGCAGCAGAGCAGCTCGTGCACCCGTCTAGATAAGCTTTGCTTTTTTTCTTCATCTTGTGGTTTGTGTTCATTAAAATGAACCATCATTTCATATCACACCTGCTGCAAAACAAGAGCGAAGAGAAGAGAGAGACTCTCAATTTTCCTTGCAGAATTCCTGCAGGTTTAGGGATGCACAATATATACGTACCATATTGATTATCAATTGGCAATACTGAAGTTTTTTCATTTATCAGTGGGCTATCGATATTGGAGAATTAATTGTGCATGCTCATTTCCCCTATTTTTACATTTAGATTACTTTTGACGTCATTTCAAAGCAAAATCAATCAAATCAAATTGAAAAAAAAAAAAAAAAAAAAAAATCACAAAAAACTTTTTTTTTCATTCTGTATAATTTAATGTTGTGATGCTGAAATTCAAGATTTTATTATTCATTTATTTAAACAAAGTAGTATGTAGAAATAATCTTCTTAGTGTATTGATTATCAGCAAGAAAATAAAATATAAAATGCATTTTAAATATATACAAATATAAGTATTTAAAATTATTTTATTTTTCATTTATTTAAACAGTAGTATAGAATTGTAATCACTTTCATTTTTCAGTCATCAGGAATACAATAAAATAAAACAAACAAAAAAATAAATAAATAAATAAATAAAATAGTGTAATTGGGCAGAGTTACACTAATATTGGTGCAACCTTAATTTATATGCTTTCAGGACTTATTTTAGATTAGCGCATTATTCAGAATTATTCAGAAGACAGAAGACACATTATGTCACAATGTCACATAATGTAAAGTAATAATGTCACATTATTACTTTAAGCATAGACTGTATGCTACATGTATTCAGTTACCTAATCTGCATTATTCCTTTGGTGCATTGGGCGGGAAAGCAACGCACATGCAATATACATGGCGATAACAGCAGGCACAATTCATTCTTAGTGAATTCCCCACTGCGTGTTACATCCAGCTAAAAATATCCTTGCCGATAATGCAATAAAACACTAATGCAATTCTGAAACAGATTATCTCATCAACAATTCAACAGTTCATTGTAACCCTCTCCCTCTCTGTCTGTCTGCCTCTCTTTGTCTCCATCTAAACATATGAATCACTAAAATCACTCATCTGGATCAATGCAGTGATCTGTTTATGTAGGTAAATGCATTAAAACACATTGTAGCTCGGCTACTGTAACACACCCTCATCAGACCCAAAGAGGCCGGGAATGAAAAGCAATCGGTCTGTCCTCTACACATCTGAACCAAACCCTCAGACTGACAGACAAATCCACCGCAGACTTTCAGCAAAGCTTTAAGAGTACATTAAGGCCATTTTACTTGAAGTGAGTGCATGATTACATCAAGCGAAGGCGAGGATTTCTGAAAACAACTTGGAATGCTAACACTGAGCTTAAAAGGATAGGTCACCCTAAAACAAATATTTTTGTGTGAATTATTATTTATACTCGTCCTCGTGTCATTCCAGATCTGTATGACTTTTTTTATTCCATGAAATATAAAAAGAAGATGTTTAGCAGAATGTTCACTCTGTACTTCTCCATCCAATGAAAGTGAATAGTGACCAATATCCAAAACACATAAAAGTGAAGGTAACACTTTACAATAAGGTCCAATTTGGTAACATTAGTTAACATGAACAATGAAAAATACTTCATCTAAAATACTAATCTTAGTTCATGTTAATTCTGACATCTAATACGTTATTGAAATCAAAAGTTATTATTTGATGGACCTGAGCTAACATGAACTAACAATGGACAGCTGTATTTTTAATAACTAACATTAACAAAGCTTAATAAATGGTATAAATATTGCTAGTTAATGCATTAATGGAACCTTATTGTAAAGTGCTTCCAAAGTTGTCATTGGTTCTTCAGTGTTAGTTATCATAACTCTTGCTCTTTGTCAAATGAGACAAAGTTATCAATGCTGACCACCCAGTCCCCATTCACTTTCACTATATGGGAAAAAAAAAAAAAAAACAGCATGAGCATTCTTCTAAATGTCCTTTTGTGGTCTTTGAGTAAACGATGACGATGATGAGTTTTATTTTTCTTGGTGAACTGTCCCTTTAATATGTGCATGTGTCTTTATAAGGAAGCCGCCCTGTAAAGTTAAAAATCAGCCGTCGCTGAAGAAAGTGTGTTGCGGTACTGTGGTTGTGCTGCTCTCCTCACAGATCTGATGGATTTGTACGTGCATATGTGATTAATGATGACAAACACGAAACCTCAGAGCTCTTAGAGCAAATAGATCTTTTTTGTCACTTGCTGTCTTTATCTACCTCATCTCTGAACTCTGAAGGCTGTTGTTTTGACACTGCGGTAACACCCGTAAAAACAGGTAGTTCTGTCCATTATAGAAATATGTTTTGCAGTATTCCTCATGCATGTTCACATATACAGAAACAAAAGCATTTTACAATCTATTACGTGATATATGACTATTATGTCTCGTTTTTTGGGCTTGGATATATTATGGAGAATTCCAGATGACATCCAACTCAGGTACAGGCAAAACAGTGCTTTATATGTTCAAAGAAACCTTAGCTTCCCAAAATAGAAATACACATAGTGAGTGCAGCCTGTGTGTGTGTTCTTTTACGGTAGGGAAGTGTTTTCTGTTGCGTTCTCAGATATATGAGCAGATAGGTTCGAGACGTATGGCACAAGGTTAAAAAAGCCCCTCAAAGATGGGCCGATAAAGGAGCTCTCATCTTAAGTGCACAGGGCTGCTATCACTTTGTGCTGCACCCTCTGTTGCCAAGACGACCTGGGAAATGGGTTGAGATGTGGGCCGCAGATAAGGAGTACAAGATGAAAACAGCAGAAAAAGAAACGGAGAGCTGGTGGCAGTGACAGAAGCGGGGAGGGAAGGAACGTGTGTTTTGATGTGAAGAGGCCGGGGTGTGGCGTGTTTGCTGGTATACGAGCCGCTCGCAAAAACACTGCCATGACTTTCTTACAGTCATGTAACAAATGTGGCTCTGCGGTTACCAAGTGCACCAATGCATTCAAAACTGGTGCACGACTCGTCTTCACCGATCCGCCAGCAGCCGTGTCCCAGTAACATGAGAAGAGACGTCTCCATTAGCAGGACTAGTGCATAAACATGTGATTCCAAATGCTTGCTGATTCCTTTTTTTCATCATAGATATTTCATTTGTCACTGTATTTTTATGATATGGCATATGATATCATATATATGGAATAACATTATATGATATTTAATATGATGTTACTTTATATATGATATATGAAGAAACATGTTATGCAATATGACATATAAATATGATTTATGATATAATGAATAACATGTGCTTTTTGATATGATATGGTATGCAATAAGATATATACATATACATACATATATACATATATATATATATATATATATATATATATATATATATATTGAATAACATTCTTTGATATAATATGGTATAAAGTATATAATTTGGCATGCAATATTTAAAATATGATCTGGAATGACTCATCATGTGCTATCTGATATGATATATGGAATGGCATGTTTTTTTTTTTCATATGGTATACATCATATGAATATTGCATGCAACATGTAATAATATTTATGATATATAGAAAAACATACTTTAAAGAATACCACGCCAGTACCATGGTACATGTTCAAAAAACATTGTATTACCATGCAACATAATACCATTTTACCATGCTCATCTTTTTTTAAATAGTATAAAAGTACTAACTTCAGTGAAGTTATTATTGCTGGTCTTGTGTATGACTGTGAAACTAGGCTATGTCTCAAGGCGCTGGCTTTCTGTCTTGTGCTTATTTGAATTCTGACTCATTTGGGTTTATTGCATGAGTAGGTTGTGTACATGAGCGGTGAATGATTGAATTCGGGGTAATGCTGACCTGTGTAGCCAGCGAGCGCAGCCGCCGGGATGACCGGTTTGTCCTTGCTGAGGTCCGAGCGCTCCCGTACGTAGTCTTTGAAGGTACCCTTGGGTTTGTGTCCGTGCAGTGCAGTGGGATAGTCCTCCGAGTCGAAGCTGTCGTAGGAGGGAACTCTCTGTAGGCTGTTGAATGACGACTGACTACTCCAGGACTGAGTCAGTCTGTCGCAGCTCTCGAAACTGTCAATGCTCTCAAATGAATCTTGACCTCCCAGCTTACCTGCGACAGATTTCACTGTTATTAAAGATCATTCACAGTCATTTTTCATTCCACATGTTCAAACAGACAGTGTTTTGATCTGACGCATGTTGTATGGAAAAGAGGAGCATGTACATTCAACTAAATATCTCAAAAAAATAAATAAATAGTATAACAGTAGTATGGTGACACTTAAAACCAACAGGCTTTTCCTTTAAAGATCAGCGTCCTCATTCATAAAGACATGCATAAAATGTTCCAGTATAGTTAACTAAAACTAAACCAAAATTAAAAATGTGAAATTAAATAAATGTAAGTTGATGTAATACAATAACTAAACCTGAAAAAAAGTATAAATCACACACACACACACACAACAAAATTAAAATGTAAAATTTAATCATATAAAAACTGATTTAAAATATTAATAAAACCTATAACCTCAATTATGCTAAAATAACACTGAAATGTTCCTAAATACGAATGTACAACAATTTCTGAAATGTAAAAAAAAAAAAAAAAAAAGTTATTATTTATTTTTTTTTTTTTTCGGGAAATGAAATATATTTATTGAATTAATTTCAGTGACATATTTTTTATAAAGCAGTTGCCTGTTTGCACATATAATAGTATTAACGCACATTATCTTTACATTGTAATAAACAATGCTGGATTATTTTAATTTATGAATGCATGTACTGTAAGTATATAAGAATGCGAAATGTTTGCACGCTTACTTTTCAGTTGGCGTACATATAAGAATATTTTCACATCAATTTTTGACTTTATAAATCCTGATTTGTTCCTCACTTGTTACATAGCATAAACTCCATGGAATTTAGGATCAAATCAGATTGTATGTGTGTTTTATAAATGAGGCCCCTGGCCTTTATTTCTACCCATGAACCCAATGTCTTTGGTTACAGAAGGTGCAAAGTTTGGCAACTACAACAGCCAGAGAAGTTCACAAGCAGTCTAGACCCAACCACGTGGAAAAATCCAGAACTGGTCCACACCACACTGTGTTTCTCTTACACAATTTCCATTTGGAAATATTTGGGTTTTCTCTAATTGGAAGAAAATCAAAACAAATTGCTTGTCTATTTTTGGCCAAGCTGGAGATAAAAGGCCGGTCTCGATTGAATGTCAATTACAGAATGAAAGATAATACAGAGCTGGGACTGATCCTGAAATCCTCAATTGAAAAATTGAAGCCACATGCGAGTTTGGTGGCACCACAAATACTTTCCCACGCAGGAAAAACACAGCGCCGTTGCCAAAGCTGGGATTTACTCCACAGTGCGTACCTAGAGGGCAAAAACCCAATCTCTGCGTTGTTCAAAAATATACAAGCGACTTTAACAAATCTTAACGTCCAATCCAAATCGTGATCATTTGTTCAGCTGCACGATTGTTAGACAGGAGGGGTTTATTCGAAACCAGACGTACGTGAGGTAAAGTTACTTCATGAGAAACCGGAACGCTCTTTTCACACTTTACACCTCTCGCTCCTTACGAGAACCTCAGGTTCACAAAAACACCTCGTACTCCAGTAACGTAGCCTCACGCAGACGCCTTGACACAAAAGACAGCTACCAGCGCTCTGTGGCTTCAAACATCTCTCACTTTGAAGCAAACAGCTTTGTTTTTCTCTCCTTATTCCCCACCGCAGTCGACAGCATCTCGAGATGGTGTAAGGTAGAACCGCAAAGAAACCCAACGGTCTACTTCATTCCCTGGCAATGCATGCATAACTGCAGTAATGCGAGATGAGAGCGGCATTTCGGAGACCACACACTGCTGATCACTGCGGGGGTGATGGGGATCAATTTAAGCCCCGATGGGAGATCGTAAACACGCATCTAAGACGAGAGGAATTAGCTTTCGCCTCCCGAACATTTATGCCGTATTAATCTAGACCTCGCATGAACATGGTTTCATTTGCATCGAAACGTGTGACCTTTGGCCCATACTCACCTCTGCTAATGCGACCCACACACATGTTGTCGGGTGACACAACTTCCTGTTTGACTGAAAAATAGTCTCCCTGCAGCGGATTGAGAGGCGTGTCTCGCAGTATAACGTTGGGATATTCGCTCTCGTATTTGAGCGACAGCAGGTCTTCTGAGCTGATCGGGTGGAGGGTCTGGTAGGACTCTGTGATGAAGCTCGGCTCTGAGTATTCTGACGGAGGGACGCACTGAGGATGTTCAATGCCATAGTCTGGAGGAAAGAACGACAAAAAGAAGACAAATTTAAAAAGAAGAGTATTTGCGAAGACCTTTTCCATAAAATGGCATAGTGACCAAAGACTGTCGGCACCAGGGCTATTATTATTATTATCTAAAAAAATAAAATAAAATAGTGCTGTCTAACAATTAATCGTGAGTAATCGCATCCAAAAGTTTTGGTTTACATAATATGTGTGTGTGTACTGGGTATATTTATTATGCATATATAAATACACACACATGCATGTATATGTTTCAGAAAAAATATGTTATATTTATATATTAAATGTATTTATATATTATATATTTTGGATGTGATTAATCGTGATAAATTGCTTGGCAGCACTAAAAAAAATTCATCACTTGTAATTAAATAAATATTATCTGAAATAAAATTATTTTATTTCATTTTTTTTAATTTTTTTTTTTTAGTTTAAGTACTAAATAACTAAAACTTAATAAAAACTATAAAGACATAAAAAAAAACTGTATCTAAAATTTAAATAAAAACAGAAAATATAAAAAAATAAAATCTAATTCAAAATATCAACAAAAACTATAATAGTATATCAGTGATACTGAAAATACTGGTCTGCACTACAAATTGATGTGATTATGTTTGGTCATGAGACCATTAGTAATTAATTAAGGCTTTAATTAATTAATCTGCACTAATCTACACCACAGTCACCATGTTTGATTTGAGATCTGCAGTGGAGGTAAAGATTCTCAGTGAATAATGACTTAAATTTAGTGATGTGCGATGTATCGGTTACAATATTGGTACACAATATCGGTTATCGGCTAAAATTAGAGATTATTTTTTGTATCGGTCAATATTAGATTTTTAATTGTGTTTATTTCATGATTTACATTTGCAGTACTTCTGCAATCATCTAATTCTTACTTAAAATTAATTTATAAAACACTAATAACACTGTCACTATACTACTGTTGATACTAGTACTTAACAAATATAAAATAAATATCCATTTTTCATATTGTGTATTATAATGTTGTGATGCTTAAATTCACTTGTAGCATTGAAAACAACTGATTTTAGTTTTTGTTTATTTATTTATTTATTTTAGCTATTTAGACAAACAAGAAAATAATCATCAGTTTTAATATCATTGCATCCCTAATTAAATTTTGACCTTGTATGATGGTGCTTTTCTAGTGCTTCTCAGCTTGACAGCAACAGCTTTTTCTGTATTAATAAAGTTGACTTGAATAACATAAGTGTGAGTTAATACAGAAATTTTATGAATTAACATTTCCTTTAAGTCAGGCGTTAAGTGATAAAGGATTTCTTTAACTGCCTTCACTTACAGACAACACCTAGTAGAGTCATGGCTGAAGTGCTGAACGTGTAGCGATGATGTGAACTGAAAGAAAGGACAGATACTCACTGAAGAAGTAGTCGGAGGGGTAGCGGGATTCCTGGAAACTGGAGGTCAGACCGTTGACGGGGTAATGCTTCGGGTCTTCTGTGTGAAGAAAACGACACACATCACTGAACCCATGCACACTTTCAAAGCTGAGCTTGTTGTATAATAGATTAGATTGTGTAAGGTAGTGCAACAGAAACTGCTTTGATATGCATGTCAGAGTGGAATTTACTTTACAGGCTTTCAAAATGTGAAACCTCATACATGCTTTCAGCACTTGACATGACAAATCTCACCACAAGTTATAAAATCTAGATGATAAAATCTGGTAAAGATGATTTACTGTACTGTATCTTACTCTTTTGTAAAAGTCACCTTATAAATAACATTACATCTCGAAATTCAAATGGGATGATCTGTATTCAGAGTTTTGGATTTACTCTCACCTGTGACTCTAAAATACATCTGTTAAATTCTATATTAATGTTTGAGGTTTCTAAGTTGAAGTATTTATCGCAAAACAGCTGCTCATTTGGACATATAATAATAATAATGCATTTTGTGATTTTCTGTTTATAATCACATTTTAATAAACAATGTTGCAAAAAAGTTTGAGATATATTGACACTTATGACTGTCAAGTTTCAAATGTGACAAGTTTTTAATTTAGATTAATGAACTATAGTGTATAACGGTTATTGCCGTTAACCAAAACATAAAAAAACTAAACAACTAAAACTAAAACAAAACAAAAAAATATATAGAGATATATTTAATAATAATAATAATAATAATAATAATAATAATAACGACAAAAAACACATAACAATTACAGAAAAACCTCGAAATTGAAACTGAAAATATACAGATATTTTTACTGAAAAAAATATACAGATATATAAAAATATATTATATATATATATATATATATATATATATATATATACATATTCCGCCATATATATATATATATATATATATATATATATATATATAATAAAAATGACAAAAACACAACAAAATGACAATAAAAATTCTCTAAAATTCATATGAAAACAGAAAAAAACAATTTTAAGGAAAATGATAACTATCTCAATGATAGTACAATATCAGTGGTTAGTCTTTCATGAGACCGTGAGGATGTCTACCTTTCTGCAGCATCTCTAAATGCTCCCAGAGAATGTCGCCCACAAAGTCAGGTGCCAGATCCAGGAATCGCTCTTTGCCCAGTGCACAGAGATTGGCCCCATCCATGCTGAACTTATGGAAGTCCACATTCTTCAGACTGAACTCATTTACTGTCCAGGTCAACCATTCTCTAACGTGGGCCTCTGTCCACTCGCGGGGGTCTAGAGAAGAGAAAGGGACAGATGCAATTCGTATTTTATTACATACATATATAGATTGCATCATATTAAAGAAAGATACAGTATGTTTCTGTTTAATGATCAACTACAAAAATGTTTAAGCAAGCATGCTATGCCCATAAACTACCAAGACACTAATATTGTGTACTCGTAGTCCTGATGCATGCAATATTATTGTCGCAGGTCCAGTGGCTCATGTGAAATTATCAGCTGGTTTCACTATAAATTTGATGCCACGATGAGAGGAACTGAAACAGCTGTAATTTTAGCCTACAGACCTACACACCAACTCTCTCTCTCTCTCTCTCTCTCTCTCTCTCTCTCTGTGCATGCGCTCCAAAACTGCTATTTCCAGACAAACACAGACCCGACACAGACTTCAGCCTCCCCAGACACAGCAAGTAAAGCCATCCTGCGGTCTGCCATAGTTTGGGAAGCATAATTCATAACCTCTGCTGCTTCAGAGTGCCATGTGCCTATCTAGCAAGATCTATTTTTAGGCAATCTGATTGTGGTCATTTCAAAAACAGCCTAGTGCTACAGAATACTGAGCCAGGAACTTTCCCTTGAAGAGAGAGAGAGCTACAGAAATATGGATATAGGATTTACTCTAGAGAGTTATTAGAGAGTGTTTTTATTTAGATGGAAGTGCTGTAGAGTTGGACCTTTTGGGATGGAGAGCCGCTGTTGCTCCCTGGTGAAGCCGCTGAATGTGGCCAAAAGAGCCTGTGACATCATTTCTTTACTTCCTGGAGTCAATAAGGGAACATCCGCACACTCCAGATCTGTTGGACCAAACACAGACAAATATGTCATCACATAATCTGAGATTAACTGCAGATATACTATATTTCACAAAAAAAAAATAAATAAAAAAAAATAAATAAATAAATAAATAGTTCCCATTTGACGGGCAAAAACAACTCAGTTAGGAACAAACAAATAAATAATTAAAGTACAAATAAGTAAAATAATTAAAAATAGGTTAAATAAAATGATTTAAAATAATAATAAATTAATGAATAAATAATAAATTATACTACATTTCACAAAAATAAAATAAAGTAGCATAATAAAACCAAGCCAAATCAAATAAATTTTTTTTTTTTTAAAAATGTGATTTTTTTTTTTTATTTTATTTTACTCATTTTATTTACTTGTTTTTACTTGAAGTAAAATAAAATAAATAAATAAATAAATCAAGGAAAAAAATAAAACATACTCCATTGTCCTAAGATATACAATATTTTGCAAAAAAATAAAATAAAATAAAGTCACAACAAATGAAAAATAAAACAAATTATGATCATTTCACCTTTTTCTTTTACTTGTTTTTTACTTAGATTAAAATAAAGTCAAGGCAAATCAAATCAAAGAAAACACACTACAATACTTCACAAAATATACATTTTACAAGAAAATAAATAAATTAAATCAAATAAAAATAAAATTAAGTAAAATACTTCAAATTAAATGAGTAAAATTAAATAAATCAAGCCAAATTAATTAAAACACATTACATTTCACAAAATATAATTCATTAATAAAATAAATAAAATAAAAAATCTACTACATTCCAAGTCAAAATCCAACAAAATTTCATTTCCACAAAATTGCTTTGCAGACCAGAAGTCAATCAGTGTGAAGAATTACATCATCATATACCGTGAGAAAACCAGCAGCGTCAGCATCACACACTTAAATGTAGTTGTCCTACAGGCCTACACACATCAACCACCTCCAACCTGACCTCCTAGACTGCTGCTCAGAGCCAAGGACAGTGTGCAAACACACCGAGTGTGTGTCACAGGTCAGATTCTACACCAATGACCACCTTCCCACAATCCCTTCCGCCCAGCAAGCTGTCCCATTTTTGTCTCCAGCCACAGACAGATGGGCCTCTGTTGGCAGGGGTCAAGAGTTAGGGGTCAGAGGTCGTGGCAGAGGGGCGATGATGTCACAGCAGGCTGCGAGCCGTCGAACAGACAGCGCAGTGTTGAAGAGCTCGCCCTCTCTGCTCGTGGGCACCCGACAGGACACAGAGAGGGCTTTGATGAGTTAAACAGTGCCCGATGACTTCCACTGATCCAATTAGGACTGTCGGGGTGGCGGTTCGAGAGAAAAGAGGGTCTAGGAAAAAACCCCTGAGGGTTTGAAGAATGTCACAAAGCCAAGCGAAGAATTTTCTGAAGGTACAGTAATGTGATCAAAAACACAAGGTGAGGGGTGGTTATTCTATTACTGATGGCTGTAAAAAAAACGCCCGCCTGTGACTCAGATGCAATGAATTCGTCCGGGAGCTAAATGCACAGTCCAGACTGTGGAAAGCCAACACTTTGTGTCTTTTTTTCGCCGTCTGTGACTGCTTTTTTACTGACACCCAGATGTTCTGGCATCTCTGCATGGTTTTGAAACTGCCGGCCCTGGGCGCCGTATGGGTTCGCGCTCGCTGTTGTCGATCCACATCACGACATAACCCAGCCAGGAATGCACAACAGCTGTCCCTCCTAACCTCCTTCTCCCTATCTGCAACCCCGCTTGACTCAAACAGGGAAGGACTTGCGGTGATGCATTATGCGGAGCGTCTAAATGGAGAAGAACAATGCAGTGCTCTCGTGTGATTCGATTAGAGCGAGATGCTGCAGTCTCCATTTACAGCATTTAATTGCGCATTAGAGAGGCCATTCTACCAGCTGGACGTCAGCGGCTTCATTCAATGCAGAAGAGGCCCATTTTCACATTAGATGATACAAGGCCAGAACTGGCAAGAAAGACTCCGGAAGACCCTGGTAAAGTGCAAATGTTCCTTTTTTTTTTTTTTTGCTTCGTAAAGAAAGCATGTTTGTTTGAACAAAATATAACACACAAATTGCAGTGAGGTTTGTGCATTAGTGACAAATACAAAGTGCTTTCTGAACAGGAAAAATAGCAGCCTGGTGATTTGAAATGGTTGCATATTTAGATAAAATTAAAAGCCAAATGGCAGCTCAATCTGTGCATTCAGGGTTCAGAGGATGCTATGAAAATCAAATCAGGAAAAACATACACTGAGTTTATCTTTCTGTTAATTTATTATGTGTCTGCAGTGTTCACTTGAATTATGTTGCATGCTCACTTGGCAAAAACCACGTATCTGCAAGGACACCTGAAGCGAAAGGATAGTGAGCCGTTTTCATAGAAAAGCTTCACATCAAGTGATATAATCTGCATGCTGTTACTACCGAAAGAGATGGAAAATGCATTCTGTGAACGCAAACGTTAATATTATCATTAGCCAATCACAGTCATCAAACAGTATAACAAACTTAATCAAACACGCTCTGCCTACTCTCATATTCCACTGGAAATCCAATTCATTTTAGTGAATCAATCCGTTCTCATGGTTCATGTAAATAAATGATTCACTGATCAAATATACAATTCATTTGATCAAATAAACGATTCACCGATTAATTTTAAACTCTGCTTCTTCTTTGTTGAAGACAAAAATTTAGTTTAATGTTCATCATAATATTTTTACTTAAATCTGTTATGTGTAATGCATTATTAAGGGTTATTAAAGGGTATAATGCATTATAATTATTCATAATGTGCGTTGCAATACATTATATCTTGTCGTAAATAATTATAATCAAATTTAAAATGCATAGTTTAACAATGAATTGATAAATAATGTATTAACAAGGTATAATTAATGCATTAAAATTATTAAGTATTAATTTCAAGAGTTACACTCTCATAATGTTCCCTTAAATACCTGAAATGTAGAAACTTTTTTGGCAAACTCTTTTTTTTTTTTTTTTAAGTGTAGTTGACTGACTATTTTAAATGGTGGTTAAATTTCAAATCAGCTTCGCACGGCTGATCACGGCTGATCACACAACATTATGTTCTTCTGTGAAGCAAATGAATCATTAGCTCAGCATGTGAAGTTCAATGAATGAAACGAACATTGTATTAATTTCCATAGAGAGTAACCATACATCGCTAATAGCCGTAGATATGAATCCTTGATAATTCTGTCCACTGAACCGCATTAGGCCCAAAAGATCTTGGGTCTGAGCCATACAATCCCACACGGAAAACCTTCATATCGCACGGAAACATTGCAGGTGTGCATTGGGCGGTGTGAATGAGTGCAAGTCGGCCCGTCTCAGCTCTCTGCATTAGTCAGGGGGCTGTGAAATTGTGATTATGGTCATGAGGCCCTGGTGGTCTCATGGAGTCGGGTGTGGTGGGGAGGGGTCGGATGATTCACTTATCTGTAACGTGAGAGCATCCAAGACAACATGAATGGAGTCCCCGAAGGGATGACATCACTGCTGGCATGACCACAGGTCTCCGCCCATCCAGCCCATTCAGTGTTTTCCATAGCATGTTCAGTGATTTAATGACATGCACACATCTAGCCAGGGCCGATCTACAGCCTTACAGATCACACATTGATGACAGTGTTAATGGACCGTTCTAAGATTAGACACACTTCAAAGAACTGTGTGTCTGCATTTATGTGTGTGAGGGGTCTGTATTAAGTGTGTGAGAGACTGCGAGTGGGTGTGTAATAAAAGCCAAACAGCTCATTTGAGGCCCTCAATAGTCTGGATGGTATTTGAGCTTCTGAATGCTTTTTTTGTGCTTGGTGTATTTGTGTCTGTATGTCAAATTAGCATATCTTACCCCACATGCATTTCCCTTTTCGCTTTCTTTCTGTTTCAATTCGGAGTTGCATATGCCATCAAATTCCAGTCTGAAAATAAAGTCATTTGAGGATGTGGAGCTCAGTACAAAGGAAAACAAAAAATAAAAAAAATCCTCAAATCTGCAAAAAGTTGTGGGTCTCAGCAGGGTGTCAGGGTGGCCCATAAAACACCTTTAGTTCTTTATCTCTTGCCCTATCTTTCTCAGAGCAAGTGACAGCGAGACTGTTAAACATGGCCCGCATGAAGGAGGGCCATTCACGCAGCAGGTCCGTGCTGAACAAGGCACGGTCAAGGGTGGGGGATCCAGTGAGAGAAGTGCTTGTTCTGCCCACTGTTTAGATTTCCATCTGAAAGCATGCAGACCGGGCCGGGCCGAGACAGGAATAGCAGCGGCCCACGATCGAGCTCCCAAAGGCAGCGCAGAGTCCGTCCACCCTGCCCGGGTCACACATCGGGGGCTTTCCTGCCCTGGAACACTGTGGCTATTCTTAGAGACCCAGCCAGTGGGTGCCCCGGGTTCACTAGATGGTCTCACACACATCGCCATCAGTGTGTCACACTAAGCATTCAAATCACAATTACTGACAGGAACGACTTTAAAATTGGGAATTCTTTTGCAAGTTCTTGCTCATATAGTTGTTCAGTTAATTGCTCAATCTGGTAGGGTTGAAATGGCACCACTATTGTACCTAGATCTTAAGTGTTTGTATTACCACAATCTAGGTCTGATCAATTGCTTTTTTGTCTGCACTCATGCCCGCAATTGTCATGTTATGCATTATAGAGATACGTATAGTGATGCTACTACGCATACTGCAAAGTAAAGCGGAGGCGGTTTGCAGCATGCAAATTGTGAGAGCGCAACTGCATTGCAGGAGTGAACACCTCTAAAAGAACACGAGTGCACTTGGATCAGTGAATCATACTGTTTAGATTTCTGAACAAACAAATGCTGATCTTGACAAACAGTTTACTCTTTCAGTGACATTCTTCCTAGAAACCTCCAATAACCTCCTCTTAGTGCACCTGAAATCGCAGCACTTCAAGAGGGGGAGAAAAATACATGTTTCCAGCACTTGATATAAATACGTCCAAAAGCATTTCTGAACAAAGCGAATTCATACATGAGTAGTTGGTCATGCCTGAGCTAAGTTTATGAGCAAGCAGCTTTCAGTATCAGGGAAATGAAGCAAGGAAAGCTCTGCATGCAATTAGCAAGCTAATGGCTAATGGTTTCTGCTATTGTGGAACAAGCCGATGGCCAACAGATGCATTCTCGGTAAATGAATTCCCCACAGACCGCATTGTTTTTATGTATCGTGCCACACATTCCTGCCTTGTTTTACAATCGCTAATGTGGATGGGATTTTTGTGTGAGTTTGTCCTGTATTTGTGACCTAAAAACCAATGTGCCTTTGAGTTCAGTTCTAAATGGACCAATTACTCAATTAACTGTACGCAGAGAAAAGTACCACAGCTGTAGCAATGAAAAGAGTTCACGAGCCCAAAATAGATGAATCAATGGCTGGAAAAGAAGATGCAATTGTTCTGAAATCCACATCGAACCGCAGAGCACAACGGTGTGCTAACACATCATCAAAGTGACTAAAGTGATACATCATTTCAGTAAAATCCTCTATGGTGACAAATGTCAACATCAAATGTGTCAGAAAGCAGAAGCAGAGAGGCATGCCAAATTAAGTCTCTGCAGTTCTCAACTGTGTAAGGAATAGTTTAAAATGCTTTAAACACGTTCCATTTGAACACTCTCACAAACTAAAAAAAAGTCAGACTAACCATGGTTTTATGAGAAAGGGGCGAGTTGTCAAATCCCACCATGCTCAACTGGTGTAAGTGAACAATGTCAAAGACTAGCCCTCATTACGACCGCCTCTTGGATCCGATCCAGACACCTACACAGAATGCCTTTAGCTGCTCTTGTCCCTAAATCGCCCGAGCAGAGCCTCTCTGTCAGAAATATGTAGATAGCGGGGAGAAGGTTGAATGAGAAAGAGTCCCAGCTGTGGCGGCTCTTGTGACTGCCAAAGATCATGTGCCTTCTATTCAGCTGTACATCAAGAAGCACTCACAACCGAGAGAGACCGTAAAGCTATCTGCAGCCAAACACCTGGACCTCAGAGAAAGCTTAAGATCTCACATGTAACCGGACTGGTAGCCAGGAGCATTCCGTTAATGTGCCTCTAAGGTAGGAACTGAGTTCAAAGAGGTGAGACAAAAAGTAGGATAATTACAAAACCAGCTCCGACTACTGAGCCCTAAAACAGGTGACTTGGTGAAAGCGCATACACCGATGGGAGAGTGGAATCTGGGAACAGGTCTTCCTCTACCTCCATGAGTTGTGACACATGTAGTCAGAACTAGTCGGGATGCCGCTCTGATTTCCAAAGCAGATCCGACGCCACCCTCAGAGTCTCTCTGTTGTACTCGGTAGACATCTGCAAAACAGCCACAGTGAAAAACAAAAGTGGCATGGAAAGACAGGCACCGGTCCGGCTGGCTTACTCACCTCAAGGGCCTCCCACCACCCAGGAGGCGGTCTAGAGCCCACCAGAGAGCCTCGGAGGGACTGGGTAGGGCTAATGTCTAATGGGAGGAGGGGTCGGTGCTGGAGTCAGCACGGCAGGGGCTGTGACTCAGTAATTAGCCTGTAGCATGCGGCGGGGATAAGAAGACAGCACTAGGCAGAAGCCACATCAGGGGCCAGGGAGACGAGGCGAGAGCCCATGTGGCCCGCAGACGGTAGAGAGACAAACGTAGGGAAAAAAAGAGAGACATGAAACACAGGGGAGAAAATGGGTGCTGTAAAATGCTGGGGAAAAAAAAAAAAATACACCGTGGTTGTTATTTCTTCCCTGCTCTGGGACATGCTGTGTCTTTTGCTTTTGTTTTAGTCTTTTGAAGTTCAGAGAAGCAGGGCCAGAGATAACTATTGGGAAGACTTCAAACTGCAACACAGTGAAGTGGGTCAGAACATCTTTCACAAGTATGCTACAGCAAAAACGACACTGACGTATGGTTCAGTCATTCTGACGCATGTAACGATTCGGAAAACGTTTGTTTGTGCCATTAGCATGTGCCAATAACTTGAAAGAATAAAGGCTAGGACCTCCCTTCACCCTTTGATGACTACACATTAAAGGGAACAATAAAAACGTGTGTTCACCAGAAAGAATTTTTGACAGGGGAGTCATGTAGCCAGTGGACATTCTGTGAAGGGGGAGTCATTCACAACAGTAGGCAAGACACTATGATCTAACTGTGTTTCATCGTAGCCTCAAGGCCTGAGTCTGGTGAAGTGTCAAATATGAATCTAGTCACTTCTAAACCCTACACCTCACATTAGTAAATTATTTTCGAAGTGACTCATACATGTTCAGCAAACTATAAAACCTCAGAGACCCACATCAGACTAACCTTGATTGCCAGGGTCCGTATTTGCACAGCTGTCAGGTAAGCAAGGCATGCTTAGGCCTGGTGAGTGTGTGAAGAGTCTGATATTACAGAAACCTATCTGTTATATAACTCCGGAATCCAGGCCATTTTAAGATACACCCTTAAAGAAGACTGCCTGCTTGAATTATCATCTCTTCACACTTGTCTACTTCTGCGCTAGTGCTCAGTGTGTGGTATCTAAAGCAAGGGTGTACGAGCGGGGCCTAGCAGAGGATCAGGATGAGAGAGAGTGTCTGCAGTGTCTTAATCAGATAAACATGGGCAATGGGCAGCCCACGCAATCCTCAGACATGCCTGTCACTCACTGAACCCTGAGACGGACACAGAGTGAGAAAGAAGGAGAAAGGGAAGACCAGATACCCTCATCAAGGGTTGTTTCTCTAGGCCAAAATGAGTGGGAGGTGACCCCTGGCTGTCTCTAATGTTGTTGCTGACTCATTTCACTGTGCTAAGTAGTCTTTGGGCAAAGATGAAAGGAGTGACCCTGTTGTCAAGCATTTTGACTACGCCCCTTTCAAAGCAAAGCTCTCAGAAGATGCTGAAGACTTCTGGCACAGCAAAACTGGCTGGGTAGGAGCAGCATTAGCCATTTTGGTAGAAGATATTACATGGGTTTGTCTTTGACCATAAGGCCATTCTAACATCTGTGCTACGCCACAACACGATTCAAACTTGCGAATGACTTGTGGGCTCCTTAGCAGGTTGCGCGGTCAATCTTTTCCACGTAAACATTTTTGCTTCCAGACTATCTGTGTGTTCTTGGAGATTGTTTTGTGCTAACTTCATACGCAATCTTATTTTAGCAATTCCATTAATGAATGTAAGTGTGTTTATCGAGGCTGTCCTGTTCTTGTGTAGGTCCCATTGTCTCTTCATGCACTACATGTCTCTGGGGTAAATCAGATAATCTTGACTGAACTCTAAACAACTTTTGTGTGACTCTTGATTGAATTCAACCATTCATCACTTTTGTATAAACAGAGTCAAAAAGCAAATGGGGGCGGGGGAAGGCGGGCTTGTTTTTGCACTAGCCGTTGTCTTCAAGACACAGCTCGCTTGTCTTGATTTAAGACCCAGTACAAACTGGGATCAGGTGCTTAATGTCTACATCCTCTCCGCATTAACGACTCGTGCATGCTAGAAACTATCATTTGTGCCAGTCTGCCAGAGCTTTACACTCCTACAAGCACTTTGTGCTGAAGATGGGACCAGCAAGGTGCACATATCCATTCTTCCAGAAGACTAAAGTAGCAGACCAGCAGTAAACATGTCTTACGTGGATTGTACAGTCTTTGCCAGTGCACTCCATTCACCCTGGTCTGAACATTCACGGTTGACTGAACTCGAGGGAGCTCGTCTTGAGAAATTGTTTTGCAAGATAGCATGATATTTTGGCAACCCCCGCTGCAAGTATCAGCACTTTCTTTTAACAGAGCACAACTGTTTTTCCATGCGAGGAGAAAGCTTGTGCATGTGTGTTGGAGAGTGTCTACGCGTGGTCATGTGCCAGTGCATTTGCAAATGTAAACTCTGTGACTGTGTGTGAAAAGAGAGCAGGCCCTTGTGCATGTGAGAATATGCAAGTGTGGTAATGATTCATTTCAAATCTTGCACATCAAGCTGGAGTCATTATTTTTTAGCTTTTGCTCTGACATGCTTGCAAAGGTGAATGCCTTTTTCCATGATGTATTAACAGCTGGTGGTGTGTGTTTGAGAGGTTGGGAGTCAGAATTCTGCATGTATAACCACCAGCTGTGGTCAAAGCCAGTCAGCATTTTATCGTAGGGAAACTAGCGGCCACTGAACTCACCCTGCCCTTCCGGGCCAAAGAAGAGGGTCAGATTCTTAAAGAGTCCACCGGGCCGAGACATGTGCTAACATCCCACTTGCATGCTCGTCGCTTTATTCCAGTCCTCAGGAGTAAAGAGGGGGAGTGTGAGACTGCTGACTGCTTAACCAGCATGGCATCTTTCCTCCCTCTCTCCCTCCCTTCGCCCTGGTCAGGCATGCAGCCACTCCTGAGCCAGGCTGGGTCAGCAGTGGGGGTTAATGGATGTGGTATGAATGGACAGTGAAGCAGCATCATGACAAACTTCATTCAGTTGACACTGACCACTCTTTAGCCAAAAGGGAAATTCCCTGCCATGATATGCATGCGTGAGATTGCACAAGCACACTCACATCAAAACACAAAGAAAGAAAGAAAGATGAAACTTTAATCACGCCGTAACAAGGAGGCCCATAATATCTGCATAAAAGGAAAGAAAGCCCAGGGCTCAGCCAATGACCAAATAATGAACTTACGCTAATGCACGAGAACATTAGATGACGCAATATTCTGAAAGTCAGCTTGACACAAAAATAATCATTCTTGTAGTTAAAATTCAAGCCTGCTGGTCATGCATGAAATGAAACACGACTATGTAAAGTGGTAAAGTGTGTCATGTCATGAGAGGCCATGTGTGGCCGTCAACATCAGTCTGGTGTCAGACTCTTCATGTACAGTATTTGCTAAATGATTACATTGCTCTCATTCTTTCACTGTAGCAATAAAAGAGTCCAGTTTTGCACATAATATCAGTATAGCTGTTCAAATGATTGAAAAGACAATATGGTCTTAATACATTAATGCAACATCACAGTATTTAACCCATTTGATCCTGCCGGTAACATTTGTGGCATAAATTTACAGAGTTGTAAACTATAAATGAAAGTGAGGACTGACTACATTTCATAAGAACATTTTTACATGACGGGTAGAAGTAGTCACATGACCAGAGCTGTTTAATTCCAATCTGAAAGCTCCATAAAAGAAAGCATGTAAAATGTCATATGTAATCACATGTCATAATACACATACTGTTTAACAAATATGATTCCTATAATGCATTATTGCTGCCTCATGATCAGAATACATGCAAACATGTCTGTGGTCATATCTGTGGACAGTGGGACAAAAGAAAGATTATCAATCTCAATATGTATCTGACTGATTAACATAATAACAATGGGGGGGGGGAGATGGGGGGGGTGTTAAAGTAAATTATATGTATTCTTGTATTAATTGATACCCTTTCCCACGATTGCATGATAATACAACATTATTCTATTGTATAGTCTATTGTATGCAACTTTCTGTTGGGTCTTATTGAACAACTAAACAGTTTTCCCTCACTGGTTACAATTGTGACCACATATAAAACATATTCTCTAACTTGGCTGAAATTAGGCTAGGAGTAAATTAAAAACCATTGAATCAACGGCTGGCACATCTGGAGCGCCTCATGCAGGCTGTTATACCTGTCTATCACTCGCTGATCAAAAACATTTGATGTTGCAACGAGTTTCGGAACATTTCTGTCTGACATCAAATCATGACTGCATGCTACATTATCTCTATTGCAATGCATTTCACATAGACATTATCTCAGTATGCACAAAAGTTACTCATAACTGACTGGACAAGTGACGAATACGCGTTTTGCAATAATCAAAAATCAAAACAATAAGGATGAGAAAAGGATTAGAGCACTTACCGTCTACTTTTTCAGATTTTATTATAGTTAACGGCTTAATATCGACAGCTGCCGTCATTGTCACGCATTCAATGTACAAAGTCTGTTTGTATGCTTTTAGTCCAAAATGTGTCCTCCAAAGTCCGTCTGTGTGCCTGGAGTTTCTTAGAAATGACACAGGTTTTCCCTTAACAAGATCCGATCTCTGAAGTATTGAAGCGTCTCTTTTCCTCCCTCTCTCTTTCTCCGATCTATCTCAATCACTCTTCCATTCCCTCCCTCTGTTAGTTACCCCGGTCCAGGGCGGTTCTGTGTGCGGCACGGAAGAGGCTGATCCGCGTAAAGGGGCGGAGTTACACACTGATTCAATTCAATTACACTCCACTCTCCTGTCTCTCCCTGGACGCGACGCACGCGCCGCCAGAGCTCTGGAAGCGTTGAAGTTGTATGTGCGTGTATGTGTGTGTGTGCGTGTGTGTGTGCGTGCGTGTGCGTGCGTGCGTGTGTGTGTACTGGTTTTTGTGGTTTACGGGGACAAAATTTGTATAATGACATGGGTATGACAGAGGTATTACAATTTGAAGGTGGTTTATGAGGACACTGCCTATGTCCCCGTAATTCAAAAGGCTTTAAAAAACATACTAAATGGTGTTTTTTTTTGAAAATCTAAAAATGCAGAAAGTTTCTTGTAAGGGGTAGGTTTAGGTGTAGGGCTGGTGTAGGGCAATAGCACATACAGTTTGTACGGTATAAAAACCATTACGCCTATGGAGAGTATGTGTATATATGTGTGTATGGATGTATATATATATATATATATTTATATGTGTGTGTGTGTGTGTGTGTGTGTGTGTATATATATATATATATATATAAATGTGTGTGTGTGTGTGTGCATTAGTGCTGTCAATCGATTAATAAAATTAACTAATTAATCGCACATTTTTTCTGAAATTAATCGCGATTAATCCCAGCTAACATTAAAGTTTTTAAATATACTTTTATACTGCAATAATCTCACATTCTAATCTAACATATTCTGATACCAAGTAATACTGATTTCCCTATAAAAAAATTCCCCTATAATATTTAACCATTGACTATAGCCATTATTTAGACTTTAAAAATAACTTCTAATTTAAGTGAACTTAAAACAATATTCACATAAAAACTTATAACCTGTGCCCCTCAGCAGAAATATACAGAAATTGAATAAAGTTATCAAACACTAAATTCTAAATTAAATACAGATAAATGCTTACAGCTATATAAAAGTTATTGATTTCCTCTTTTTTTTCTTTTGTTCTTGATGAACAGACATCACAGCAGCTGGTTATTTTGCTGTTTTTGGCTGCTATTTCTTTAAGAGCTGCAGCTGCTGAACGTGACGCGGATCTATACGCATCGTATTTTCTTTCAACTCTCATCACCTTTTCGGACCCATTCCAGTCTCTTCTAATGAGCTGACGAGTTGAATCGAGTGTGTTAGATGAGGGAGACAGTGCTAGGATGCTCCAGGACAGTTTTGAAAACCATTTCTTATTTTTTCTTATCATTTCTTATCTTTGACATGTTCTTAATGTAACTCATATATAACATATTACATGCACGCACAGTTTTTAGGCAGCTTTAATCGCCTTTTTGGTAACTTCATGACTTAACTGACCACGACATTGCATGCACGTAGTTTATTTCCTCTATTGGAGCTTAATGATTTTGCTTGTTAGAATAATGTTTTAATGAAAAAAGGTGATTATTATGTTTATTATTAATATTATTTTTATTGTTATTATTATTATTTGCAAAGATAGTGATAATACAAGCTACAATAAAACCAGTAGCTGATAATAGAAACTGAAGGTGCATCACATCATGGCAATTTGGAACAGACCATTTTATTGATTGTCAGAATGTAGAAAATTATTAATTCCTCTGGCTCTTCAGTCTCAATCTACCCTTTTCCTTGCACTGCATCTTTAAGAGCCAGAAGAAAATTTACCAGTCATTCCAATCGGCACACACCTTCTTGTTCTCTACTGGCTGTGCACAAGACTTCGGTACATGGTTTCCCACGATTGTGAGTCCTATGTAAATACAGTTATGCCACCACTGAAAAAAACAGTGTAAACACTTTTCAAATGTGGCTTTTGCATCCCCACCCCTTCTTTTTGCACTAAAGTGAAGCTCATCCAATGAGACGGAGCCTTGCATTTTAGCGTACGGTCACTAGGGATCACGAAGCTGTGATTACATCTGACCTGGAAACGAGTTTGGACATTTCTTGGGCACAATCGCCACTTGAATAGTTATGGGAACTTCCCATTTGTTAATTTCACTTACTGTTAGGGGCTTATTCAACACAGAGAAGCTAATGTTGACAAAGAGAGCAGTTTCACAAAGAAACAGAGGTCACATCTTGTCCATTATCTGTGCGAATAGTCTTGAGCAATTTCTTTAGACTCAAAAAAAAAAAAAAAACACGAGTAAAAATGTTGCCTAACTGCACTGATGCAATCTACTGCTGAAAGTGTCATATCACCATAATAGCTCACAAACACCCATGTACTCGCATGTGCTGTTCTTCAGCGATTTCAAAAGCTGAGACATGCTGACCTCCAAATGATGAATGCGACACACCTCACTCTCTCAAGGAAAAGCTGCTAAGGGCAAGAAAACTATTCAGTCTATTTAAAAACACAGATAAACAGTGTAATCCGCGCTGGCTCGTGTTTTAGTATCCCATTCGTCATTGTGAATGGCTGGAGCTACGCTCAGTTGAACTCTCACCGGAGCGGTGGAATCACACCAGCAACAGAAGAGGATAAAAAGACACGTCTCCCGTCTGGCTAATAGTCTGCAAATGATCTGAAAGTAACGAGTGCTCTCATAACTTCGATCCAGCCCTCATAAACACCTCAGCGTATTTCCTGCCCACCTTGACTAGATCAGTAAAAACCCAATTTAGGATTTTACAGAGGATCATTTCGCCACATCGGCAGCGCTGGATCTGAATCCTAGCCAACTTTCAGACACCTCTAATTAAAAAAAAAATAATAATAATAAATTCACTTTACTTTCATTAAAACAGCACTCAAACCTCAACAGATGCATATCTGGTTGGTTTCGACTTGTGTTGTGAACAGTTCAGATTAAATTTTATAAATCGAAACACCCAACTTATGGATTTGAGCAAAGATTGACTCTTTTTGATGCTATTGCATCATGTCTCATTGATGAGTTTTTAATGTTTTTGAAAGAAATCTGTTATGCTTGCCAACACTATTAAAACCTAAGGTTCTTAATCAGCATCGATGGTTCCATAAAGAACCATTAACATCCATGGAACCTTTCCATTCCACAAAAGGTTCTTTAAAGTGGAAAAATTTTCTTTAGATTTTTCAAATGTTCTTCACAATAAGAAAAAAAAAAAAAAAAAATGGTTTTCAACTTGAATATATATTTAAAATGTAATTTATGTAATTTATTCCTGGGATCAAAGCTGAATTTTCAGCATCATTTCTCCAGTTTTCAGTGTCGCGTGACATGATCCTTCAGAAATTATTCTAATATGCTGATTCGCTTCCAAATGATCATCAATTATTATTGGTGCTCAAAAAAAATGTATTGTATTAAAAAAAAAAAAATGTATCTCTGGTTAATTTCAACAATGTCAACATGTTGAGAACAATTCCAATTAAATGTTATAAATTGTATCACCCAACTTATGTATTTGAGCAAAGACTGTCTTTTTTTTTTTTTTTTTTTTTTTTTACTGTATCACATCTGATTGGATGCCATGGCTCTGTTTTTTAATCTAATACACACACTGGTCAAAAGTTTGGAATAATTAAGATTTATTTAAAAAAATTTTGGAAAGAAGTCTTCTGCTCACCAAGGTTGCATTTACTTGATTAAAAATACAGTAAAAACAGTAATATTGTTACAATTTATGTATTCTATGTGAATAGGCCTAAATGTTAAAATGTAATTTAATGCTGTGATCAAAGCTGAATTTTCAACATCATTACTCCAGTTTTCAGTGTCACATGATCCTTCAGAAATCATTCACTGTAAAAAAAAAAAAAAAAATGAATCATGGGTCTTGTAATTTTGTAATTTTCATTAAAAAAAAAAGGTGATAATTAAAAATAGTATGTATATTTCATTAAAGAAATTGTGATTCAGTGTTGTATAGAAAATATTGAGGACTTTTTACTAATAAAACCAAGAGATGTTTTCCTCTTTTTTTTTTCTTTTTTTTTTTTTTAAAGGAAACTTAAGCAGTTTTGAGGCTTGAATTGAGGAACTAATTAAACTAAAAAAAAATAAATAAAGAAAAATAAGGAAAGAAGACTACCTATTTAGTTTAAGAGAATTAGCTCAATTGTGCAGTTTTATTTTAGAGGTGATTGTTAGTTGCCAGAATGATTGCATATGGCTGGATATGGAGAGTAAATTTTGAAATTAAATGCTATTTTATGTGTTTTTGAATGAAGGGAGACATCTATTAATGTTTAATATCCTGTTATGTTTGACATTTGAAAGAGTTTCTGTTATGTTGAAGTTTCCATTGTACAGTGCCTTTGTTACCATTGTGCAGAAGAGTAGAGCTTATGGTTGTGGATACTACTCCTCTAAGGCAGTAAGCCTTGTTCAGTGAGCAGTAGCTTTGCTAGTGCTGTATTTTCCAGTATTTCTCAAGTATTTTCCTACTTGAGCTGTTTGGCTGTATATAGTCTTTTAAATGTTCAAAATAACTCAAAGTCAAATACAAACAGGTCTCACTCAAAAATCACAGAGTTTTGAGCATCAACTTAAAATAAATAAGCACATTTCACTAATTATATTAAATTCATTGTGTCATAGATTAATTAATTTAGGAGATTTTACATGATTTATTCAGGTAGATTCCATTAAAAAAATCAAGCCTTAAAAACTACTCAAAAATATTATGTGTAATATTGTTACCATATTTTTTATTTTTATGTTTTTTTAGACTAGATAGCTCATTCCATTTTTTTTTTTTTTTAACAGTGTTCTAATATGCTGATTTGCAGCTCAATTATGATTAGCGTTTAAAAACAAATTCCACTATATATGCATTAAAAATCTAAAACGTCAACGAATGTATATCTGGTTGTTTTGACTCATGTTGTGAACAGCTGAAATTCAGTTTCATAAATCGAATCACCCTACTTATGGATTTGAGCAAAGATTGACTTGCATCTAAAAGGAGGTGAATGGAGGAGGTGGGATGAGGGCCTGCAACTGCTTTAACTTAATTAGTTGCCATGGTAACAGATTGCCTCGGCAATTTCCATGTGCTGATCAGCTTGTTTCCTAAGTGGAGCCCAATGGTTTTGACAACTGTGGGAACGGCTGCCTAGAACACTTAGCTACGTCACGGCGGATTCGTGCGTTTCCGTAAAACTAATTCTGACCTCCCGGATTTTCCACAAAGAGCTTCGGCGATGGAAAGCTGAGGTAAGAAATGCAACCAGCCCAGGTCTCTGCGTTCAGAATAACCCTATTAGCTGGGTCAATACTAGGCTGTGAGTACAGCGGTGCACATCGGCGAGCGGTGCTGAGAGGCCGGGGAGCCAGCGTTATTGATTAGCTATGGATTTTTAAACAGGGATTCTTCAGAGTGTCCATTAAGCTGTCTGGATAGTGTTTCATCCGACAGATATGAGCGATTATGGAAATGGCTGAGCCTTTATGGGGCTTCTGTGGTCGCAAGAACCCGTCAATGAGAGCTGGAAGGGGGAAGGGATCTTAATGGAAGGAGGAGATCTCGCACTTCTCCCCCTTCTGTCAGTCACTCATTCACTCATTCCCTCGACCCCCTCTCACTGCCCCGCTTTGTTTTAAGTCTTAATGAGCTCCTTGTATGTACTTTTAAAAGGACAGACCAGGCTCCCTTGCGCCCAGAGGCGGCCATTAAGACTAATGGGGTTGCTGACTAATATCAGAGCCAGAGGTTGCTGAGTGGCCCTTTTTCTCCTTTTAAGAAAGGACGCCTACGTCTGGCCTGCAGACTGTCACGGCTTTCTTGCCAGTTTCATAATCTGTTTTGACTCCGTTGTATCATGTGTGATTGGGATGGCATGGCTCTGTTTTCAAATATATTACACTTACGGTCAAACAATTGGAATAATTGTTTTTTTTTGTTTTTTTTTAAATGTTTTTGAAAGAATGCTCAAACATGCAAACAAAAAAATAAATCATAAATTTTGTGAAATATTATTGCAATGTTTAAAAAAAAATCTATGTGAATACATTTTAAAATGTAATTTATTCCTGTTTTCAGCATCATTACTCCAGTCTTCACAGTCACACGATCCTTCAGAAATCATTCTAATATACTGATTTGCAGATTTTTAAGGAAACAATTATACTTTTCTTTCATGAAATTAACAAAGTTTAAAAAAAAAAAAAAAATTTATTTGAAATATGAATGATTTGTAACATTATAAATGTCTGTCACCTTCGATCAATTTAATGCATCTTTGCTGAATAAAAGTATTATTTTCTTTTTTGCACCAAACTTTTGAATGGCAGTGAATTACAATTTCTACAAAATATGAAGCAGCACAACTGTTTTTATCACTGATAATAATCCGAAAAGTTTCTTGAGCAGCAAATCAGCATATTAGAATGATTTCTGAAGGATCATGTGATACTGAAGACTGGAGTAATGATGCTGAAAATTCAGACTTGCATCACAGAAATAAATTGCATTTTAACATACAGTGCTGCTTGAAAGTTTGTGAAACCTTTAGAATGTTCTATATTTCTGCATAAATATGACCCAAAACATCATCAGATTTTCATATATGTCCTGAAAGTAGACAAAGAGAACTGAATCAAACAAGTGAGGAAAAAAATATTTTCTTTGTCATTTATTTGAGAAAAAATGATCCAGTGTTCCATATCTGTGCGTTGCGAAAGTATGTGAATCTCTTGGATTAGCAGTTAATTTAAAGGTTAAATTAGAGTCTATCTGTGCAGAGGTGTTTTCAGTCAGTGCAATGACTATCAAATGTCAGTACGTGACCTGTTTTATTCAAAGAACAGAGATCTATCAAAGTCTGATCATGTTTGTGGAAGTGAATCATGTCACGAACAAAGGAGATTACTGAGGACCTCGGAAAAAGAGTTGATGTTGCTCATCAGGCTAGAAAAGGTTACAAAATCATCTCTAAAGAGTTTGGACTCCACAAATCCACAGTCAGACAGATTGTGTACAAATGGAGGAAATTCAAGACCGCTGTTACCTTCTCAAGAAGTGGTCGACCAACAAAGATCACTCCAAAGTAGAACGTGTAATAGTCTGCGAGGTTGCAAAAGTTCCCTGGGTAACTACTAAGCAACTAAAGGCCTTTCTCACATTGGCTAATGTTAATGTTCATGAACCCACCATCAGGAGAACACCGAGCAACCATGGTGTGCATGGCAGAGTTGCAAGAAGAAAGCCACTGCTCTCCAAAAAGAAAACTGCTTGCTAAAGATCATGCGGACAAGCCAGAGGACTATTGGAGAAAGGTTTAATGGATGGATGAAACCAAAATAGAACTTATTGGTTTAAATGAGAAGCTATTATGTTCGGAGAAAAGAACACACTGCATTCCAGTTTAAGAATCTTAAACTTAATCTTAATCTTGGCCAGGACAGCCTGCCATCATTGATGGAGCAATGAATTCTGAATTATACCAGCAAATTCTAAAGGCAGGACATCTGTTTAAGAACAGAGTCTCAAGAGAATGTGGGTCATGCAGCAAGACAACAACCCCAAGCACACAAGTCATTCTACCAAAGAATGGTTAAAGAAGAACAAAGTTAATGTTTTGGAATGGCTGAGTCAAAGTCCAGACCTTAATCCAATTCAAATGTTGTGGAAGGACCTAAGCAAGCAGTTCATAGGAGGAAACCCATCAACATCACAGAGTTTGTGGTTTTGCACTAAGGAATAGGCTAAAACTCCTACATGTTATTGTGCAGGACTGATCAGCATTTACAAGAAACTGTACCTTCAGTTACTGCACCAAAAGGGGGTCACACCAGATACTGAAAGCAAAGATTCACATACTTTTGCAACTCACAGATATGTAACACTGGATCATTTTTCTCAAATAAATAACAAAGAAAATATTTTTCTCTCACTTGTTTGATTGGGTTCTCTTTGTCTACTTTCAGGACTTATATGAAAATCTGATGATGTTTTGGGTCATATTTATGCAGAAATATAGAAAATTCTAAAGGGTTCACAAACTTTCAAGCAGCATTGTATATTCACAGAAATCAGCTATTTGAAATAATATTTCACAATATTGCTGATTTCACTGCATTTTAAATCAAATAAATGCAACCTTGGTGAGCAGAAGGGACATTTAAAAATCTTAATTATCCTAACTTTGTGTATCAGATCCATGAAGGTTTTGGTTGGAATTTGACCGCCTGGCCAACAGCCAAACACCTCATTTAGCGGTCGGTATATATTTGTCGTGGATTAATTTTCCAATGCTTCTTCTGTCATGTTGGCCGCTGTATTATAGGATGGAAAATTATTGTGTACAAACCGGCGAGCTCTGGGATAAATACCCAAATACCAGCTAACTGTAGGGTAACAGGATTTCTCAGAAACCTCCTCAAGGTTCTGGAATTATACGAAATTCTGCATGAACATGGGGGAGTCTTGGTCTTGATTTATAAAATCGAAATTCATTAATTCTCCTGCTTGGATCGCAAGCAACATCAGAAGTTGTTGACTCCCCAAAACAAGCAGTCTCCAGGATACTAGTGAAGGAAAAACACGTTTCTTGCTCTCTGGCCCGTCACACTTACTGGAAGCATGTGCTTTGCCTCAGAATGTTCATAGTTGTATGGGAATTTACCCTGAGGAGGGCAATCAGGCTGTGTTAAGGAGTTCATTATGCTGCAGTCAGACGCTGGAGGAAGACCCGGGCGCAGACGCCGCTTCTCTGATCGCCACTGTGCTGTTGTCATGGTTTCGGTGGTTATGAGGTATCAGATCAGGCTGGGGAAGAGCTGAGCAGTGCAACATCTGTATAACGGGTACCATCAAGAATCAAGCCATGGGTGCTAACAAGATGAGTTTATGCAGGACATCAAACAGCATTTGTACTGGGAATGGCCAAAAATATCATATCATATGAGTAATTCATATTGGTCATAGTCTTGTTTGTTTACTGCAAAATTCAAAAAAAAAAAAAAAGAAAAGAAAAAAATGTTTTTGGATAATGCAACACATTAAATACTTTAAAAAAAAAAAAAAAAATATATATATATATATAAGTATATTAACTGATAACCAATATGACATCAGCACCTCAATCTATCCCTAATGAACAGCAGTAAAACGAAGTACCAGCTAACACTTTTCAGCAAAATAAAATAAAGTTACACTGAGGGATTATTACTGACTTTCTCACAGTGATACTGATCATGAAACAATGTAACATTCACACATCAACACACACACATATAAAAATGTAGTAGACACTTGTCTTTGTGTATTGTGTGTGTATGTGTGTGTTTGGTGAATTAATGAGGACCCTGGACAGCAGATGGGGGTTTACCGATGGCGTACCAAACAGGTGGGGAGGGGGACTGCTTGAACAAAGGCTAAGCTCTTTCTTATCAATTAGCACTGCTAAAAAGCACATCTCTCTCCTCCATTAGCTCCACCACGTGTCTGCTATTCACCCCATTGTGTGGCAAATTAAATTACATCCCTCTCTCCTCCTCCCCTCTCTAGGCGTCTTTTTCCCCCAGTCGTTCTGTCTTTACACACACACACACACACACACACACACACACACATGTGCAACAGGCCACGGCGCTGCCGCTCCTCAGTCCATTGATCTGACAGGTCAGAGGCTGCTGGCCTATTCGATCCATCATATACTGCAGGAGTGCTACAATACATGGGCCATGTGCATTCAGTATCCTGTCTTTTTTGAATCACCCACATATTATTCCAAATCTGTATGACTTTCATTATGAGAACTTAGGCAGAATGTCCGAGCTGCTCTTTTCCATGTGAATAAAATGGATTGTGATTTAGCCACAAATTTAAGGTGTGATTCACTCTCAAATCTAATGAATCAGTTAAAAATTCCTCACGCAAGATTCACACAAGCTTTTATGAAAAATAAGTGAACTTTAGCATACTTTTTAAAAAAGTTACAGAAATAATAAACTTTAAAAGAATGTACTTAGGTGCAAAAGACACTTAATTGCTTGTCATTTACAATTAAGTGAAAATGCATTATAGTTTAAACGTGTATTAAACGCAGTTAGTTAAACTTAAGGGTATTTTATGACCCACTTGATTAAGACTTCAATAAATAATTGTATATAATTTCATAATTATATCTTTTGTCTTTTACATATGGTTAAAGTTAGAGTTGAATATACTGACAAACATTTATGCTAAACAAAATTGTGCTTTAATTCCATTTCTGTTACTCATAAAAACTTGTAGGTTTTTTTTTTTTTTTTTTTTTTTTAGAACACAAATAAATTCCCATCCACTTTATATGTGTAAAAAACAGGACATTGTGCTTTACATTAACTGGATAGTTCACCCAAAAATTAAAATTCTGTCATTAATTACTCATCCTCGTGTGAAAAAGGTAGTAAAGACATTGACAAATTAATAGAAGAAATCATTGAATAAAGTGGTTATTTTTGTTTTCTTTGCACACAAAAACTCGCAGCTTCATAACATTACTGATGTTACATGGACTATTTTAACGATGTCCTTACTACCTTTCTGGACCATAAAACGTTTCAGTGGCGTTGCTGTTTATGCAGGGTCAGAGTGCTCTCAGATTTCATCAAAAACATCTTAATTTGTGTTCTGAAGATCAACGAAGGTCTTACAGGTTTGGAACAACATGAGGATGAGTAATTAATAACAGAATTTTAATTTTTGGGTGAACTATCCCTTTAAGATTTTTTTACGTTTTACAGATGGAACATACTGTATAGGACAAAATGTTCATGTTTGGGTGAACTATCCCTTTAATTATGCAAATTCAGAATGTTCAGCTTGTGTAATTGTTGCCTATACATTTGATTTTGTAACATTGTAACATGGATCGCCTTTGCAAAAACCGTAATGAAGAAATAAAATGATCTGGAGGGGAACTGAAGTTAGTTTCGACACTTGACCTTGCAGAGTGGAGCTGTAGTCCTAAACTTTCACTCATGCGCACTTACAGCTAAAAATGCTCTCTCTCTCTTGTTTTGTTTTACAGTTGGGGGAAGTGTGTGCAGGACTGATTAGCATCACTGTTTCCTCCTTTCCCATAACCCCCAGACCCCCGCCAGTCGTCTGTTTATTTTAACCCAAAAAAAATGGGCCTTGGCCTGCGAGGACGTGCCCCTCATCAGAGACAGCACTCTCCTCCAAACAGACACACACACACACACACACACATCTATATACAAAGATACAGACTTAGCACACACACACTGGAAGGTGCTTCCACACAACGTCATACACACACTTCTCAATATCAGCTCTGCAGTTTCTCCTCAATTCAACTGTCCAGTTGTCAAATCACGTAAATGGTAAGCCAGCGGTGCCAGAGCTGCATAACGCAGCTGTCAGTGTGTGTGTGTGTGAGAGAGAGAGAGATGTGGGAGTTTACAGTGTGATTTTAATGGATGAAGCTGTGAGAACATGTATTTGTATGTGTGCACATTTGTGTCATTGGACTTTCTGTATGTGTAATTTGAGCAATGAAGTCTTGTAAATAAGACAAGTGGAGAAACGTAACATTTTTAAATATTATAATAAAATGGGTGAAACAGCATTTTTATTATAATAAAAAGGGGTGACCATTCGTCCTCTTTTTCCTGGACATGTCCTGGCCAGGACTTCTAATTTGGCTAAAATGTTGAGGTTTTTGCTTTGTTTTTCTATTGACACACTTTACAGTTCCCATACATTATATGTACAATTGCATTGCTTTGACTGGTCTCTGTAGATCCCAAAAAGTTATATTTTTGGCAGCTGTAAAGGCCCTTTCATACAAAAAGTGAAATTAATAAGCCTCAGGCTGAAGGAAGTGCCTCTGCACCTCACTCCTGATTTTTCTCAACATGGGACAGGAGAGGAGGTAGTAAATAAATGGGATAGCAAAGTAACTTGTTACTTATTTGAAAAAAATAACTCAGATATACTCTTGTAAATTTCAAAGTAATGTTACTTTACTAGTTACTTGGAAAAAAAAAAAAAAAATCTGATTACATAATTCATGTTACTTGTAATGTTTACCCCCAACACTGGCCATTATTCAAACTACTTCTCAGTCATTACCTTCAGCAAGTATGTATATGACAACGATAGGAAAACAAATCCAAAGCCCAGGCAATTTAGACAATTTAGAAATCCCGGCCATATAGGAAAAAGATGATGTATGGTCACCCTATTATAAAACAAACACTTTTTAAAAACAAAAAACTGAATAAAACAGAAGAATTCAGTCCAAAGATATAGTTTGTGAAATTAAACATTCCTCATATATATATATATATATATATATATATATATATATATATATATATACTTTATTTTTTATTTTTGTTACATTTTGCATTTTAGCTCAGCATAGTAGCTCAGCATAATCGTAATAAATTAGTAAAATTACATTTTAATTAACATATTATTATCAATTTAAATTTATAATCAAGTACTTCACATGTGTTTTGGTATGTTGTAATGAATGTTCAGTTTCTTGCACAGATTGACTATTTCTCTTCATAAGACCTCACTATGTAATTTTTTTTTTTTTTTTGTCTGTCTGGCTTCCAGTGTCATCCGCTTCCAGCTATTTTTAGCTGTACAAAACAGCACAAACTGGTGTTTTCTTACCATATTATTTTAATGTATCGTCTTAATTATAAGCACACTGGTTTGTAGTGCAAACAGTTTTACTGTTTACTGCGCTTTTATATTCTTATTTCCTTACAGTAGCTAATCAATTGTAAGTCCCGCACCTTCACAGAAAACAGCTTACTTCCACGTTGAAAAATAAGGTGGATATGCTTTTTTTGACTTTCAGAGTGATGGGAGGTGTGAACTTGCATTTTATGAATCACCAAGGACCACGGTTTCAGCTAAAAATACTGTTCTAAAAATGTTCTGTATTGTTCTACTGAAGAAAAAAGTTATCTACATATTGGATGCACTGAGGGTCAGTAAATTAACAGCAAATTTACATTTTGGGGTAAAGTATCCCTTTAAAGTGGCCTTTTATTTCGTACAAAAAAAAAAAAAAAACCTTTTAGATTTGAAGTACACTACAAATGCAGATTCAAAACAATTAAACATGGTTCTTTTTTCACAAGGGCTGATGATGATAAGAGTGTAGTTGGCCTACTCTGCTCTGATAAAATGCCTCCTTATTGCATAATGGTTGCAAGGTTTATCTTTGGAAACACACTGTGTGATAAGCAGCATTCACATATGGACTGTAGAGAGCTAGAGACCGCTCTATTTGTTACATGACTGCATACTAAACAGAAAAGTATAGTCTACTAATACACATTCTCTGTGAAATAGTACAGACAAATAATTACTTCTTGATGGACTTGAGGAGCAACAGTGTATGACATGTTGCAGAAAACTGACACAAGCTTTCCCTTTCCACATACAGGTCCCATATGTGTCGAACACAAAAGCCGTTTACAGCGTTTCTCTGGTTTAACTGCCTGCACCTGCGCCTGCAGCCTACAGATGCAGGACTAGTACAGCTCTGCTGAAGCTGTCTGAAAACATGTGGGCGTTTGTGCGTGTCTATGTGCGTTATGGTGTGTCGTGCGCACGTTTCACAGCACACCTGGAAGCTAAAGCCCGCCCTGCTGTTCTAATAGTCAAGGAATAAATTCCACCTTCATTTGCAGCAATAATGCACGAGTTCGTTAAACATCATAAGCTTGATTGGGTAGTATTAAAAAAGGACAGAGGAAAAAATTATGTCTGGAAAGTCGAATCATGTAGTCAAATTAATTTTAGTCAGTCTTTTCATTGGAAATTACATCAGGAACTAAATTTGGTCACATCTTTCCAAAAAATTTTGCTGTCGTGAAAAGGACGGAAAAACAGACGTAATCCCGAAACGAAAAACAGAGTCTGTCAGCTCTGAGGTAACGCTTAGCATCATAAAGTCATGTACCAAATTAGTAATAAGCGTGCATGACCACATCGGCACGTGTGCGGGCGGTTCCCATTCGTTCTCTATGGGAGCTAATCAGCAAATTATGTGAGGGATTGTGGGATTGACAGTGGAGCATAAAGCGAGTGAGAACGTCAAAATGTTGAGAAATGCTAAACTTCAGGCAAATTATGGGTGATATTGCAAATCACAGATATTGGCTGAATTTAATTCAGTTTTCAAATGCGGTTTAGTACAGCAGAGCTTGTGAGTGGGCCAACAAAATGTCTATTAAAATGACAAAAAAGAACTAAAATCTTTTAAAAATTCTGATAAATTGGGAGACTGTTTCCAGACACTAAAAGAAATGTTATTTCCAAATGAATTAGAATGTATCAGTTTGAATTTATTTGAAATCCAGTTGCATTCACTTTTTTGATCCAAGTAAAACTTGTTTCTTTATGTAGTGTCATAATTACTACCGTTGTCTATGAAATATGGTTAAAGTTATTGCTCAATGTACTAACAAGCATACTTTAATACTTTATACTTTAATGTCAAGCTTTTGTCATGTATTTAAATATATGTGCAATAGGCCACAAAAGGTGTGTTTAAATGACAAACTGAGACCAAATTTCATTAAAGATGAAAGTGTCCCAATTATCTGAATTCACCCCTACTCTTTCAAAAAAGATTAAATTAATTCAGGTAAATTGGGACACTTTTGCCATTGAGATGACTGGGAACAATGTACCAATTAAACTGAATTCTTCCCTACTTAATATGAAAAAAAATAACTTCAAAAATATTTACTTAAATGTTAACTGAATGCAATGTTTTCAGACAATAACTGCATGCTATTTATAATTAAATGAAAATGTGTTATTCTGAGTTTATATTAAATGCAGTCAGATTAACTTGTTTTGACCCACTTAAGTAGGATTTCATATGTAGTTTCATAATTACTTCTGTTGCCTTTGAAATATGGTTAAAGTTACTGCCGAATGTACTGACAAGCATTTATGGTAAACTAAAATATGCTTTAATATCCTTTCTTTTGAAATGTGTATGGCATGTATTTAAATATATTTGCAAAAGGCCACAAAAAGTGACACATTGACACTTTTTATTTATTTTTTATTTTTTTTTTTTCTAAAGTTTGCGTGATTCCAGCTGCTCTCATGCATGTGCTTGATGACTTCAGATCAATGTATAAGTTAAAAAGTCACACTAACTGCTCCAGACGAGATCTTCTGGGTGACAGGAGGGCGGCCTGTTTCATTCTGACTAGCAGCTGTAGCAGTCCAACGGTTTTTGCACGCGGTGGCTTGGATGACAGTTCAAGAGTGTTTTTTGAGGTTACCGTCTCACACAGACGAGCTCGTTCGCTTTAGATTTGAGTAAACCGTGCCTCACCCATGACTAAAGAAACGATCTCTGGATTCTGCCGGCCTCCAAAAGCTCTCTAAACACACGGCCTGTCGTATTAAATAAAACGCCAAACATCAGAGCGCTCACATGCATCACCTCCGAGGAAAGAGTTCAAGAGGTCATTTTTTTCCAGTTGACGTTGTTTATGATGGTGCAACGTACTCAGGCCAAGCTGGAGGCTTTCAGTGAGTGGCTCCAGCAACAAACATCAGCAAATCCCATCAAACCCGACCCGGCCCGATCCCCCAGGGGCCCAGAGGCTTGGGAAAAGGACGGCCGCTGCTGAGCCCTCGCGCCCTCGTACCCTTGTGGCCTTGTGTCCCGTTTGGGGAGGTGTCAAGCGATAGTTGGTGCCACTGCTGGATCCATCCCAACACACGCATGCACGTACAGATGGCGCATGTCGCCGCTTTTTCTGGCGTTTTGAAAAGCAGGGAGGCTGATGTCAAACACTGGGAGGAATGTTCTCATTCTGAATAAACATTTAAAAAAAAAAAATGTCCTGGACAAAAAAATCCAGAGCATGCAGTCACCTCCTCCATCCAACGTCACACACACAAATAAAAACATGCACACACTCACACATGCACTGAGTGTGGCAGAGAAAACATTGTTCTCTGGGGGACGACGGGGACATTGACCCCCAAAGAGATGCTTTTACCAGATGCTTCACAGTTTCCTCCTCCTCAAATCTGAAGTGTGTGCTTGCGCACGTTTCACAGTCACACACACACACACACACACAAAGATCTGTTTTACGCCAAACAGGCCTCAACTTTACATTGTGTCAAGAGTGTATTGACCTCATTCTGAGTCATGCATTTTTTTTTCTTTACTCTACAGTCAACTGCTCGCAACCCGTTTTATGTCTCAAATATGATTTTTCAGAGTGAAACAGTGTTGGATGGAATTATTTTAGTGATCAGGAATTGATTGGACAATGAAAAGTGGGCGTTACGTACCAGGATGAAGGGGAGGGGTTAAAAAAGTAAGAGGGATTTGTGATGTCAGCTGAAGAGGAAAGTAATTTTATTTTAATTTTAGTATTTGATTTTCATTTTAAGCAGAGCAACTAAATAATACATATAATTTAAAAAAATGAAGATTTGGAAATTATATGAACCTATGAATTGTGCAAAACATAATAATAATAATAATAATAATAATAATAATAATAATAATAATAATGTCTAAGTAAAAATAAAAATAATAATAAAAAAGTCTATAAACAAAATATAAATGAAATATAATAATGTTTACTTTAAAAATGTTTGTTTATAATCTAAGAAAGGCAATATTTGATGGTATTGATAATAATAATAATAATAATAATAATAATAATAATAATAATAATATAAATGTTTATGATAAATGGATTTGTAATAATAATAATAATAATAATAATAATAACAATAAAAATAATTATTGTTATTTAATGTTACTTTATTCTAATTATATTTTCTATGTAATGTTTATTTTATGTTTACTAAATTTTATAATCTATAAAAGGTAAATGCTGGACAAAGTATTAAAAAAAAATGTCAATGATGATAGTTCAAACAGCGTTTATGTATAAATCGGAAGACATACATTAAGAAACTTGGACTTGATTCTTTAATATCCCTCAAACACTCATCCCAGCACACACACACACACACACAGACACAGACACACAGACAGACAGACAGACACACACAGAGCATGTTTGGTCTTACCGCTGGGGCTGAGCTCTGGTCCGTTGGGCACCTCCTGCAGGGTGATGTGTTGGCCGTACAGGGGTCTGTGTGGAGCTGGGTTTTGTGGGTGACACACGGTGGGAGGCTGCATATGAGGAAGCACAGCCACTGTCATCCCTTCACTCGACCTCTACAGAAACAAATACAACACAAACTACTGAAACCAAAGCTGGGATGCTGCTGTTACTTGGGAAAGCCACAGAGATGATTGGATTATTTGCAGTTCACTTTAAACACAGAATAGTGATAGAAATTTATATCTAAACCCTTTTTGTGTCAAAGGTCTTTTGTCTTTCAAGGGGTTTCATTCATGACCGCTTACCATCGGTGAATGGCAAAGATTTTTACATATGAAATTCCCTGTGTGGCCCAAGGCAGCTCGAATTTCTGTTGAAGCAAAGCGCTTGAGAAGCAATTTTATTCTTTTGATCTCGGTGGGACTCTGACGTCAGGCCAGGAGAAGGGGAAGTCAGACAGTCAAAAAAAAAAAAAAGAGAGAGAGAAAAGGAAAGAGAGACACTAGCAGAGAACTTTGCTGAGTCAGCTGGTTCCTTAACAGGGTCATACCACCCTTTTTTTGTTTTTTATTTTCATGGAGATCTCTTATAATGTTAGTAAAGGCTAGCACCAAAATATTTTATTTTATTTGATTTTATTTATTTGTGCCAGCTCTGCCTTTAGGATATGCCTATGATATAATAATAATAATTTTAAAAAAATCTAACATTTTGTTTGTTTTGCTAGTATGTCAAGCTCTTTTGTCTCAGAGAAAAGAAAAATTTCATAACTTTAAGAACTTAAACTATGCTCAAAACAAAACAAATGGACGATTATTTATAGGGTACAGTGTTTACATTAAAATAACAATCAGTATTCTGGAATCAGAGGTCATAGCTTGAAAATGTTTTGCAGAAAGAAAACTTATCCAAGATCAATTCTGACCTTTTAATACCCTCAAAAATAAGATCCGGTAAACACACAGAAGCATTAGCCACTCAATCTCCCAAATCCTCCTCTGCGATCTGCGTCTAAGAGGCCAACAGATCCACAAACAGTCCTTCATCTGCGGGATGTTTTCTGAGAACAGCTTCTGAGGCTCATTCTGAGGGAAAATACCTCTTACAAAACAATTTGTGACAGATAAAGGTCCATTGAAATAGCCAAATCAACGTCCTTTGGCCAAAAGCACATGCCATCACATGTAATTGTGTAGAAGATGTGTGTGTACAGTAAATAGGCATTGTCCTGGAGTTGTTGACAGTCTCGGTTAACTTCTTGGAAAGAATGTTTGAGATTGATGAAACAATGCAGTTTTTGTGACCAAAGTGTAACGGGCCTTCAGTTTGGAGGAGATTGTTGTGCACTCTTGTTTTAGAAACCTGATATGAAATCTCCAACTGCACGCATGACTCAAAAATCATGTCCCATTTTCAATGGGGTTTTGATTCATGTCGTGATGTTCACTGCTGGGTACAGGAACAGGTTAACTGGTATCAGCATATCTAAAGCATCTTTGTGGTGAATAAATCAGCATTAATGCAGGGCGAGTGCATGCGTCTGCTCTAGATTATCTGTCTGAAATGTTATCTGTCTGCAAAAAAAGAGAGCTTTTTTCCATTTCGAAGAAGCTGCAAGCTTTCTTTGATATGATTTATCAAGTCTAAAGTGTTGAGCGTGGCTGGTTGTGGTGCAAATAATAATTTGACGTGTGGCTGCCACGGCTGGAGTTCATTTAGAGCAGCTCTCGTGCTTTTTGAAGATAATGTAACTGTAAAGTCAAAGTGACAACGTGAGTCCAGCTATTTTATTTTTTTAGTCAAAACAAAAAGCTCATATTTTACTAACATTGTAATAGCATAACAAACATTATAACTTACACATAATACTTAAATCTAAAATCTTCCAAAAATCTTCTACTTCCAAGTTTTATATTTAATTCAATGTGTTACTTGCCGTTTTGTTGTAATTATTTGTGAAATTTAATGTCTAAGTGAAAATTGTTTCTAATTGAATCCCACACCAAATTTAGTGCATGCACAATAATTGGACACTGGAGTTTTAAAAGCTTCAAAATGACACAAAAGCAACATAACTGGTGTTGTGAACTGAATCAACAAATTCAAACAAACAAACAAATAAATGAATTTTGGAATATTTGTTTATAATATATTATATTTTATTATATATTTTATAAACACACCTACATTACATGTAATGTAAAAATGTGTTATTTTAAAAGTAACTATTTAAATTACAGTTTCAGTATGTACTGCCTTACATTGGCATGACAAAAAAGCTCTAAAATCACATAAGATATAATGTTACACAAAAAGGTTAACACATATGGTTAAGGTCTTGTGGCTATATTGTTTGAACAGTGCTTACAAAGTGCCCCATTAGTGTTAAAAGCTTCAAAATGACACAAAAACATATTTAAAGTTTCACAAAATATCATAAAAAAGTTTATATGACTTGTTGCACTATATTGAAAATCTTCTAAAGCCAACAGTCCAAAATTCAAGACATAACCATTGACAATCTTGTACTTTTAAATGCAGTGACTGGATCATTAATTGAGCTGAACTCAACTGTTAATGAATCATTTCGATTAAAAGAAAACTTCAAAGAGTGATTCATACAGCTACTTTTCATTAACTGACAATGTCAAGATTTTCCATGAATAACCACAAAGATTTCAATCAGTTCCTTGCACAAAACTAATAAATAGCTTCAGAGGATTTGGACTATAGTGCACAAGTCATATGCACCACTTTTGTGATACTTTCATGGTGCTTTTTTTGGTTATTTTGGAGCTTGACAGACCAACTTCACATTTATTTCAAATAAGTTCATTTTTACTTGAACTATTCCTAAATCTGTACACATAAGAGATGTTCTGTATTTAACACTGTGCCCCTGCAGACTCAAAGAAAGAGAAAGTGTGTCCACTATTATATTCCCTAAGTGTCAACAGGTTGTGAACTAACTTTGCTGTGGCGACAGAAGCCGCTGTATCTGAGCTACTGTCTGTCTCCAGGGCTGTTCTTCATGAAGGGAGGCGTCTGCAGCCTGACCGACTGCCCGCCCATCTGATAAACCTGCTGTTGAGTTAAGACTGTGGTTATCAGCTGAGACCTGGCAGCAGCTTTATAGAGCTGAGCTCATTGGAGGATCGTGCTTAGGCTGTCTGAACGTCCCTCGCTGGAGTCATGGGGAGCGGAGACGAGAAATCGAGAGCGGAGAGAGATATAGATGATGGTTGAGGGAGAGACGGAGGAAGTAGGGAGGACAGCTGTAGGATTTATGGGGTACAGGAGGGTCCCGTCCCATACAAAGGGCAATGCCACCCCATCGCTGGGATTTATGATGATGAGCGGGAAATTAGTGGTACAACATCATAATGTTTAAAGAGGAAACTAGAGATGGGGATTGTAAAGAATTTAATGATTCTGGTTCTGATTCCTCATAAGGATTCAGAATCCTTAATGGTTCCATTACCTCTGCTTTTAAAACGTTTAAAGCATAAATACCCAGAAAAAAAGAGATGCATCTCCATTGCCAAATGCATAATTATTGTAAAAATTAACTCTTAACTTTTTTGCAGTCTCATAATTGGCCTTTACTACATTTAGGCCTTACATCAAAAACAATGTAAGTTGCTTTGAAAGCATGCATCTGTCAAATGCATGAAATGTACTGAAACAAACAAAAACATGGTAACATTTCATTTGTTTAATTTTATAAAATAATGCTGATAATGCATGGAAAAAATTAATAAGAATTAGCTCATAAGAGTCATTCATTTGTGAATTGGATGACACTGGTTGCGTTGTATGTGTTTTGATTCATTTAAAGGAACCGACTCTAAAGAATCATTTGTTTGGTTACTAGACTACCGAAGGTGCTATGGCACCTATTGTATCTGTTAGATTTCTTCTTATTATTCTTCTTCCGCTTTTGAGTCTATGGCAGCCCATAGAACCATTTGCAGGAAAGTTTTGAAATTTGGCACACTGATAGAGCACAGTTTCCACATTAACCATAGCAAATTTGGAGTCTCTAACTCAAACTCTCTAGCGCCACCACTTGTCCAAAGTTTCACTCATGTTTATGCTAATAATTTTTGAAGCATAAGGCACAGAAGAAAAAATATTTTTTCCTCTGAATCCTTGGCGAGTTGAATGGACACCAAAATTCAAAAATTTTAGGGTTTAGTTTTATCGCTATTTTTAATTGTTCGTAAAACCTACCTACTTAAAACGAACTTGTCCTAGACGGTTTGTCAGATTTTCACCAAAATTGGCTCAGATCATCTTCAGACCATGCTGTCAAAAAGTTATAGAATTCAAGTTGATTCGGCCAACCGTTCTCGAATGATACGCGAACAAATTCTACAAAAAGCACACAAAAATGGACGTGAGGGTATATCTCCGCAACGGTTTGACATATTGAGACCAAACTTGGTGTGTGTTATAACAAGTATGACCTGAGGCTACCTGCAGTGTTTCGGCGCAGTGCCAACTAGTGGTCAGGAGATATGAAAATGGCTATTTTTGCTTATAACTTCTGAATGGTTTGACCAAATATCAGAAAACTGGTCTCTTTAGATTCGGTGGATCATGCCGAGTCGAACCATATCAAATTTTCCCATGTCAGCCATTTTGGGCGTTTGCCATTTTGAAATTTGAACATACAATGCTATAATTTATGAACGCATTGACATATTGTTACGAATCTCGGTATGCATCTTTGATGCCATGCCCTGATGGTACTCAAAAAGTTTGGGGGCAGCGCCACCTTGTCGTCAAAAGTTATAATGAAATTTCTAAAAATGCTAATAACTTTTGATTACATTAGCCTATTGTAATGAGACTGATGTTGGTAGATTCGTGGATCATGCTGAGAACATAGATACCAATTTTGCCATAATTGGCTGAACTTCCTGTCCGCCATTTTGATTCATGTTGAAAACCTACTTTTTCGAACTCCTCCTAGACCATTAGTCCGATTTTCACCAAATTTGACTCGGATCATCTTCAGACCAAGCTGGCAAAAAAAGGCATAGATTTCGTGTCGATCCACGAAATGGTTTTTGTTTAGTGCATCAACAAATTTCCTGGAAAGATGCCAAACTGAGATTTACAGAGATGCATCTGAGGGCTGTATCTCTGTAAAGCTTTGACATATTGTATGTACGATTGTCACCTCACACTGACCAGGCCACATCATTTTGGTAACAGTGCCACCTATTGGTCAAGAGTAGTAAACCATTCATTAACCATTAATTATGAATTTTCCATAAATTCTAATAACTTTTCATTACATTAGCCTATTGTAATCAAACTGGTCTCAAAATATTTCTTGGTTTATGCCGAGAACATAGATACCAATTTTGCCATAGTCGTCCGAACTTCCTGTCTGCCATTTTGATTTATGTTGAAAACATACTTTTTCAAACTCCTCCTAGACCATTTGTCCGATATTCACCAAAATCAAACCAAAATCGGACTGTGCTGACAAAAAGTTATGGATTTCGTGTCGATACACGAAACTGTTTTTGTATAGCGCTGCAACAAAGTTGAGGCTTGATGCTAGACTGCATCTGAGGCTGTATCTCTGCAAAGCATTGACATACTGACACTAATCTCTGTGTGTGGCATTGTCAACTCACACAGAACACACCTCATAGATTTGATAACAGTGCCACCTATTGGTCAAAAGTGATAATCCATTAAGGCATATTACTAGTTGTTGTATTAATGATTTTTCAGTCATTTCAACTACACTCATTCTAAAACAGCTTTAATTACTCATTGTTGCAGTTGGTTTGATGCTACATGCCATGCTTAGCTCCTCATTTTGCCTCTGCTGTGCTTGGCCCCATAATTGCTGCTTGCAGCTATATTTATTATTATTATTATTTACTTAAAAGAACCTGATCATGAGACTCGTTAATTCGGGGAATTGGACTGCACTAGTTGCGACGTATGTTTTTTGATTCATTTAAAAGAACTGACTCATATGAGTCATTTGGTCGGGAATTTGATTATGCTGGTTGAGCTGCATGTGTTTTTTGATTCACTAAGAAGAATGGACTCGTAATTTGTTCTGGAATCACTACACTATGTACACGTTAAACTTTTTTATTCACTTAAAAGAACAAGATCGTGAGATTTAATCATTTGGGAATAAGACTGCACTGCTGGTGTTTAGTTTTTTTTTTTTTTTGTGATTCACTAATAAGATCATAAGATTGATTCGATCGAATATTGGACTACAGTTACTGCATTATTTTTATTTTTATTTTTTTTAAAGAACCAACTCATTAGAATTTTGTTTGTGAATTGAACTGCACTGGTTATACTGGATGTTTTTTGATTAATTTAAAGGAACTGACTCTGACTGAATTTGGTTGGGAATTGGATTATGCAGGTTGTGTGTGTGTGCGTGTTTATTCAATAAGAAGAATGTATTCATAAGCATCATTTGTTCTGGATCACTACACTGTTTAAACAACAAGTTTTTTTATTTTTTTATTTTTTTCCCCACTAAAAAGAAGAGATTTATTCATTTGGAAAATAGACTGCACTGGTTCCTTTGAAAGTTTGTTGTTGTTGTTGTTTTTGTGTTTCACTAATAAGAATCAGCCCATTTCAGATTTATTTGGTTGTGTATTGCACTACACTGGTTGCACTGTATGTTTTTCTGATTCATATTCAGAACCGACTCATAAGAGTTTTGTTTCGTGAATCGGATTGCACAGGTTGTGCTGTATGTTTTGTTTGTTTGTTTGTTTTTTCATGATTTATTGAATGGACCGACTCATAAGAGTTCTGTTCTTGATTTGGACTGCACTGCTTGCGCTCCAAGCATCATTCATTCTGAAATCACTACACTGGTTACACTTTAAGTTTTTTGATTAACTTTATTTTAATCAAAAAACCCAGTTCGTGGACCCAGTTCCCAATCCTAGAGCTACAGTAACATTTTTTTTTGTTTGTTTGTTTGTTTTTTTTCCACCATGCTTTGAAACCCAAAGAACATGAATGCAAATGTGATGCATTTGAAAAGTGGATTTCACGATGAAGTGCATTTTTATAGAATGCTCTTATGCGACCCTCAAGAAAAATTAAGTGTGTCCTGTCAACAAATACTTAAGCAGAAACAATAACACCAGGCAATCTTGTTCTTTTAGTCTGTAGTGTTAATGACACAGACAATATCTGCCTGTCTTCCTCAGTTCACTCGTCTTAATGAGCGAATGAGCGAGGGGTGGAGGGGATGTTCAGGGGGAGAGATGAGATCAGAGAATGTCTTTTCTTCTTCAGCACATGCAAATGAATGAACCAAGAGGGAAGCCCCCTCCGTATAGCCTTTGACCGTAGTGGGAGACAAGCGTCTCGATTTCAAAAGCCACGAGGCCACCTGAGCAGATTAGCTGTACGGTGACTCACTGCATGAGGAGGATGGGTCGGCTGCGGATTTGCATGCGACCCTTTCCGGCTCAAACACTAACAGCCCTGTCTGTGCATACTGATGCCTGAATGTCCTGCTGAATCTTTATTAGACACCTTTGATTCTGCACTCACCTGTGCAGAATCCCAATGTGCCCCGGCCGACTCCTCACCAGGACTGTTCAAATGTTCCCTTTTACAAGCGCCCAACAAACTACCTTAACCCCTCTGACCTCTAGACGGGGTGGATGGGGGTTAAAAGGAGGTAAATGTTTTTTCCCTTTAAGCATTCCCATACTAATTCTTCCCCATTCTTCCGTTTGTATTGTGCATTTATTTAAATTGAGTCGAGAAAAACCTGTAGCTCTGGAGTCACACGCAGCGTTCTGTGTGCAAACAGCGTTCTGCATTCAGGGGCAGATTTGGTGTCACCCACGGGTTCACATTCATTTAATACCACTGAAATCACATTGATATTCACCTTTACGTCTGCTCAGATAATAGCAAATGTTTATGAAACACCTGGATGCAAGAAACCTGAGGTGACAGAGCTGGAATATTATGCATTAACAATGCATAAAATAAAGGATATGTTTTGATTGAACTGAAACTGAACACTTAAAGGGACATTACGATATATATAACATATTTAATTTTTATTTAAAGGGAAAGTTCACCAAAAAATGAAAATTGTCATAATTTTCTCACCTTAAAGTTGTTCCAAACCTGTATGAATTTCTTTCTTCTGCACAGAAGAAGATACTTTGAAAATGTGGGTAACCAAACAGTTGCTGGTATAGCCATTAACTTCCATGGAGAAAAAAATAATAATAATAATAATTATATATATATTAGGGGTGTCAACGTTAACGCGTTAACGCATGCGATTAATCTAAAATCTTTAACGCGTTAATATTTTTTTAACGCAAATTAATAATGTGATAATGCTTGACCCCAACTTCTTCCCGTCATCGCAGCGCGGAAGGTTATCTATCAGTGTGTGATGAGGCTACAGTGAACCAGTGTTGCCAGGGTAACGGCACTAGTGGGCTATTTTGAAAATACAGTCGCGGGAAAAATTACAGAGTCGCGGGTTGCGTTTTTTTTTGCGCTACTTTTATAATGTACCGCGGCCGCCCAAAGTGTATATAGACAAATGAAAATTAAAATAGATCCTTTTACTAATGTGTATTATACTTGGAATGTATACCTGACAACTGAAGAACGGAGAGGCGGTTGTAAACATCACAAACAACGTGAGTTTCAGCCAGAGCATACATGTTAAGGCTTTTACACAGCAGAAATAAACATGACAACAACCACTATAGATTATATAAGATAATAAACACACGATCACGATAGGATATGGTTTGTATGTGATTTTCTTGAGATGAATGTGTACATCTGAAATGCTAATTTGTGCAGCGATATAAAAGGCTATAAATAGCATATTTTAACAACAGTAAACGACCAAATTCCACATGTGATCGCAAAATGAAGTTATTACAAACACTCGATGGTGGTTTAAAGTGAGTTCTGACTAAAAGTGTACTATTAATCTCATAAATTGTTTTATGTAGCATGATGCTAATATTAGCTCTAATGCAGCTGCAGAACAGATCCAATTCTTCTTCAGAATGCATTTTGTCATAATACTTCACGTAAGGTCGCAAGAAAATGTTGTTGAAGTATTTATTTAGAAATACTTTTGATAATAGTTGGGTAAATGTAAACTGGGATTGAAGCGATGTGGCTTGGTAAATGTTTTATTGCCAGTATAAAGACTGATGATGGCTGAATAAAAACAAATGAATAATGATAAAAGAATAATAAGGATTATGTCTCATACCTGGCAGAGGTGTGAAAGGTTCTGTTTCCTTAAACTAGTTTGTCATGCATTTCATTTCAACACATTTACAGGTAAATCCTAGTATTTTAAATGTGCGATTAATCATGATTAATCACAGTCCATGACTGTGATTAACGCGATTAAATTTTTTAATCGATTGACAGCACTAATATATATATATATATATATATATGGAAGTCAATGGCTACCAGCAACTGTTTGGTTACCAACAATCTTCAAAATAATTTATTTTGTGTTCAGCAGCAGAAAGAAACTCATACAGGTTTGAAACAACATGAGGGTGAGTTAATGATGACAGAATGTTCATTTTTGGGGAAATTATCCCTTTAATATATATTGTATACAATTAATTAGGCTTTAATAATAAAAGTTAAGCTAAATCAACAGCAATTGTGGCATACTTTTGATTGCAATAATAATAATAATAATTAATATTACTATGAGACACTGGGCCAGTTTTATGAAGGATTTATTTTATGCTTATAATCTATAATTTTTCAACAAATACATACACTACCTTTTCTCATAAAACTTTTTTTTATGTTAGCTGTATTTGAATTATTAGCTGTATGTAAACTATTTAAATGATCATTTTTACAGTTGTTTTATGGTTTCAGTGGTTACATCATTAAGTTTTAATGCCAACAAAGTAATGTTACTACCGAAAATGTGAGTATCTTAATGCTTACGGATTGGCTTCATTCATTTCCATTGTAAGTTTCTCACTGTAACCCAGATTTCTGCTTTTTTGAAGAAAACTTTACATTGATATTTTTGGCAAATGCTTTTATCTGAAGCAACTTGCAATGCATTCAAGGTACACTTTTTATCAGTATTTTGTTCCAAAAGAAGGGACAAGTGGAAATTAAATTTTGTATTAATCAACATTATGCCACAAATGCTGTTAACTATACTTAAAACTCAGAAAAGTGAGAGTGAATATCATGCCAACAGATTCTGTGGTTGAGTTTGCTGTAATAACCAGGAGTGTGTGTTTACTTGTTTCTTACACATGGCTAGTGGGCAGCTCAGGCCAAGCAGAGGTGATTTATACTGGAAGGTGGAGGTCTTACCATTACACCCAGACAGTCAGGTGGTTGAAGAGCCTGACAGAAGGAAACTGGATCCGAGTAGTAACTCATTCTACGAGCTGGAGCTGCCGTGATGGAGGCCTGCATACAAGACACACACACACACACACACACATGAGAGGTGAGGACCTCAATCAATCTCACACTGTTTATCCCAGAGACGACTGGATTAGAAATAACCTGCCACTCAAAGCTAAAGATGACATGAGGTGGGCCAAATGCAGCAGAAGGGCAGGAACTGATGGTGAAGCGATAGAGCCTTCTTCTATTGCAATGTTATGTTGCTTAAGTGTGTCTTAATCAACCGGATTGGGTGGTGATCAGATAAATTAAAGCAGAGTCATTGTACATTTTTAAATTTGCATGACTCTAAAAAAAAAGACTTTGACTGTGTCATTGTTTACTTCTATCTATGTAAATAGGTATAATCTAGTAAAAATAGGGGTCAGCTGATCTGGCTTCTTCAGTGGTACTGATAACGAGACAGCAAGAGAAATAAACTCTTTATTGCTGAAAAACTATATATATTTTTTTTTCAGAAATAACTTTTTTCAGCTATATATATATATATATATATATATATATATATAAAAATGTACATATACAATATACTGAAATACATTATTATTATTATTATTATTATTATTAAAATATACATTTTGAAAATAACAAATAATTGCCAACAAGGTTTGGTTGTCAGCCAATAATATTTAAAAATACAATCAATCAATCAATCAATTAATAAATGAATGAATTGAATGATTAATTGGTTTATTCAATACAATCCAATTAATCATTATTAAATAGTAGTAAAAATACTAACCTACACTCTAAAAAAATGTTGGGTTAAATACAACCCAGCGCTGGGTAAAATATGAACGAACCCAGCAATTGGGTTGTATTTAACCCAGCATTTTTTAGAGTATAAGAATATTACACTGATCAAATACAGAGTAATAAAGTTCAGAAACAGACCAGAGTCTGGCGTCTGTCTCTTACTCCTCCTTTTACCCTCCCCTCTCATTCTGTCAGTGTCTCCTTACTGCCATCCCTTTATCATTGTTTACTAGAGCGGGCATTAGAGAGAGAACTGGAGCCCAGCTGTGAGGATTCTGTTTCTGGAGCGACTTCATGATGAGCACATAGACAAGCTGGCCAACAACTGAGGATTCACCTAAAACAGCAGCGTGCGTGTGTGTGTGAGAGAGAGAGAGTGAACATCTTGAAGTGCTTAGAGTGTGGCAACTGATGTTCCTCTGAGTCAAAGGTTGAGGTGACTGATGGATCTTCCAGAGGTTATCACAACACTCTCTCATTCAGCACAATGAACATCACTATTCCAATAGCAAGAACACAATTTAACTGATTAAATAATAATAATAATAATAATAATACATCTGCTTTTCTGTTTGTACAAACTATATAAATTAGTTTTTGTATATAAATTTCACGTTATATGAAATTTTACGTTATAATGACATTTTAACCATATAGGCTACAATACAGAATGTAAAACTGAAAACATCTTAAAAGTTTTTTTTTTTTTCTTTCTTCAGACAGTTTAAAAAGAAAAATAAATAAATAAATAAATAAGATGGATTTAAAAGTCGTATTTGAAGCGATAAAGTTGCAAAACATTGCAAAATCAGCTCGTCGTAAAAAGATCGACCGTTCCCCGTCAGTATTATCAGGTTCCTCTCTGTTGAATATCTGCGCGGTTCTTCCCGATCCACAGTTCAGAGGGTTCGGACGGTACTGAACAACACAAGCGCTTTCTACCACAGCTAATCGATAGAGGATAGGAACAAACTTTGTTCTTACCGTGATTTGCTGGAGTCGCTGTAGGCTGTTGGCGGTGGGCTGGCTGTCAGCTGGTGTTTGTACCTGGCTCGTCTTTGGAGAGGAAGGAAAAAGCGCACTTGCTGGAGTCCCACCCTCTCCAATCACTGCGCTCCTCCAAAACCAGTCCACACTCTCCACATCTAACAACTGTCCTGCCATCCAGACCTACGGGAACGACGGCTTTATATGGGGAGACGTGCTTTTCTGTTCTTCTTGTCTTTGAATCAAATTCTGGTTTAAATATGTCATACAACTCAGATTCAGATAATAAATTGCATTAATGAACCTTTAAATTGATGTTTGAATCAATTACAAAAGTGAATCTCCAAGAAGATGATGATGATGATGATGATGATGATGGTGGTGGTGGTGGATGATGATAATGTGTGTGTTAAATCTAGTTTAAATTTATTTACTTTCATTCATTCATTCATTCATTCATTCATTCATTTTTTTTCCCACTTTTTTGTTATACTTTATTTTTGTTACTACTTTAAACATGTCAAGTTTCTAAATGTAATCTTTGTTGGCTTCCCGTTTAGATTTAATTAAACTAAAAATGTCAACTAATATTTTTAATAATAATAATAATAATAATAATAATAATAATAATATATTTTTAAACTTCTTTAAACACATTTTTTTAGACTTACATTTTTAAGCACAAATTTAGATTTAATGACACTAAAAATGTTGAGTAAAACTCCTAATAATTTGTATAATAATAATAATAATAATAATAATAATTATTATTATTATTATTATTTTCTTTTTAAATTGCTTCAAACATATGTTAAGTTCCTAAATGCAATCTTTATATTTATGTTGGCTTCAAACATTTTTAACACTTTTATACCATAAATAAAAAAACACTAAAACACAAAGTTACTAATTTTTAAAATTATAATAATAGTAATGACAATAATTAGTAGTATAGTAGAAGTAAATAAAATAATTAGAAAAAAAATGTCATTATAATTTTTTTATTCATTTATTTGACAAATAAAATTAATTTTTCAGTGTTATAAAATGGTCAGTTTTCTTAATATGAGACTTTTTGACAGCTTTAGGCACATTTTAGATGTTTTGTCTTTACGCACATGATGTGAGCTACCGGTACTGTTTATATCGGTTATTCACACTAGCTCTTCCTGGACTTGACTGCATAACAAAGGTTGAAGAGGAAGCGGAGCGATTGAGCTTTCCCAGTTCCTCCGTCAGTGCCCAGCAGCCTGCATTGATTCGTCCAGGCTCTGGAGGAAAATGTCCATATACAGAGGAAGAGGAAGAGCACAGCCGATGGGGGTCACAATGAGTGGATTTCCTCCGGTCACGTCTGTCCAGCAGGTTGCTGGGCCGTGGAGAGGAGGAGAACGTCAGGGAGAGGTTTAGGGAGCGGTTTTTGTTTGGAAATACTGTCCAAGGTCCCTCTTTATGCTGCTGGTGGGAGGAAGGCAGTTTTGGACCGGAGCGATGATGTGCTGCTGAATTAGGATGAGTTTTGGATAGAAAGGAGAGGAGAAAAGAGGCTATTTATCATCCGTGGTTCCTAAATACAGCTGCGTTGCTTTGACCAGATGAACAAAAAATGACGAGGCCTGGGTGGCCATGACCTATGTTTGTATAATTGTGTGTATTTGAGAGAGACTCCACCTGTGTGTGACAGAATACAATGCGAGAGAAAGCCTGGATTAATTCAAATTTTTGTTTTAGATTTTTATATTATATATATATATATATATATATATATATACATATATATATACTATAGTTTTAGTTTTAGGTTTTAGTTAATTTAGTCATCAGCGTAAACTAAATGAAAATGAAAAATTGAGAAATGTTTACTTGGCAACTACCTAAAATAAAATCATTTTTAAAATATTTTACTTTATTAGTAATATTTATTTTTATTTCAAGTAATAAAAATAATACTTTTATTTTAATAAAAATATAATAAAATATGCTATTTATTATTTTTTTTATTTATTTATCTATCAGTTAGTGTTAAAAATACATTTGGCATAATTTATGTATTGTTCACTCAGACTTCTTCACTTCCTCTTTATAATAAATTTAGTTTTTGTTTTGTTTTAATGTGTCTTCAGATTTTTTTTTTTTTAAATATATATAAATTTTTATTTCTGTTTTAGTTATTTTACTCATCAGGTTAAACTAAATGAAAATGAGAAATTCGGAAATGTTTCCTTGGCAACCCCCTGAAATAAAAATTATTTAAAATATTTTATTCTAATGTTTTTTATTCTAATGTAAGATTATAAATAAAACAAAAGATTATTGGAGTATGTTTTACAAGAAAATATTATTTATGTCTTTTTACTTGAAGATTTAACATTTACTTCAATGTGTTACTTGCTCTTTCTTTGTAATTAATTGTGAAATTTACTAGCAATTTTTAAATGAAAATTGTTTTGACATGATTTTTTTTTTTTTCAGTAATAACCCTGGTGAATACACAGCATTATGTCTAAGAAATTGTTTTCCAGATGATTATGTCCCTATTTTCTCCCATCAAACTCAAACAGCCCACTCAAAGCACTTAGTTTTTATCAGCGGGCCATTCGCATCTCGTCTTAAACACCTTGTGGGTGAGTGATAAGCCCTCCGCGGCTGCCCCACTCTCATTTGTTTGAATTAGAAAGCGCGTGGTCAAAGATCTTCCATGAAAGTCCTTGAAAGTAAATCTGGAGGTGCTTTCAAGTCCAAGGTGAGAAGCGTGAAGAAGTGGCATGTCAACCTGCGCTGTCTGTCTCGGACGGGAATCTCTCTGAAGCCAGGCAAAGCAATCCCAGAGGGCTTCGGAAGGGCCAACACGTCAGGGGCAAGAGGGGAGCTGTGTGACTTATGGCCATGTGCTGAGAGAAACGGGAGAAAAAAGAGATAGGTGGGGTAAGACGTGCCCCTTCTGATGAGCCAAATTGAATAAAAGGCAGTAAATGTGATCCAGATCTTCCCCGTGTGCCCACAATGCTGTTTCAATTAGCATGATGATGGCTTCAAAGGAGAGGCCTTGATGCTCTTCTGCTCCACATGATCTCCTCTCATCACCTCCTGCACGCCTCGCGCCTCCCTTATCACTCCAACACCTCTCGCTCGCCCTGTGAAACATTCCACTTCTCTCTCTTTCCCTTCTTACTCAGATAACTGGGTGATTCTTTTGTTTTAATTTATTATAGTTTATAATTCATTGTAGTTTTAAACCTTTATTTATTGTTTTAGTATATATTAGTATATTAGTTTTGCTTTAATTACTGCCTCAATTCGGCGTGGCATGGAGGTGATCAGTTTGTGGCACTTCTGAGGTTGTATGGAAGCCCAGGTTTCTTTGACAGTGGCCATCAGCTCATCTGCATTTTTGGTCTCTTGTTTCTCATTTTCCTCTTGACAATACCTCATAGATTCTCTATGGGGTTCAGGTCTGGAGAGTTTGCTGGCCAGTCAAGCACACCAACACCATGGTCATTTAAACAACTTTTGGTGCTTTTGGCAGCGTGGGCAGGTGCCAAATCCTGCTGGAAAATGAAATCAGCATTTTTAAAAAGCTGGTCAGCAGAAGGAAGCATGAAGTGCTCCAAAATTTCTTGGTAAACGGCTGCAGTGACTTTGGTTTTCAAAAAAACACAATGGACCAACACCAGCAGATGACATTGCACCCCAAATCATCACAGACTGTGGAAACTTAACACTAGACTTCAAGCAACTTGGGCTATGAGCTTCTCCACCCTTCCTCCAGACTCTAGGACCTTGGTTTCCAAATGAAATACAAAACTTGCTCTCATCTGAAAAGAGGACTTTGGACCACTGGGCAACAGTCCAGTTCTTCTTCTCCTTAGCCCAGGTAAGACGCCTCTGACGTTGTCTGTGGTTCAGGAGTGGCTTAACAAGAGGAATACGACAACTGTAGCCAAATTCCTTGACATGTCTGTGTGTGGTGGCTCTTGATGCCTTGACCCCAGCCTCAGTCCATTCCTTGTGAAGTTCACCCAAATTCTTGAATCGATTTTGCTTGACAATCCTCATAAGGCTGCGGTTCTCTCGGCTGGTTTTGCATCTTTTTCTTCCACACTTTTTCCTTCCACTCAACTTTCTGTTAACATGCTTGGATACAGTGAACAGCCAGCTTCTTTGGCAATGAATGTTTGTGGCTTACCCTCCATGTGAAGGGTGTCAATAATTGTCTTCTGGACAACTGTCAGATCAGCAGTCTTCCCCATGATTGTGTAGCCTAGTGAACCAAACTGAGAGACCATTTTGAAGGCTCAGGAAACCTTTGCAGGTGTTTTGAGTTGATTAGCTGATTGGCATGTCACCATATTCTAATTTGTTGAGATCGTGAATTGGTGGGTTTTTGTTAAATGTGAGGCAAAATCATCATAATTAAAAGAACCAAAGACTTAAACTACTTCAGTCTGTGTGCATTGAATTTGTTTAATACACATGTTTCACAATTTGAGTTGAATTACTGAAATAAATGAACTTTTCCACGACATTCTAATTTATTGAGATGCACCTGTAAATAAATAAATAAAATAATGATACAAAAAGTGATAGCAAAACCCATCTCTGCTGCCAGAGTTAGTTTGAAGATTAGAAATGCAATGAATATTTATTTCTAACCTAATTTAATTTTGATCAGATATTATTATTATTAGGGGCTCAAGCACGTAGTGCATTGAAACCCTATTTTAATTGTTAGAATTTTTTTAAATTATTTTTCTTCGGTAAAACTGATCGTGCAGCCCAAACCGGATGGCCTAGAGAGCTGAAACTTGGTCAGAACGTAGTAGTATTGCTCGCTAATCAGATCCAAAGACTCACCCCAATTGGCCTATCAGGGGCGCTACAGCGTTCAAAAACGCAAAACTGCTCATATCTCCTAGACCGTTTGTCATAGACTCAAAAACTAGATTCGCTCTACAAGGTCCGGTTTTACCACAATTTTGAAGTAAATTCAAAATCTCCTTTTGCGAACTAGTCCTAGGACTAATGCTGGGACTAATGCTGTCAATCAAATCGTTCATTATATATTCTAAATTATGTTAAAAACCTACTTTTGGGAACTAGTCCTAGGTTTTTCGCTCAATCAAACCACTGCAGAACAATTATATGGGCTCTCTAGATCAATAATTATCAAAAAAAATTTTGAATTTTGTCCTTTGGTTTGCTATAACAGGGTCATTTAGAAAAGGAGTGTGGCTACATGTACCCAAATGCCTATAAAACCTAAACGAAAACTCAAAACTTTAGGAAACTTGGTGAAAACGTGTCAGATGACTCTTAATAAGCATGCAGAGATTCATAGAGATTGGACTATAGGTGGCACTGTAACATTTAAAAAGGCCTCAAAAACACAGAATTTCTATAGTAAATGACCTCAAATTGCAATAAAATGTTCATAATATTCACTTATACACTATATCTTCATATCATACGATAAATCTTCTCATTCTGAACAACTTTGCCTCTAGGATCACTGGTGTCAATTAAATTGTTATTTAAATATATGAGATTATTTAAAAAACATACTTTTGTGAACTAGCCCTCAGTTTTTAACTCAAAATCAATAAAATCAGTGCAGTACTATTCTCTAGACTCTCTAGGTCAATAATTATCAAAAAAAAAAAAAAGTTGAACATTTGCATTTGGAAAACTATAAACCGTATAACATTTTATAATATATTCTTTACATAATGTACCCAAAGGCTTATTAATACTAAAAGAAAGCCCACAAATTCTCAAAATTGTGTAAAATGATGCCTAATTTAATTCTAAACAAGCATGCAAAATTTAAGAGAAATTGGGCAAAAAATAACACTATGATAGTTATAAAGGTTAAAAACACAGTGTTGTATGAGGAATTGCAATTTATAACCACTAGATGACAGTGGAATACCGCTAATGGGCTTACTAAACTCTAAAACAGTACTGTTCATAGGTTTACTTATGGATTCATGCTTAAACATTATAAAATCGCTGTTATAACATTTTAAATCTCGAGTCAAAGTTTACCATTTTGTTCATACAGACAAATCAGTTATTACAATTTTGCCAGATTATGATTACAGTGAAACATGAAAATGACATCTAAACTCTTGAAAAGAGAAGACTTGCAATAAGTTTTGTGTCACCTATCACTTACTTCAAATATCTATATCTGCAACAAAATGTGTGTGTATGTATGTCTGTGTATATGTGTATGTGTGTGTGTGTGTGTGTGTGTGTGTGTGTGTGTGTGCAAATATGCTTGTAGAGTATTAATATACTAGTTTAATGCAAATATGCTTGTAGAGTATTAATATACTAGTTTAATCATTTAATTTCAATGTGTGTGTATGTGTGTTGTGTGTCTATGAGCCTATCCTCCATTTTAGATGCGTTTTACTGTCAGCCATACATCCAGGTTGGCCTATACCCTAAAAGGATACCACCTTAAAGGCCTTAATATGCTTGAACCCCGGTAATCACTGCTTGCAGCTATATTTATTATTATTATTATTATTATTAAAATATTTTCAAATTATTTTTATTTTATCATTCAGTCACATTCATTTTTAATTCGAAGTTAATAGATTACTCGCTATAAGCAAAAGGTTTTTTTTTTAGATAATAATAATAATAATAATAATAATAACAATAATAATAATAATAATAATAATAATAATAATAATAATAATAATGTTTTAAAAACTTAAAAACAGGTACATTTATTTTTATTCATGAACTTTCAATTATTTTTTTATTTGGTTTCTTTGAATGAATTTCTTTTTTGTGCTAAGTTATTTGCAACTTGTTATTTAGCCATTTTTCTTGCAATTGTGATTTCTTGTCTCACAATTTTTCTTCTCAGAATGGCAAGTTTATATCTCACAGTAGATAGATAGATAGATAGATAGATAGATAGATAGATAGTGATTTTTTCAGAGTACATTGAAAATCATCGCAGGAAATTAATAAAGTTTTTTCCCTCTTTCTCATCCCTTTATAACTTTTTTCCTATCCATTGTTGCCGCTCTCATGCTCTCTCTCTGTACATCCCTTGCTCTGTTTCTCTTTCTCTCTCATGGTCTGGTCACGCTATACATTAAACAGAGCACTTTTCCCTCGCCAGCAGCTCTAAACATTCATCACTCATTCCGTCTGACTGCTTTACTGCTCGTGTCCGTCCTGCTGTCATCACACTGGATCACACCTCACACTAAACTGTGGGATAATTGGCTTTCGAAGTGTTAAACCAAAAGAATATGGCGACCTTGAAGTGATGCAGCCAGACCTTTTATTAGCCATCAAATTAAATGATAAATCAGAACATCAAAGCTTTATCATCTCGCAGAGTCTATCTATCCATCCTGACTAGTTTTGCTAGCTCATCCTCCATCTCCCAAAGATACCGCAGGACAGGTGAGTTTAATGAGCTTTTATTAGAATCGTCCCAAATGCTGCAGGTTCTTCTAATGTTTCTAGGGGGAAAGAGCGAGAGATTGTGTGAGAGAAAGTCCTCCCACTCATCTCTCGCAGGAGATCTCCGCTCGCTTTGATTCACTGCCCGGCTCTTTCCCAAAAGAAACTGCCCCACAGATGTTGCTCCAGCGACTACAAAAAAGGAGCTCTTTATGAAGACCGAGTCTATTTTAGGCCGCAGAGTTTCCGAGAGGTACGGGGCTGATCTCTTTTCTGCTGAAGCCTTGTTTTTATTTCTTCCTGAGGTATTTTTAGATAAAAGCCATGGATATGATGACAAAAGAGAGCGTATAATGCTTCGTGACAGTATCGACTCTTGATCACCCAAACCCGAGTTTAGAGCGCTAAACAAAGAGCTGGCAATCATGAGAATGAAAAGAAATGTACAAGAAATGTGGGCCTGACGAGGAGATTCTTAAAGTTGGGTGACTTTTGAGAAGTTGCGTTCTTTAGCATTAGCCCTTGATGTTATCTTTAATTAAGTCCCCAATCCCTTTTACGAGTTGTGCAAACAGCCTCTAAATAGGCCTTCTAAGCCATACAAACATGCCTTGGAAAATATGTAGCTTTCTCCAGATGTTTCAAGTTTCTTGAAGGTTCTAGGGCTTCTGCCCTTCCATGAGGCTTCGCAATGGGCCTAACTAACCTCCGCCACACTCCCCGGTCGGGACACATGTGCCGGAACTCATTCTGAGGAGCTTTGTTTGTCCGAAGCGACTTGGGTGTTTGGGAGCAGGGAGTGTCGCTCGGCCGCTGTTGACCACAATTGGATACAGTGTTGCTCCGTAGAGGTGTGAACCTTGGCCAACAGTGAGGAAAGGTCAAAGTGACTTTATTATATTTATATGTATATATATACATATAAATATAATAAACACACAAATATATATATATATATATATATATATATATATATATATATATATATATATATATATATATATATATATATATATATATATATAATATTTTTTTTTTTTTTTTTTTTTTTTTTACTTGGGAAAAGGCTTCTTCTATAAATAAAAAAAGTAAAAAAGTAAGTTGTTTGCAACTTGTTATTTTGCAGTTCCAACTTTGTCTGTCTTGCAATTGTGATTTCATCTCACAATTCAGACTTCTCAGAATAGCAAGTTTATATCCAGTGATGGGAATAAAGGTGTTATAAATAGACGGCTTTACTAACGGCGTTATTTTTCCAGTAACGAGTAATCAAACGAATTACTGTTTCGCCCATTACAACGCTTTCACCGTTACTGACAATAAAATCCAGCGTTACTATAATTTATTATAATATTATTATAATTGTATTTTTCAGTTCATCTGAATGGATGCGCAGTGTAGCTGTATTTGACATACCGTAAACTCTAGTGTGAAGGCGCACGACTCGCCGTCGCTTTGTCTCACACGTGCAAAGAAAGATACAGAGCGAGAGAGTCTTTCATAACATGCAGAATTGATGCGCTACATCTAAACGAGATCTAAACGAGATACTTTGTACACATGCAGATAACGGAGTTCCTTTGGAGTTCTTCAGGTTTTAAGAACTGCCGGGTTCCCTGGTAGTGGGCGGAACTAATGCGCAAACGACAATCTCATTGGCTGGCGCTCACCTATTATCATCCCTGTCTTGTTTTCAGCAAATCAATTCGAGCGAACGCAGACAACGTGATTAATATTCATGAACCTAGCAGCTATCCTTAGTGCGTTTTATATTGTTATTAGTAGTAGAATTCGTAGTAGTTTTGTTATATTATCAGTATTATTTTTAGTTTTTCCCCCTTTTTTACAGAAACACTAAATGACAAACAATATCTTAAGCACCACCACCAGTCCTAAGTTCTGTCAACATGACAAATATGCATTCATACGTTTATTCTAATTACTAAAGTTTCTGTCATAATATAATGCTAAATTATCATAATATCATATTATAATGCTTGACTGACTGATGCTAAGTGTCAGATATTTAAAAAACTGTGCATTTTACAAACATAAGCTTTATATATGTATATAATATAAAATAGTATATCAGATAATTAATATTAGTCTGGTGAGTAAACTAAAAAATTTACTAGCCAATGGCAATTCTATTGCCAAGGTGTCCATAGAGGGTTGATAATATTTACAAAAATACATTGAATTTGATAGGTGTCTCTCACATTGTCCCACAGAAACATTAAAATAGTTTAGATTAGTGTACAATGTTTTATAATAATAATTTATTCTGTTTAGAGTTTGATGAAATGTTAAGTAATGAAGTAATGAAATGTTAATAATTTACATTTCATTCATTTAACATATTTAATATTGTGGGCATCCAATTTATTCGACATATTTGATTTATTTATTTTTTTATTTATTTTTATTTTTTAAGGAACACAATAGTTACTTTCCCTGGTAATTAGTTACTTTTATAATGATGTAACTCAGTTACTAACTCAGTTACTATTTGTGAGAAGTAACTAATCAGTAACTAATTGCTTTTTTAAAGTGACGTGCCCAACACTGTCTGTATCTAGCAATTCTATGTCCTTGTGTCACAATTATGAGTTTATATCTTGCAAGAAAAAAAGTCAGACTTGTGAGATAAAATGTTGCAGTTACCTTTTTATTTGTGCTATGTTTACCTTATTTATCCATTATATATTATTTATATATTACTTAATTTTTATTTTCCATAATAGATAGATAGATAGATAGATAGATAGATAGATAGATAGATAGATAGATAGACTTCAATAAATTCATCATTTACTGATAAAGAGCATGCATTTGTGTATGAGCATCAATCAATTCCATTTGTGTTTTTAGTTTCAAATTGAATAAATGTGTTTATAATGTTCAACATTTAACACCGTCTTGTCTCAGCTCTGTTGCACTGGGTTTTCAACTATTGCATTTTACAGGTGTTTCACCTCAGAGTGTCTCTTTATGGAGATGGATGACAGCAGAGTTTAATGTGTGCCAGTGGAGCAGATTGTCTGTTCGAAAGGAAGAAAAGAAGATTAAAAATGAGGGCAATTCAGCGATGAAGCAAAAATTAATTTTCAGTCTTGATAAGATACTGGGACCGGGCCAATACAAACAAGCCTCAACATCCAACAGCACAGAACTTCTCTTCATTAGTGGTACAAAATCTGACATTTAAAACACACACACACACACACACACACATAGACATAATTAGGAGGGAAGAATTGTGTAGATCATATTTTTCCTCAGTTACTCCTCTTTTCGCAAGAGGAGGTGCCAAATACAGATTCATATTAGTGCACTTCTGTGTGTTTGTGTGGCCTTTGAGAGAAATGTCCTCAAAACAGCTTGTTTCGTGTGTGTACTGATGGGCCATGGTAAGAGTTGAGTGACTCCAGCTGTCATGGTCTCTGTTTATAGCACAGCTTTCATGGCAAATTAGGAAGTCACCAAAAGGATAAAAGACAAACTGTTCCAAAACTTTACATTCAGTTAAGTTTTCTTATTTTTTTAACCAATAACAAATTTTTGCTTCGCATCAAATTTACTAAACCGTCCATTTCAAAAGATCAGAGCTGGCATAAGCTATAACTAGATTTTTGCATTTTTTTTGTAAGAAACTTACCATAATTATGAGATTCTGACATCCTCATAGAACTCATAATTACAACTTGGAAACTTGGAATTTTCTAAGAGCTCCAACTCTCATTTAGTAATTACAGGAATTCCGACATGACGCTAACGCTCTATTAGTTCCAGTCCTCAAATCTGATTGGTTGAGCAGCGTTCCAAGCATCCTTTACACTGGTTATATCACTCCGCCTGCCTGTGTTTGTTCCAGACAGACTGTTACACACGTTTGAAAAAAGAAAACAGTAACGATGCTGTATGATCGTTCCAAGCTGAATTTTCCAAAAAAAAAAAAAAAAACTTTAAAATTCAGTTCCGAATGACAGTTATTAGAGCCTTGGGCTGATGATACACGGGCAGCTTTTTGAGCAGTTTTGCCAAGCAACTTTTTTGAGCAATGTTGTTTGGGCACTTTCCATTAAGAATAGGTAGCAAATTTCTATTTGGGTATTTAGATCGGTCGTGGGCCCTGTGTCTCACCTGGTTGCCTGTTGACAGCAACATTGCCCAAAGTTGCCCGTGTATCATCAGCCCTGCAGAACTCTTTTAGAAGGAAAAGTCTTAGAAGGAAACGTATAGGATAGGAATGATTACCATGAATAGACTAAACCCCTATACTCTGTATATTAGTGGTAGAGATTTTTGTGACTCTTCTGCAAGTTGTGTCATTACGCCAGTAGGTGGCGATAAATGGCTTGCCTTTCTGAGTGAGTCCTTGACTCATTCATTCAAATGATTCATTAAAAACTTTTATTCATTTAGGAATGAAACAAGTGACTCATATGAGTGACTATTTGATTTATTTAACCATTTTGTTCAAAAACACGGAATCATTCACGAACAAAACACTACCGTTGCTGCTGTGGATTTGAACTATCTTTGGTGAAGCGAAAACAAAGTAACTGCAATGTTGCCTTTAAAATGAAAGTTACTCAACATTAACATTCTATTTATTGAATGGTTGTATAAAAAATAATCACAAATTGTTTTGCCTTTTCAAAAACGACCCATGCTGTCGTTGCTTTAGTTTCATGTTTGCGAATTTAGTGACCGAGGCTTGGACAGATATTTTGAAGAGTAATTCCACATATAACATTGCCCCACGAGTGTGATATTGATTTTACACCATATTTAAACCAGCTCCTTTTATTTATTTTCATACTTGTTAATTGAAGCGATACATTAACCTTGCAAAAGTGTTATGGCTGTATATCAGCAAATTGAGTTATAGCCTTTCTGAAAAACAATCTTAGGCCCAAAGCTGGTCCCAAATCTGTGATGTGCAGGGTCCACTTACATCCATCAAGGCGGTTCCCACAATGCCTTTCAGGTGTTCAAGCTCATGTAAGGCTGTATCAGAGTGTCATAACCTGCAGACCATCTTGAGGCTGTATTTGCTGTTTCCGGATAGAAATTGATGGCTGACTGCAGGGAGATGGAGAAGATCTGGGTGCAGCTGAAGGGGGTTTAGATTACAGCCACATAAATAATCAGCCCACGTTCCCATCAAACTGCACTCTAAAATGGAAGAACCCCCAGATTCTCACAACACACACACTCTAATGCTAGCGTGCTTATTATGTACAGCCAAACAGACAATAGCATGACCACACACACATAAATTACACTACCCCTATCACAAAACAACAGAACTATTTTTAGACGCGGTTTAAGGATGTAGCGTCTATCCTGTAGTCTGATATTCAATGAGGAAGTGGAGTAAGCTCTCCTTCTCTTTCATTCTCCCTCTCTTTCTCTTTGCTAGTGATTAAAACCCTTCTTTGCTGTTATCAGCAGTCTTGTGAACATAGTTGGTTCCTGTCCTATGTTTAATCTGATCTCAAATCAGCGCCCCCACATTCAAAATAGGCAGGAAAGCCTCTCGTCCCAAAGACTTCTTCACCTCTGCCCACGTTATCTGCCTCTGCCTCTGCCTGCCTGTTTATGCTCATTTATTTAAAATGTATATGATGGAATTAGATGATAATTGTGGAAGAGGCGTCATGCATACAGTTTTTGCAGCTAAATTTGACTGCCAGTGATTACTGTGTATTTTCGTTCAGCTGTGACATTTTGATAATAACTCGCTTTGTGTTCCATGAAAGTCATCAAGCAATACGAGGGTGGGAAGGTGATGACACAGTCTTCAGTTTAAAGCATATCACTTTTTCCATAGTAAAATACTCTCGGTTTAATATTCAGCGACCGCATGAGTGAACATTTAAAATCAAGGGCACAAATTTTAGCAGACAAATTTTATTGCCGAGCATCTCGATCTATATTGCGACACAAGTTACTTAAGATGTAGGTGAAAGATACATGCAGATACAGGTGTTGATGTGAGGGAATGCGTGTCAGTGCAGCTGAGGGGCTTTGAGAACACGTTTGCATGTGATTGTGTGGGTGCAGCGTGCTTGTGTTTGTCTTTGCCTCTAGATGTATTTTTATGTCTTTTGCTGGCTCTACATGTCTGTGTGTTTGTGCTTATGAGCTCCACTCCCTCAATTAGACATGTTGTCAAGTGGGTGAGTCAGAGCTTGTGAAAAACGACAAGAAACAATTTAACAGTGTCAAAAATGTGACCTAGTACATTGGCATTTATTATGAGCATTTTATGGTAATCACTGAAAAAAAAAAAGGATCCCGCAACTTTTATTTTTATTACTTTATTATTGGATGTTACTACAAAGAGTTAAATTAGAATAATAAAAAAAAACGATTAGAACATTTATAAAATTTTAAAAGATAATAATAATTATCTACAGCAATTTCAATATACAATGGACAAGTGCTATATACATAAAAATAATACAATTCTTTGTGGCAACACTTTACATCTCATTTGTAAATATTACTTAATGCATCAACTAACAATGAACAATCATTTTAAAGCTTTTATTAATCTTTGTTAGTGTCAGTTAATCAAAATGTTAATTTTAGCTCACAATGCATTACCTTTACAACTTTTGATCTTAAAAAAAATGAATTAATAAATGTTGAGATAACATTAAGATTAATAAATGCTGTAGGAGTAATTCATTGTTAGTTCATGTCAACTAATGCAGTTGACTAATGTTAACAAATGAAACCTTATTATAAAATGTTACCTTTATTGCTATAAACTAGAGTTATTATTTTTGTTATATTTAGATTTTTTCTAAATTGCAAAGTATACTTTGACGGACACTGATGCTTAGAAATATTTTGGCCTCTTCCATAGCTCAACTCTGCCCTCTATCAGTCAGTGGAGATTATTACGTTACTTAATGTCTTCTGAAGACTCTAACTTTGAGATAGACATGGAAGACAAAGAGAGGCTAATGCTTAACTCTGAACCATAATCCAAACCCAGCGGTTGAATCGGTAAGGGTTAAGCATATGTGCATATGTTTTACAGACAGGCAGCACCATCACCATGTAGAAATGTTAATCTAATGTGATGTGTGTGTGTGTGTGTGTGTTTGGCACAAAACCACAGAAAATGTTCTGTCTCTTTAAGGATGAGGAAGTATGTTGAAGAATGTTGTGGTTTTTGCCAGGGCGTTCAGAGCTGTGCCCCTGCAGTCAGTCACACATGCACAGTTTTAGGCCAGCTCCCTGTCTCCCTTTTAAAGCTGGCTTTCCCACTTCATCCTTTCAGACAGGCATCCCATGTCATATGTGCTTCAAATCATTTACTTTTTAGGTATTTCTCACACTAAACGATCAGTAAACCCCCTCACTCAACGGGCAAAGAGAGCGTTTGAATCTGGCTAGGTCTGTTTCCCGTTTCATACGTTTGTTTGTTGCCCCAGGGAGCAGGAGAGAGGGAGGGGTTCATTTTGTGCCTCCCAAGAAGGCCTAACGGTGCACACAAACACATTAGACTTATAATGTGCCTTGCAAAAAAATCTGAAAGTCTTGCAACTAATAAACTATGGACAATTGTCAGCAGTTGAAGTATCCGGATGTGCCATTTCCTGACATTGTTGATAAAAGCATTTTCTGAGAGGCAGTGGGGATAGAATTCCTAATTTAGTAAATTATAGTTATATAACTACTAATATTTTAATATTTAGAGAGAGAACAAGTGCATATATATGCATTATACACACAAACATTTTATATATATATATATATATATATATATATATTAGTGGTGTAACGATACATGTATTCGTATTGAACCGTTCGGGACAAGGCTTTCGGTTTGGTACACATTACAAACCGTTGAACTATTTGATTCATTGAACAAATCCTATTACAGCATATTATCCTATTAGACTCGTGTGTGTGCGCATAGAGAGTGTGTTATTTCACTGCATGATTCAGTCTATTAAAATGTATTTAGAATGATCACAAAATTGAAGATATGGGGGCAGAAAATGTATATATTTACATAATTTCATATAGTTAATCAATATCACAGAAGAGTGCTGTTTTTTTCTCTCCAAAAATCAGCATGATTACAAATGATTTTTACAACAGTTCAATAAGCAAGAAGTTAATTCATAGACTTACGTTTTAGATAGCATATTGCCTGTTGTTGCTCAATTTCGCCAACAAAAATAAATCCAAACACAGCCACAGCACTGTTTTGCGTCTCTGAGCAACATGACGGTGTTTCGTTCCTGAATGAATCAACTGTTTAAATGATTCAGTTCAATCACAATGACTCACTTGTTAACAGTGACTTGCTGCCACCTGCTGGCGGTTTTAATTTCACATTTAAAATATATTTTAATTTTTTTTATTAATTTCAAACATCAGCTGCCAACATTTTATGTTTAAAATATCAAAACATTATTTATGCATTTGTAACTGCAGGTTAAAGCATTACATGTCCCTCTGAGCTGCATTAAACAGTGTGTAAAACCATCTAAATGCCATTCAGATGCAACTTCTATGTTTCTTCTATATATATATATATATATATATATATATATATATATATATATATGTATATATATATATGTATATATGTGTGTGTGTGTGTGTGTGTGTGTGTGTGTGTGTGTGTGTGTGTGTGTGTGCATGCACATGAATACATATATGAGCCCTTTGATCTGATTGAACTGATCTATTGATCTTCTGTACAAAGGAATTAACATTAATGTCACAAATGTATTAAGTCTTATTAGTGACTTAGATATGATGCAGAATATTTTTTCTTTGTTTTCATTTTTCAAAATCTTAAGACATGGATGCTGTTTGAGATGTAATCAGAAGGTGGTTGATGGATGTCATTGTGCCCAGTTGTACCCAAGATTGCTAGAACATGACATACAAAAAGACATACACCTCACTCATAAACAAAATGTAGCTGACTGCACAATTTTGTCTTTTCATTCTCATTTTCTTGCCCTAATCTTGGCTCAACGAACCCCCTAGTGGTGAAGAACCACCACAGCAAGTTTCAGTGAGACAAGGAATCAATAGTATCCTGCTTTATTGGATCCAGATTTGACTGTTGGAGCCACAGATGAATGAGTTTTGTAGTCTGGTGAGTGGCTCACGTCGAGTTCAGGCTGTCAGACACGTCTGGTGGGGGTTTAGGGGAATGGAGAGGGGCCCTCAAAGTGAATGCCTGAGAAAAAGAGCATGGCACGGTAAACCTGAGAGTCCTGTCCCACTTCCCCGGGAACAACACACTCTCTCACTGGGCCGGCCTGTGGACAGAAATGAGAGGTGACAGCGTATTCATTTCAGTTGCTGCTTTTCTTTAAGGGCCTGCTAAAAGCCTGTTGAATGATGAGTGGTCAGAGGATTTATTGAGGGGAGATGATTTTAAATTTTCTTAGACGAAGTGTGCAGTCACATGCCTTGACTTGCTGTTTTCCACCAAGAATTTTTTTTTTTTTTTTTTTTCATCCACATGGCTTTATTTCTCCTGGCTAGTCTTAAATGTTAAGATTAATACCCTGGAGTTTCACAGAGGGTTGGTGAATGAAATGAACAGATTGATAATAATTTTGACTTGGTACTAGGTCTGGGTAAAAATGTTGATTTTAAATTAATGCAATCTTTATTTAAATGATCCCTACACAAAGTATGGGCCTACTTTGGTTTTTATGCGAACACTAAGGTATGCGTACAGTGTGTGTGACGTAATTTCCGCTCAAATCACTCGTGCATGTGTGCACTGACATCATTTACTGTTGATAAGTTCTGGAGAGAAATTATGCAGACGTGGAATTTAGTGCGCATGTGTCGAGCGTGTGTTCATGCATGCTATCAAATGGAGTATACTCTGAAAGGCTGTGCATTCTGCTGTATGCAGACGCTAGCGTTTGTGTCAAAATTGCAGTATATTTTGGGCTTCTCACCCAGTTGCATAGTTTGAATCATTTGCTTCGCCGGTGACACCTACTGGTCAGAATAGTGTAAATGCCACGACAACTCAGCTCAAACATGCATAAAAGCACTTTTTACAAACCAATTGCAAATGTTTACTTAAATTGTAATCTATTAAATGCAATTAACAAATCATCCAATACCATTAAATATAAAGTGTATGCTTAATATATGCTAGTTTATTCAATTGTAGAGCTTATTTACATAGCTTGGTTAATCAGGCCAGTATGAGACTAATAGATCCAACTCTTGCTCTTATATTGAACAAATAAGTCATTAAAAAATCTACAAACGTATAAAATCATGGTCACGCAAAAACGGCTCTTAAGAACCCATTCTTGTCAGTGAATTTGTGCGACCAGTAGAGGCAGATTTCCAAAAAGAACGAGTCATATTTATGAGCTGGTTCTTTGAATGGGTAGTACAAAAATGTGCATTACCAGTTTGAATTGGTCTGAAAAGCTATACTGTATAATTTACAGCCTTAAAGAGAGAATTTCTTCTGAGCATAATGGACATTATTCAGTAACTATAATCCATAATGTCCCTAGATGGCATGTAAGGATGTGATCTACTATGCAATTTAGTTGTCTCACTTCATAGCTGGCAATTATTTCTTTGCACTCTGTAAGTCTAACTTATATCTTTCTGTCTGAAAGCCATCCTGGGGTCTGATTAAACCAGATGTATGGCATTACTGAGAGGTCATCTATTGATTCGTTGGATGGAGCTAACAGCCGTGATGACTGGTGTCTTATTAGAAGTTCAGCACTTTCACTGGTATGGCTTTACCTTTATAAATGCTCTCTTATAAACCAACCACAGCAGTTTAATTTCCCTTTTGCAAATTCTAATGACATGCCTGAGTGGTCTGCTGTTTGCATAAAGATACATTTCCAGATCCGGTTTCACCTGTCTGTGAAATTCATATTACAAACCATGAATCTAGAGAGTTCACACTCAGCACATGAAATTCATGCGAGGCTTCGTGAATGAGGACATGAAAAAAAAACGGACAGCCTTCTCCAGGTGTTCATAACCATTCTCTATGTAGTTTTATGAGGGCTAAGGGAGTAGATATATATGAGATTATGAGTCACACTATTTTCCAGAGCGTCTTCCATTCTCCTGTGCTGACATTACTGGCGTTTAAGTACGAATGAGCCTGATTGTGCTTCAGTTTAGTAAAGCCCTTGGGTTTATCCTGTTGCGTGTGGGCCTTGACGGGGTTAGCGTGAAAAGAGTTGCCCTGCCTTCACTGGTGCCGGCATCTCATTTACGCGTCCCCCTTGAGAACATGGAGAGATGTGGAAAATGAGCTATCTTCATCTCTGCTGCTCTCTTGCAGTTAAATAAATAAGACATTACGCTGGAGGACCCAGGCCTTCATTACTACATACTCGATGTAATCAGACACGTCTGTATGTTTCTGCATATTCCTAAATAGACAGATATTAGAGAGGTCCCAGGAGGTGGAGCTGGACCTTTGAGATAAGTCTCTAATGCTAACACCAGCCACGGGGGGTGATCATAGATGGGATGCAGGAATTTGGCTTGTGAGATGCCAGATCCGATGAGAGACAGTTAAATTTTTAACTGTTTTATGGAGACTGATATGGTTCAGATCTTCCCTTTCCTTGAGTTCAGTTCTGATCCCCTTAACCTCTGAATGCTGAAACATCATTCAGTCTTGAAAAATTCTAAATGTGTATTGAAACACAATAGTGAAACCAAGCGATGCATAAAATATGAACTCATGTGAATAAGATTCTTAAAATGTAACACAAGAGTTTTGGGTCTAGTTTCACTCGTTAGTCAGCTTGAGTTTGTCAAGACTGGACATACACTCTTAAAAATAAAGGTGCTTCACGATGCCATAGAAGAACCTTTTTGTCTAAATGGTTCCATAAAGAACCTTTAACATCTGAAGAACCTTTCTGTTTCACAAAAGGTTCTTTGTGGTGAAAGAATTTTACAATTCTTCATATTGTAAAAAGGTAAGGAAGAAATGGTTCTTTAAAGAACCTTTGACTGAATGGTTCTTTGTGGAACCAAAAATGGTTCTTCTATGGCATCGCTTGAAGAACCGTTTGAAGCACCTTTATTTTTAAGAGTGTAGACTTGTAAAAATAAGTTTTTCAAAGGGGGTTTTTGCAATGATGCCATAGAAGAGCCATTTTGTTTTCCTCATAAAACCTTTCAGTAAAAAGTTCTTAAAAGAACCTTTTTTTTTTTTTCTTAGTGTGAAGGATATTTTAATAATCTCAAGAAACTTTTTTCTCAATATAAAGAAGCTTTAGTTTAATGGAAAGGAACCACTAAAGAACTTTTATTTTCAAGAGTGTAGACCACTAAAGTTGGGAACAGTTTTTATCATGCTTGAATATCTTTTTTATTATTATTATTATTATTATTATTATTATTATTATTATTATTATTATTATTATTATTATTATTATTATTCCTTCTACACTCGTCTATCTAGATCTCTTAGTTCACTTATTACTGAACTTGATTACAGTAACAACTTTAAAGCAACAAGACAATGGAGAGAAAACAACAACAACCAGTTTCTGAGAACTAACACTACTGTTTATTGTTTCTCACTCCTGTCTAAAGGCATTCGGATGGAAGTGCGTCATCCAGCCAATGATGTGTTCTCAGTCCCGGGATCTATAAAAATTCCAGGATCTCTTCAGGCAGGATACACTGAGAAATAAAAGAAAATAATAATAATAATAATAATAATATATAAGGGTGTAGAGAATAAAACTTTTCTATGTTCATTAAAGAATGTAGAATTTAGCATTTTACATGTTGTAAATGACATTCAGCCACTGAAAGTAGTGACGGTTGCCTTTAGATATGTTTCCTGTCTGGGTAAGGTGGCAAATTCCTGCTATTGTTCAAAAGAATTTATGTATGTGATCTTACGGGAACGTGGCGTGCTATTCCAAATACTGTTTATGTCAGAGTTTACTCAGGTTTACCTAAATCAGACAGGTAAATTTAGATTTATGGGAAAAATATTTTTACTACTTTTTTTTTTTTTTGGTCACATTTATCAATGTCATTTAAGGATTATGAGCTCAAACTAAATTGTTTGATAAAAATCCATTAGCAAAGACGTATAATTCTTTTGCAAGATATTGTAACACTTTTTATTGCTGCACCCTGCATGTTGCACATTTTCCATTGTGTAATAATTGATTACAATAGCATGGGCACATTGATTACAATAGCTAGTAAATTGCAATCACAAGCAACTCACATATTAAGCATGTTTGTTGTCCACCCAGTACATATGCAAATGTAATTATGAACACTATGTAAAGTGACATCAAGCCTTTTAATCAATTGTTTAAAAAACGGCCAGAACTAATTTGAGAACCGCCTTCAGTTCAGATCAATGAGAGACTTTATCAAGTGTTTGGTTTCTCGCTGATATTCAGACGTCATGCATCAGCGCCTTTCCCGACTGTAAACCTGCTGCTGGTTCTTTGCAGGAGTTCTCGGCTGGAGGAAATGGAGTTAGTGAAGTGAACAGGGTCAACCTAACAGGAAAGAGACGCTCAAGGGTGACGCGTGGATGTGACAGGAACCCACTGAGCGCATTCATCCTCACAAGACGACGATTCTGGGAGGCATCGCTAAAAATAAAATAAAATAAAATAAAATAAAATAAAATAAAATAAAAATGCATATTTGCAAACAATAACTACCACAAAGCACCTTTGTTGTGATTTTGTGCAAAACTCCTTTTATTATTATTATTTTATTTTTTTTTTTTCTGTTTAATTTTTGTGTTGTGTGCTCTGTAAATGCTCATATAGTTTCGAAATGGCATGGAATGAACAAAATAAATAAGCAAGTGAATTAATGAACGAAATTGTCAAACTTTGGAATTGTCTTTTGAATGTTTCTAGCCTATATATCTGCAGAAGTTATTCGGATGTTTTCCTGTACTCCTGACGCGTTCCCCCCTTCTCTAGTTCTGTTCATTTCAGTCAGATTTCCCTTATTTCACGGTTCAGTGGATGTTCAGGGTGAGCTCGTGCTTCCTCATTGGCCAGCGAGCCGCTGCTCTCCCATCTCACTTTCCCCATTCATACATCCCTCCTCTCCTCCTCTCACGCCTCCTCAACATAACTCACACTCATCCATGACAATCACTTTCTCATAGAAGGGACTAATTATTTAAGACTGGAAAAGAGTTCAAAAATAGCCAGTGACAGAGACGAGACAGGTGAGTTTTCTGTGTTTGAGGGTCAGCGCTGCAAAAGTTGAGCATGTGTTCTTTCTGATTTTAGTTTGACCAGAAAGTTTTTGTCGCTCTGCAATCATCGTTTCTTTTTTTTTTTTTTTTTCCTGGATAAAAACACATGCACGTGGAACTTTTCATTGGCGAATGATTTGAGTTCCTTGTCCACTTTGGTATGTCGCTTCGTTACTCGTTTCCAATGTGTTGACAGTCGAGAGAGACGTTATTTGATGGATAACACGTACGCGCCAGGTAAGACGCTTCAAATGAAACACTAGACGCTCTCGGTCCTCTTCGGAGGAGAGGCGATGCAGTTACTTAACAGTCCTGTTGAGCCTCCAGTCACTTAATTGGCCACAGATGCGGAATTCTATGCTCTTTTACCGTTTAGAAATTGGATGCATTTGGGAAAGTTTATGAGGCGAGCCCAGCTCTCGCCCGCAGGAGCCCGAGGTCTGACGCTGCGAATATAAATCGAGCGAATTATAAGACTCCTGATTTATTCATTACGGACAGTATGTTCAGGTATCGACATGACAACATCTCATTCCTTATCGCAATGGCTGACAACTGACGAAAGCCTTTTAATTTCCTTTATTACCGTGTTGCACTTACCTATGCGTCCGTCGTTCTTCGTTTATTGTTATATTATTCAAACTAATGTGAAGTGTGTAAACAGGTGACTATATGTGATATATGCACAAATCGATTTAAAATAAGTTCTCGTATATTATATGCACTTACAACCCAATAAAATTGAAAAGTTGAATTGCAATTTTAAGTATAAACCTGCAGTCATAAATTTAGGCTACTACACCTTTAAATCACTTTAAATTTAATTAGCGGTGAGGAAAGTCGTATTGACACTGAAAACTTGAACAGAAATAAATTATTGTAACAAGTGGACTGAAATAAAGATTATTTTATAGCTGCATTATGATGCATGAATAATGAATGTTTTTACAGTGATTGTTCGGGAAAGGGGAAAGTAAACTGGTTGAAAAAGGGCCTTTTGGTGTTTTGCTGTAAAAAAAAAAAAAATGCATCTAAAAAGTTTTATTTATTATTTAGGCTACATTAGGATGCATTAGTTTACTCGTCATCCTTCCGCTGTTCTGATAAATCCTCATTTAATGATTAGCCTATGGCCTTTAAAGAAGGATAAATAGGCCTAAACTGTAAGACTGTGTGTCAGTGGTCAGTGCACAAATCAGGACAATTTGCAAGAAATAAAGTTCTTATGTTGCTGTGTTTTGATATGGCCATCAGTTATTTTCATAGTACTGCTGAACTTCTGTGGAATGTTAAATAATGCTAGTGCCAGTCTGCTCTGTAATTGCACGCCGAAGGAAAGGCGAAAGACACCGTCCCCGAGGTGCCCTTTCACCCGAGACTTTGTAAGCTACACTTATTAAAACGAAAAGTGTTTCAATATGTGGCTGCTCTGAACGTGAAGGGGGCTGGGCCTATATACTTCACAAATTGACTTATCTTAACCTTATCTTATAAACACATTCAAAAACGAAAGATGAAGAAATGGAAAGAGAAACGAAAAAATATATAGGCTAACTGATCTTAAATATGAAAAGTACTGCATTATTATTATTATTATTATTGTTATTATTATTATTATTATTATTATTATTATTATTATTATTATTATTATTATTATTATTATTATGTTTGCACTGCCACCTTTATTTAAAATATTCCATGAAATGGAGGCCTGTGCAGTCAATTAAAAAACAAACAAACAAACAAACATTTTAAACCTCTGGAGGGATGAAAGGTATAGGCTACAATTCTTAAAGGAATAAATGCAGCTCTGTTTAACGGTGCTCCATTCGTGCCCCTCATATAAGCTCATGAACCAGATCTGACCTCTCTGTTTAGATTACTGGATGTGGTTTAAATGGAAACCAATGTGCCCATTTTATTCACAAGAACTTCTGCTCTGCTTTACAATTTATACACTATGCAGGTAAACACAGAGAATGCAGATAAACGAGCTTCTCTTTTTTTCTAAAGGAAAATATCACTGTAGGGCATGAAGAAATGCTTTTCGTAGAATCTGAGACGGAAATCAATTTTGAGAAGAACTGGCATGGCGAAAGGAAATAGGTTCACGGACGAGAATCCGTGAAATTCAGAGAAATACATAAATAAATGGTTTTGTTCTGATTTGTGAGAGATGGAAATTATTGAATGGCTAAAAGATAATCGATGAATTCGTTTGCTCTTTAAAATGTTGGGAATTTAGCAGATGAAAACTGAAATAAAGTTCAATTTCAGAGCTTAATTTGGGACAGTTGTTTTGAATTAAGTCAGAATTAAGAAACAATTTGGTTAAAATAGCCCTTTTATCTATTATTATTATTATTATTATTGTTGTTGTTGTTGTTGTTGTTATAGACGTTTAACTTGGGCCTATTTATTTGTTAGTTTTGCACTGGGTAAACTCCAGATTCCTCTAAGATGACCTGTGGATTATTATTATTATTTATTTATTTATTTTATTTATTTATTTATTTATTTTTTTGAAGGGGCCGTGAAGTGAACCTCACACATTTCTGGGCTCTCTGTCCAATGAAAATGTTTCAGACCGTCCCCGACACGTCGTCTTACGTCAAGGTAAGACAACATCGTCACTACGAGCAGGTAATGTCAGAGGAAACAAGACTGGAACTTCTAAATTTCCTTTTTCCTCTTCCCAGTTTCATTGATGACTGATGTAAATGGCTTGTTAAAACGCGGTTTTCCGGATTCACCTCCCGCCATATTTGACTTCAACTGGATGACACAATATGAAGGACGTTTAGTTTGACGAATGAGTTAATTGGTTTACAACACATCTGGGAGAGAGTACACTGTCTGTCTAGCTTAGTCTTAAATTTGATCTGGCCATTGAACGAAGGGACAGGCCATCTCTGACCTTCACAAATGTTACATATTGCACATTATTGTAGTTGACGTGGTGCTTTTTCTCTCTCTCTCTTGACATGGTCTTAAAGAATGTAAACATTGCAAATGGCAGACATCTGTTTTTACATGAACCAAGTTCGACCAACCATGCATAGGGAAGTTTCCATATAGAACTCGAACTGTTTAAGGAATCTCTTTTGGGTCTACTGGACAAGCCCACATTGATTATGCCACTTCTACTGAATTGCTCACTTTATAGAGGCTACCTCTTTATGAAAGGTATGTTGTATTATCACTGTTCGTTCTTTTAGAGGTTGAAAGGTACACTGGCATATTTGGATGGTTATTTATGGCAAAGTGCCACAGCAATAACTTTAATGTATCAAAAGGCTTAGTGCACAGCGCACAGACAGAGCCATGAAAATGAAGTATTGTGCCTGCTAAAGTCGTTCATTATATCTTTACAATCAGCATACTTTCCAGAGCCGAGTTGTTATGTTATGGAGACTTATTGCCCCCTGCATAAGGGAGCTTTTCATGCAGACGCTATAGTTTGTGTTCCTCCACAGAGGGCTGCGTTTCACAGTCCCACGAACAGTCCTCGATTTGTTTCGAGACATTAGCAGCGCAGGAATGCTGAGGGAAAACCTTCTCTTTAAAATCCAGCTTTCTCTCCACAGACTGAATAATAAATAGTGCACTGCGTGGCAGACAGTGGAGTTGGGCCACGTATAAACAACAATAAAATGGAGCAACAGAAGTCTCTGGGAATATATTTGTTATTATATTTTATGATTTTTGTATGTATTCTTATTTTTAAACACTCTTGGGGTGTGTCTGTGTTCTTCTAATTCTAGCATTCTTCTAATACAACCAACCCCAAGTTTTTGTTTTGGTCAAATTTGACAAATATTTAACAAATGTGTTCCAGAAATGTTTCCACAAGTATGTGCCCCCTCCCCCTCTTTAATTCGCGCGCTGCAGATAAACGGTCATAATTGGGTTGTGGCTAGAGGGGACCGGAAACTGAAAATGAATTTAATTTTCTACCTATTAGATTGTGTTTTATTAACGTCCACACCTACCCCAAGCCTAAACCAACCCCTTACAATAATGCAAAAATAGTAATTATTGTTGTACGGTGTGACAAAAATCACGCTGTACTGATGTGCGCATGCCCAGTCACGCATTTCCGGTCGGATACATACGTTCTAGCCTTTGCCTCATATTTGGGTGTTGCTGGAGGGCAGAATTTGAGCGGGAAAGGGGATTTACCTCAGCACGCCTCAAGAAAGGCCAGTTTCAGAGAAATATTCAGCTTCATTCAGGCGAAGCCACGGGTTAAGGTTTATGTTTGGTTAAGGCCGGGCGAGACTGGGGCTTTCCAATAAAAATACATCTCAAATTAATTATGGCCCGGAGCAGGAGGCCAGACAGTTTGCTGTTGTGTGCTGAAGTCTATATTTTTCGATGTTAGTATGATTCTTCGCTCGTGAGAGGAAAAGGGAATCACGATGCCTATCAGGACAGCCTCGCTCGAATATTTTTCGCAAAACCGTAGATAGATGATAGATATAGGATCTACAAAAATAGTTCTATACTTGTAGACTTTAGTAGCCCATTAAGTAATTTTATAGTCCATTTACCAAGTTGTTCCCACACCGTTTTTTCTTCTTTCTTCCTTTTAAAGTTGAGGAAGCCTCTGGTCTCACTCTGGGTTAGTCTTACTCCGGCACTTCAGGGTTTTTCCAGTAGCGTTGGGCCACTGGCTTCCCACAGGTCGTGGTTGGGAGAAATGCCTGGCTGTCAAGCTCCAGCGTCGAGCCAGATGTTCTGTGGCTCACTACATAAACCAACATGCATCTGTTTATTGGCCTTCCAAAATGTTTGTTACCGCTGGACTCATAATGACCTGGGCAAGCGCCACGCGGGAAAAGAGGCTGACTTTTCTACGTTTAATGATGCACCTCACGAAGATGTTTTCTCCACAAATAAAATTTCATTTTTTTCTGGACAAGTTATCATTACATTTTGAGAGTTGAAAACGCATTGTATCTAAAAACAGCCTTGGTTTAGATAAGCAGATGATGTCTAAATTGTTGTCCTCAAAGTGCTACTATATCAATTCTTTGCTTTAATCCACCACAAATGCAGTTCGTAATTTTGAATGAAACGCTTGTGTTCACTATTTATCTGATATATAGTTTAGTCTCAAGTAAAGAGACGTCTCATTTATAATAATCGAAATGGAGACCATAAAACATAATTATACTGTCATTAGTGACCCCTCTCCGCCAGATCTCCGTCTCGTCATGCGCTCAGAGATAATGGTGTTTTAATTAAAAGAATGGTGGAGTCTAAGCGGCCCCTGTAGGGAAACATATGTTTCAGCTATCAAGTCCCACGCTCTGTGAAATGATGTCCACCCTTCCACTGCAACTCGCATGCACATGTCCCAAAAAAACTGATATGACGATCCAAATCTGTATTACTCAGCCATAAATAATAGTGGGTAAATGGTTGGTTCGAACAAAAACCCAATTTCCGTCTTTCTGCTTTGTCACCTTCCTTCACCTTCCCCAAGAATGCAGAACACAGAAATGGATTAAAATATGCCAATGCGGTTTATCTGAATGAAAGAAAAGCCAGTGTTGTTTTGCTCAAGAGAGAGGGGCCCTGACTCGAAATGGTTAAACAAGGTGTCTCCGTTAATTACTGTGCAGGCCTCAGGCAGGAGAAGCCTTGACCCCTAGCAGGATCCAGATGTGGCGCTGTTGAGGGGGCCTCTCCCCCCTCTAGACCCCCATGTCGCAAACCGTGCAAGCCAGCCGGCGCAGACTCAGTCTCGCTCCCCTAGGCATGGCCCTCTCGGTCAGGGGGTCTCAGGATCCGGGGGTCTGGTCCCGTTTTGGGCTGGCTGCGCGTCTAGGGTGCGCTGGGTAATAGAGCGCACCAGGGAAAAAAAAAAAAAAAATATATATATATATATATATATATATATTAATAATAAAATTATGTAGGGGGTGGAGACTGACTCTGCATTTGGAAAAGGGAATGACAAGCAATGTATTCAAATGCATTATTACCATGTAATATTGGTGCAAAATAGATTTTTTGACACTGCAAAATCCGTGTTTTTATCGTGATAAATAATGTTAAGAGTTTCAGATCTTTTTCAGGACGAAAGTAGCCTAAATATTGAATGTACAGTAAATGTAGTCTAGAATAGAGACGATTCCCCTCATTTCCCATGAAGATATGAAATATGTGAGGCCATATGTTACTTATTTTGCGAAATGTCGAACAGCAAGCACACCAGAGGTATCAGCCTCTCTATATGGTCCATACAGCCTGAGAGCACTGGATATATGCTATTCTGACGCTATTCAGAGGTGCGCACACGTGTGAAGCAGACAGACTCGGCGCTGGGGGCTTCGGTTTTATTAATGGAAACCCGTTTTTGCAGCGAAAGAGGTTCGGACAGACTCGTCACATTCTTCACTTCAGCATAGGTAGATCCAGTTCGCGCTTTCCTTTATTGCGGAACACCGATCCTTATATTATGACATTATTTTATAGTTTATATGTTTATTCGATCTCGTATAAACCTGCATTCGTGTAAAAAGTCAGCCAGATTTATAATTGTTATTCTTATATTTTTTTATCAGCCTAAAAATATAATAATATTATTTTTAACATAGATTCGATGCATTAATGCAGTGTTTCTACCAAATCGCGTACTTTAATGCGCAACAAATATAAAGAGCTGGCAGGCGTTCTGTAAATATTTCCAGGCAAAAACATGTACAAAGGAAAGAAACACTATTGTTTTGGTGTCTTATCTTTTCGGGACAAATATCCTGCTTTGGGTGTCGTAATGAAGGCAGGGCCAGTGACACACACACACACACACACACACACACACACACACGCACACATACACGGCTTCCTTCTCAAGCGCAGTGACTTCACTTCCCAAATTTAGAGGAAAAAAACCATCCGGCGAAACTGTCTCTGTCTCTCCGCCACATATCGGGGGCTGGAATTAATTCAGACGCGTGTCATGTTTGGAATATTGTCGGACTCCACTGAAAATTGCGCAAAATGGACGGAACTATTAAGGTAAGAGCGGAGGAGAGGGCTCTTTCTGAGATGGACAGAGTTTGAGAGCTTAGACGCCTGTAGTTCTGCCTGTCTGGGACTTTTCAGCCGCTCCGAGCAGCGCTTTTCCTCTTCTCTCTCTCTCTCTCTCTCTCTCTCTCTCTCTCTCTCTCTCTCTCTCTCTCTCTCTCTCTCTCTCTCCAAGTTTCCTTTTCCTTTTCATCGAAACTTTGTTGAAAGTTGAAAACTATAGCGGAGGATACGAGCGTTCAGATGGACTCGGACGCTCGTAAAAACGCACGGGCTAGACTCGCTGTTTGTGATGGAGTAAAGATGTTTCGCCAAGAAAAAAGGAGAAAAAAAAATCTAACGTTTCGTTTTTAGGATTAGAATAGCGAAAGTCCGGTGCTCGACGAGGCTGCTTTGTGTTTTCAGCATACCGTGGCGCGTGTGTGTGAATGCAGTGCAGTGGTTTATATAAATCATAAAGCTTTAGGCTGGAGATGTGGCTGCGCAATTGGAGTGGCACCGTGCCGAGGTTTTCCAACCATTCATATAGTTCAAACGCCGAGCCCACCCACAATAAAATATTACTCCACAGTCGTTCCCTTCTTCTGATAACTAATGATAATTACTGTAGAATACTCTTGAATGGGTTGTTAACACAAATTATCAAATAATTTTTTTGTGTGTGGTCCACACCGTTACTTTGCGCATTTTCGATAGTTTTATATTTAAAAATAATAATAATAATCCGCATATCGAATCTCTGATTAAAAAACAGCTATCAATATTTGAATGAAAGAGCTATTTCTGAGCATCAAATAAGGTAACGATCAGTGATTGATTGTTGACTCTTGTGTGGAGGGGAGGGCTGGAGATTCAAACACTCCTTTTTTTGCGGTCATATAAGTGGTTTTGGGTGTGGTATATGTTTGGGGCCGTACACATCATGCTTGTGTTAGATTTTATCATGTTAAATAGATTGTTTCGATTGCACTGGGGTGACTGGGGACAGAAAAAAAGGATGATTTAAATGCAGCAACACTTAAAAGAACGTAAAATCGTTGTTGTACAATGTATGGCATTAAGAATAAAAATATAGTGTTTGTTATTATTATATAATCATTGCTGTTGTGATTGGCTGTTAAAAATTTTATTATTATTGTTATTATTGTTATTATTATTATAACAATGCCAACAGATAATTGAATTGTTCTTTGTAGTTAACTACTTTTCTGTAAAATTGTACTAAATCAAAACCATAAATCATATCTCAGTTAAAATAAGATATAAGCTAATGGTTGTGTGGTTTATTAATATACAAAAACACACATAAAAACACACAATGTTAGAACAACTTTGTCAATTTATATACAGTAATATATAAAGACAGTGACACTGAGGACAGAAAACGATTTAGTTGGTAACCTTGTTCTGTGAATGCTAATCTTCTGTTTTGAGAGATTCATGTATGACATTTATTGTTTTTTATTATTATTATTATTTTTATTATCACTAACCTTACCCTATGCTTTAAAGTTTAATAAGAATATAGGCAGAGGCGGACAGTAGTGAAGTATTTTACTTTGCTTTAAAAGTACTTTTCAAGTATCTGTACTTTATCAGAGTGTTTTTCTTTAGAAAAGTTTACTTCACAACATTCCATAGCATAATATTGTACTTTTTACTGCACTACGTTTCATATTAAATATTATTTAATACTTAATTACATTAGAAATCTATTACTTTCTTTTACTCAAGTAAAAGTAATTCAAAGATTTACTTGAGTACAAGAAAGTACTACATTTTTAATGTTCTTAAGTATTAAAAGTAAAACAAACAACAACATTTGTATTTATGAAATGTATTGCAGTAGAAAGTATGACATTATGCTTTGGAATGTAGTGAAGTAAAGTTTTCCAAAGAAAAACTCTGATAAACTACAGATACTTTTTAAATTTACTTGAGTAAAGTAAAAATACTTCAATACTGTCCGCCTCTGAATATAGGGTATAAAATACACCTAATATAAAGTGCGACCCACAATAATTTTCAAATACAATCATCAAATATTAGAACTGTACTTTGTCTACAGTAGCATTATTGTAATCTAGAGGATTTTGTCTATTATTTTATTGGAATTTGACTCGTATAGCTCTCTTGATTCATTTTTTAACTGTACACTTTAGTTAACAATGAGGAGGGGGTTTCAATCCATGGGTATTTCCTGTTCCACACAATCTGGTTTCCTGTCAGGTTTCCTTTTCCTCCTGAAACAAAAGACAGGAATGTGCTCTGTATAAAATAGCACTGTGCTTTTAACAGGGTCCGCACATCCCGACTGAATGACGCATCTTCTGCGGGACGGCCCATGATGATTAAGTTGGCTGTTAGATTTCTAATATTAAATTTTTCAAAATTACTTTTCCTGGTGAGAATCATAACATACGGTAGCATAATGTATTATTTATACAGCATGTTCATCTGTTGGCGTACCTCACCATAAATCTACAACACCAAACCAGCCTGTGGTTCTGGATGGTTTAAGCGAGCCATGCAGACACGGCCAATTTATAGCCTAAGGAAAATAGCACCTTTGTGAGTATTTTAACCTCATTGTAACAAGAAGCTTGCACTTGTACTCTGACCATCACCTAGCACTCTGTTTCATAGAGATGACGGAATTTCGCCTTTTGACAGGCCTGTCTGTACGTATATACGAGCGTGAGTGTGGAATTAGATTTTCCTATTTTTACAACCCTCTGTAATCTTGGGAAAGACTGACTGCCAATCATGAATTATATGGTGGAGGCTGATATGTCTGCGTGTAAGTAACGTGTAACAGTCATAATAGCAGCTCTGGCCTTATCTGGCACCATGAAGGCATTCCTTAACTCCGCCATACTTATCATGCCACAGGCCTGGTGCTGTGGGTCGCCCCGATACTGTCCGCAGGACGCTGATCAAATTGATGACGACTGTCACAAAAGTTCTCAAAAGCCAAAGAGGGAAAAAGAATGGCTAAGAGAGTGTCCCATGATCCCCTTTGCAATTTACTTTTAATCTATAAAAACAGCAGTATGAGTTCTTAAATCCACTCAATTTGATATTTGGATGCTGTATGCTTTACAAAAAGCATTTTATATAAAAAAAATGCCAAGGAGGAATCATTCCTTTGGGATCAAACAGTACCTAAACTCGCTCTGGAAATCTACAACGATTCACATCTTTCAATCCCTTGTGTTTGTATATCTTCATTTTTTTATGCATTTATTGAGTATAAAGTTTAGTGAACTTTAAGAGTTTGACAGATGTTTATAACTGAACAAACAGTGGGAAATCTTCAAGATAGTTTTCAGAAAAGCGAAAGAAAGCTTTGACAGAGATGTGAATGGAGGCGATCACATGCACGTGTAGACGCTGCTCTCTCCGGAGGGGCCTGTCTGCCGCGTTTGTTTTCTTTAATAAAACTACATCACCCCAGCTGAGCGCCTGCAATGAGAGCAAATGGAGAAGTGACCCTGGACAGAACTTTCTGCCTCTGTTCTGTCTCACATATGAGTCATGGACAAGACTAAGAACTTGTACTTATTGAAAGTCATATCTTGAAATTCTTCTCCAAAACAAAAGGTTTAGTGGTCAATGTGATGTTAACGGTTGTTTTTTGTGACAGTTGTTATAAGTTGACTGTAATTATTATTATTATTATTATTATTACTATGCTGATTATATTCTCAATAATAAATACAACTGTTGAAGTCAACATAAAAAGCAAAATTGCCCTATTTACTTTGGTAATGCACATTCCTGGTCTTAGTGTGGGAAAACTGGGGGGAAACTATTATAGCCTGTTCATATTCTTTATCAAAACACAATAACTTCACCTCCTAAATGACTTTCCTTTCTGCTGACATCACAAATCCCTCTTTTTTAACTCCTCCCCCTTCAACCTCCTGACTTCATTCTGCTATGTAATTCCCGCTGGATGATAAAGTCAAGTTCTACTCTACTTTTTTTTTTTTTTTTTTTTTTTTTCCGATTGAATATAACATGGACATATGTGAAATTAAGTAAAATAAGTTCTTTACTCATTGAAAATCATGTTTTGAAATGCTTAATGTTTAATAGTCAAAGTGTAGGTTAATGACATTTTAATGTTTTTTTTTTTTTTAATTGTAAATAAGACTGTTCATATTTGATTCAAATTTTTACTTGCAGTTTATTTGTAATCGTGGAATTTACTAGCTATTTCTGAATGAATTTCATTCCATTTCAGTGTACAAAGTAAAAAAAAACAGTTGTAATTACAGCAAAGATTATTGGAGTATGTTTTACAAGAAAATACTATTTCAGTTTGTTAATTAAAAATTTGACATTTATTTGCATTTAATTGTGAAATTTTCTATTTATTTATTTTATGAAATTTACTTGCAATTTCTCAATGAAAACTTTTCCACACCATTTTTTCTTGTTTGTTGTAGACAGTCATAACCCTAAAGCATGTGACTGATTTTTTATGATCATTTATTTATTTATTTATTTATTTATTTACAATACCACCTGGTACATAAAAGTCCACATGAAATCGAAATGTACTACCCCATTCACTTTCATAATGCACTTTTCAGGTTTTACTGTGCTTCATTCATTGGTGCACATTATTGCAAGAAAAAGTATATTCATAATCTTTTATCAGGACACAGTAACTTGCTCCACCTCCGAAACAATTTTCCTTTCTGCTGACATCACAAATACCTGTTTTTAGCTCCTCCCCTTAAACTACCTGACTTAATTTTTCTGTGCAGTTCAATTTAAAAATTCTTCTCTACATTTGTTTTCCTTATTGAATATCCTATTTCACATGGAAATATGTCAAATTAAGTAAAACAAGTTGCATTCCTTGTTGACTTCAAGCCATTTTTCCCGTATTTGTAGCAGTGGTGTGGCTATGTGGAAGCAATCAATTGCACTGCTTCATTTGCACCCAGCATCTGTGATTCTGCCCTTCAGCAAGAAACAATATACAATTTGTTTTGCTTAATTCTGGTTACACATGATGTACTGAAAGTCATTTGTCATTGGCTCTGTGCTTTAATGAGAAACAGTAATACAGTTTCGGCCCGTCCACTCCTCCAGGAGGCGCTGTCAGTGGTGAGTGAAGACCAGTCTCTGTTTGAGCCTCCATACGCTGCTGCTGCTCCCTTACCCAAGACAGACATGACTGCGTCCGGCGCACAGGACTACGGTCAGCCTCACAAGATCAACCCTATCCCCCCTCAGCAGGAGTGGATCAACCAGCCCGGCCGGGTTCATGTCAAACGAGAGTATGACCATATAAATGGATCCAGGTATGGCAGGAAAACCCCATTTGTTTCCATTATTCTGTGTTAGTGAGTTGTTCTCTCTGAAATAAGCATTAGTAAGCAATAGCCGTTCTGACTCTGCTTTTTTTTCTTTCTAGCAGAGAGTCCCCGGTGGACTGTAGTGTGGGTAAATGCAATAAAATGGTGGGTGGGACCAACGCATCTCAGATGAGCTACACTGGCTACATGGATGAGAAGTGTGCTCCGCCCCCAAACATGACAACCAATGAGAGGAGAGTTATCGTCCCAGCAGGTATTTTCACTTCGTCTCGTCATGACTGTGTATTGAATGCTGCATTTATAGGGGCACAAATTTAGTACACTGGAAAAATGATAGAAATTGCTAGTAAGTTTCATGATTTACAAAAAAAAACAAAAAAAAAAACAAAAAAACACAGCAAATAACAAAGTTAATTAAATGTGAAATTTTGAAGTAGAAAGGTATTTTTATTTGTATTTTCTTTTGAAACATATTCCAAATAACCTGTTTTATTTGCAACTTCAAAAAAATAATTATTACTGTGTGCCAATGAGGTATCAAAATAACATATTTTCATATTAAATGTTAAAATATATGTATTTTAAATATAAAAAGGCTCAGTTCTATTTAAAGGGATAGTTCACCCAAAAATATAAATTCTGTCATTATTTAGTCACCCTCAAATTGTTGGAAACCTGTATGAATTTCAGCTGTTAGACACGAAAGAAGATATCTTGCAGAATGTTGATGATAGCCATTGACTTCCGCAGTATTTTATTTATTTATTTATTTTTTTTCATACTGTATGGCTACCATCAACAGGTTTCAACAGGGTGAGTAAATAATGATAGACTTTTTGTATTTTTGTGTGAGCTGTCCCTTTAAGGTGTAGAAGCTGCACTAAAATAAACTCTAAAAATAATGTTTCTAAACATAAGAAGCCAACAGTAGCCAAGCATTGTCATTATTTTCTTGAAATTGCAATTGATTTTGCACAAGATCTTAATGATTTTGCTGGAGAAAACAAGATACTATTGAAAATAGCAATAATGCATGATCTTTGGGTGTTTGGAACAGACATTATTTTTGGATTTCCATTTGCAGCCATTAATAGAGCAGAAATGATTTCTTTGTTTTTCTGAAAATGACAGTAAAAGATCTGCTCACTGCTTTAGTCATCACATTAAAGTGGTGATATAAACCAATGAAAACTGCTTGTAAGCTATCTAATCCTTGAGTCTCCAGCTAATTTGTGACTTTATTTCTATTTCAGACCCTTCTCTCTGGTCTCCAGACCATGTGCGGCAATGGTTAGACTGGGCCATTAAAGAGTATGGTCTTCAGGAGATCGACACGGCCATGTTTCACAACACAGATGGAAAAGAACTTTGCAAGATGAGCAAAGAGGACTTCCTGAGACTTACCAGCGTCTATAACACGGAGGTCCTGCTCTCACATCTCAATTACCTCAGGGAAAGTAAGTCCACCACCTCTTTGTATTTGTTTGAGATTGGCTAATTTGGGTCTTTAACTTTTGCTGCCACACTCTTAGTGTTTTTGTGCCTTCAAATGTGTAACATACAGCTTTTCTATGCCTCGCTTTATGACGTCAGAATATATTGTAACCCTAATATTTCATATTTTTGTCACACTCTCAGAAAAGAAATGGTGCAAAAGTTGTAGAAAAAAAAATAAAGCTGTCACTGAATGGTAGCCACTAATATGCACCATTTAGGTACTAACACCTTGTGGGGACTAAAATGCAATTTTGAGGGGGGGGTAAATAAGGTATAAAGGTGTACCTTTTGAAAGTGTACCATTCCAGTGACAGCTTTTGTACCTTTTTTATGAGATTGTACACTCTCAAAAGGTAATAATATGTACACTCTAAAAAATGTTGGGTTAAATAAAACCCAGCGCTGGGTAAAATATGGCCAAACCCAGCGACTGGGTTGTTTTGACCCAGCGGTTTGGTTAAACATTTAACCCAACTGTTGGTTGAAAACAATATTGCTGGGTTTGTCCATATTTTACCCAGCGCTGGGTTTTATTTAACCCAGCATTTTTTAGAGTGTACATTTAAAGGTATTAATATGCACCCTTTAGGGGTAAATAAGGTACAAAAGTGTACTTTTGAAAGGACGTGCCCCAGGGACAGCTTTTGTACCTACGGCATAAATAAATAACGTAATAACTAATCTCACACTAGTTGCAATGGCCTGACTTTGTCTCATGACAGAATGCATTAATGACTTCAAAACAAAATCAGCTTAATTGCAATTTCATCAAAAATCACCCCGAAGACGTTTTAGAGCCGTGTTTATATTTTGTTTATGGCTATTTATGAGGTGCCAAGTAACTGACCAATAAATTGTTCCCAAACTATTTAGAAAAGCTTGTAATAATGGTACCACAACAGTAAAATGTTTGGAAGTAATTGTAACTGTTTAATGTATGACTATCCATGCAAGAAATGGAGCCTAGTTTATTCCACATGGCTGCTGTCATTGTTTTTAGCCACGCCGTGGCACAGTCACTCAAACCACACTGAGATCAAGTTTGCAGCAATATTTTATAACATACTTTTTAATAGTTTGCACATTACGTTCACATTTATTCCACTCGAAGGCTTTAGTAGGGAGGGCTCCTGTCTCACTCCACCTGCTTGACTTTTACTGGACGCATTTGGTTTGGCAGAGTCGCAATGATTATGAATTTCAGCAACCATCCCGTCCAGAGTATCTCCCTCTGAGCGCTCTCGGCCCCAGACTTAGAGAGATGAAGCCCAGGTGCATGGCCTCAGGAGACGGGCCAGCGAGGCCCCTGCCTACACACTGCACGGGAAAGTTTATCCCTAATTTACAACAGAGGCATCTTGCCCCATTTCTCTTCCAAAGGATTTCTTATGTTATTTCCCCACATGTTTTGGCTAGAATCCCACGGCTTTGGTGAAAACTAAGTCCACTCATCCATTTAAAAACATCATTGCCATCTATAAGCGAACTGTCGGGAGGACACGCCGCATCTGTGCGTGAATTGTTTGCACGAGAATCGCGGCGGTAAGCAGAGCTACGCATTCTCCGAAGGGTCGCATTTAGATGAAATTTGCTGGGATGGTGAGAGCAGCTGGCCCATCTAAACATTATGACAGCAGTCCGCTTCTGAGGTGGGTGGAGTCCCAACAGGGCTGAGCGGTTAAAACGGTCCTCCTTAAAAAATAGTGATGGATTCTGCTGTGAGGTAATGGGAACATTATTCCGTGGGTGTCAACGGTTTTGTGCTGGTGGCCAGGCTGTGGGCCTGCATACAGACTCGGAGTATAACAGAGAGCCATTGTGAGTTGCAGGGCAGATCCCGGCCTGTCTGCGAGCTGTCAGGTGTTTTTTTTTTTTTTTAAAGAAAACTCGATTTTGGAGTTTTCATTAGGGACGATTGCCCCGGGACTGAGCCAGAGCTTATGCGCCGGGCATTGTGGATCTGCTTTCCGCTCTTTCTTTGATTTAGCCTGTGTGTTTTGGAAACAGAAGAAATGGTTCGTAATCCTTCACTCCACCATTTGTATTGCCTTGGAACATGTCCCGAGTCAAAATCAAATAATAATAAGAGAGATGGTCCCATCTCCCAGAGGCTACTCAGTCTCAGCCAGAAGATATTTGTGTTCCTTTTAGCTGTTTGTTACTTTAAACGCATAGTTCATCCCACCAAAAATCATTTACTCACCCTCATATTATTTGAATACTTTTTATTCCTTTCTGGAACACAAAAGGAGATATCTTCAAAAATGTCTCAGTGTTTTGAGTCAATGGTCCAAAACAAAGGTCCACAGCAACCCATTGAAACCCACTGATTTTCAATTTTCAATTTTCAATTTTCATAAAATAAAATAAAATTTTAAAAAAATAAATAAAATAAAATAAAATAAAATAAAATAAAATAAAATAAAATAAAATAAAATAAAATATCTGTGAAATTTACATTGAAAAAAAAAAAAAAAAAAAAAAAAAATATATATATATATATATATATATACATACTTTTATAATATACTGACAACCACCTTAAGAACACAGGTAGTAATGAGATAAATCAACGTTAAAGACGTAACAAAAACCTAATTTATGTAACTTTAAAAAAATATATCAATTGTGAGCTATCAAACAGGAAATTCTGGAAATTTCAAGTTATATTTTTTCACTGTAAATTATAAAATGCATTGTTCTTTTTCACTTCCAAAAAGCTGCGCATTTAAATGTATTTTACTGTAAAATTACATGAAATGACCCATTAGATATATTGCTATTTTTCACTGTATAGATTTAGGGAACTTACCGTTAGCCAATTAACAGGTTTTTACTGTTAAAATTACGATCTTATTTATGAGCAAAAAGTTCAAACATTCTGCAAAATATAAACCCCAACATGAGGGTGAGTAAATAACAGAACGTAAATATTTTTTTAGGTGAACTGTGTCTTTAAGAGGACCATGTTTTACGTAGTTTACGTGTGTACACGTATGTAGGTCCATTTGTTTACTAGAGTGATTTCTTTAGAGCCCTGGGGCTCAGGGTTTGAAACCAAAGATGATCTATTTCCTCTCGCAACACAAACAAACACAATCACAATCACAATAAAGCCCTCTGATTCTGCTCACACACTGGGCCTGGATCCTCAAACACACACACACACACACACACACACACACATCCATCGGCCTGCTGTCTGCCAGTCTGACAGTCGGCAGCGTAATCATTTCATACACATCTGTGTACATGCTGTGGTGTTTACATAGAGTCTGATTAACATTCCTCCGTGTTGTTGCTTATACACAGCGGAGCAGGGCAGGGTCGAGTCCCGCCTCTGGCCAAACTGCAAGCAAATGCTGACTCATACAATACACACACACACACACACACGCACACACACACACACACACATCAGAATGAGCCGAAGATGCAGAGCTGGTGAATAGGTACGGCTGCTGGAGCTCGATGGTGCTGGAGGAGGTTTTGTTTTGACTTTGCTGTTGGTCAGTTATTCAGATTTTATTAGTGATTGCCACCCATTCGCCAATGTGCTTTCAATTTGGCTGCAATTTGAGAATTTGTTGGAATTTCATTGCAGGAGGAGAGCGGAGCTGAACTGCTGCCTTTATCTCAACATACACACACTGTATAGACTGGAAAGATGTGTGTGTGTGTGTGTGTGTGTGTGTGTTTGTGTGTGTGCGTGCATGTTTGTTAGAAAGGTTCTAGATTGGATATGCACAGAAATAGCTTACTCTCACAGAGTCACTGTGTGTGTATATACTATATATACTAATAATAATAATTAATAATTCATTACATTTATATAGCGCTTTTCTAGGCACTCAAAGCACTTTCATTGTCAGGGAATATCTCCTCATCCACCACCAGTAATGGGACGTCATCTTGAATCACTTGCAGCTCTTCTGTGGTGAACGTGTTTTCGGTTTCTGAATTCAATTAAATTTATTTTGGGGGCTTAAAATAATAATAATAATAATAAAAACATAACTGTCTGGTGGTTGTAATAAAGAAAGACGTCTCATTATCTCATTGTACTGTAAGGCTGAAATTCATGGAAAAAAATAGAACTTGTAGTTTAGTCTTTTTTAATTATTGTGTTTTTAATGGCATGAAAACCTCATGATATTCATAATAGGCTTGTGCGCAATTTATAGCCAAATTAAGAATGTTTTTAAAAGTCTACTTTAGTTCCTAAATTTGGTGCAAAGCAACCCAAAGTAGACGTAAAGTCAAACATAAAAAACATTAATATGACTAATTTTGACTAGAAAAAGCCAAAAGACAGAGAACAATAGAAGAATATATACAACAACATACTGTGTAGAACTATATATGTACAGTATATGATATATATATATATATATATATATATATATATAACAAAAAATAGTTGAAAAATATAATGAAAAATAAACTAAAGAACTGAATTAAGAATGATTAAAGAATGACAGAACAAAAGAAAGATAGATAGAATTTGTAAAGAAAGAAAGAACCTTGAAAAATAATCGAAAATAGATTGAAGAACTGAAGTAAGATAGATAGATAGATAGATAGATAGATAGATAGATAGATAGATAGATAGATAGATAGATAGATAGATAGATTCAGTGTTTCTGTGGTCTCTGTCTCTGAGTGCCGCAGGTCTGGCTTGAGTTGTTCTGGGACAGTGTGGTCACAGTGAGAATTCAGAGTGGGACATTCAGAGAGTGTTGATGGTTTACACAGACCATAAACATATGAGCAGCCTGATCTCTCTCTCTATTCTCTCTCTAGCTCTCTCTCCCTTCCCCACAAGCTTTTATTGATCTGTCCTCCATTTGTGGTGGATTATTGCTGATGTTGGATGTTTCAGCACCTACCTTAATACTGTGGTGGGATCTTGTGCATCTCTGGATCGTGCCGTGGATTTACAGTTCTACTGTATAGATTATGTAAGATTGAGTTATAATTTATAAAACAGCTCAAAAGTCCAATGACGCCACATCAGTGATCCCAGCATGCCTGACACTGTTGTTGTCGGTTGAGAATCAGTGATAAATGGTTATTGCTCGATGAAGTGCCTTGTTATGGAATATGCACTGTCTATTTATTACAAATTAATTACACAGTTATTATGTTGTTATAAACCTAAATTAAAAATCTCATTGATTTTATTAAAAAAAAAAAAAAAAAAATCTAATCTAAAATTGAATGGCCAAAAATATGTTTCAAATACTAAAGTTATGTTATTTATACAACAGCACAGAATACATAGAATTGAATGAAAGTTATTATTATTACTATTATTATATTATTATTATTATTATTATTATTAACAATGACAATAATATACATTATATATAACTTATATAATACATTTATGTAATTTACATTCCATACAAGTGCATTTGTATAAAATGTAATAATAATTTAATATTTAAGAACGAAAAGTTTTTTTTATATATATAATATTAAATAATAATATTATATAATACATGTTATATATTATAATTAAAGATATATTTAACATTTTGACATAAGTTAAACTGTATAAAGCTAAATAGTAAGTCTTGTAAGAGAAAGAGAATATTCAATTTAGGTGAATCTATTTTTGTTCTGTTGGCTGATTTTTAGCTTCACTTCATTTAATAATAATTTAATTTTCAAGAATAGAATAGAAATTAGTTTATATTATTATAATATATATATATATATATATATATATATATATATATATATATATATATATATATATATATATATATATATATATATAAAATTATATTATATTATTATGTTTACATTTATATAAAGCTAAATTTTAAGTCTTGCCAGATAATGTAAATTGAATGTTAGTGTATTTGCTTTTGTTTTGTTTTTTACTGACTGACTTTTTTACCTCATTAAATTTATTACATCTTTATTATTCTAATATCTTCTTTCTATTTTTATTTATTTATTTATTTATTTATTTATTTATTTATTTATTTATTTATTTTTATGTGTTGCAGGCAGCTCATCAATATCATACAACACACCATCTCATACCGACCAGTCTCCTCGCTTGGCTGCCAAAGACGGTATGACAAACCAATTGTCCTCAAAATAATTTTTTGACTTGCTCCAACAATATTTTTATTTGTTCTGCAAATACAATTGCATTAATATAATTTCACTTGAAATCCTTATGGTCCCATCCGTATATTAATAATTCTGAGGCACAAAAGGCACATTAGGTGAACAATGCATAAGGATATGACATGAGGAAGTGAGTCTTATCATTTCATAAAAATAATGGCATTACTCCGTGTTTAGTTGGCCCCTGTCCCTTCTCTCCATCTTTTTCTAGTGTGTATCAGAGCAGGGCTCCGGGCCGAAGCGAAGCGCCCAGCAGGTGCTGTCTTTGTGTGCCGCAAATAAAAAGCATCAACCATTCAATCTCCACCTGAGCATGGACAGCAGAGGCTCTCAGAGCAGAGAGACTATTAGCAAGACAAAAGCCACGTGCAGGAAAGAGAGAGACAGAGAAAGAGCAGAGAGACAGGTGTCTCTGGGAACAATACAGCAGAACTGAACTGAGATGTTAATGGAAGACACGTGTGCCATAATAACAGTGATTTAGAGGCGTTATTGTACGTGCGGACGTTACCTAGACCAATTTTATATCATTGAAAAGGTGTTTTACATCATAAATACAGTACAATGACATTTTTAGTCTACCATAACATCAATATCAGCCCCAAAATGAATTGTTGTTTGTGTTAGTAGAAAATTTGGCATATTGTTTTTATGTAAACTCAAGAAGAAATGTTTAAGATTTAAAGCACAAGATGTACTTTGAAACATCTCAAATCATGCTTGAGAATGTGATATGAAATTAAACTATAATGCTGCCTGTCCATTATAGTTAGAAGGTCTTTGCATAAACAGCTGCACATATTACCAGACAACAAAATAATTATAATAATCACAAATAATGTGATTTTTGAAGTAGTTTTTGGACAGCTTTAGGCTTTGGATTTTTATGGATATTGTGGATTGTTATCAGCAGAGGCATAGCAATCATTTTACATGTCCCAGACACTTGATGTATGTATAAATTGTAATATATATATATATATATATATATATATATATATATATATATATATATATATATATATATATATATATACATATATATATACGATACACGTATTCGTATTGAACCGTTCGGTACGAGGCTTTCGGTTTGGTACACATTACACACCGAACGATTCGTTGAATCCTATTACAGCATATTATCCTATTAGACTAGTGCATGTGCGCATAGAGAGTGTGTTCTTTCACTGCATGATTCAGTCTATTAAAATGTATTTAGAATGATCACAAAATTGAAGATATGGGGGCAGAAAATGTATATATTTACATATTTTCATATAGTTATTCAAAATCACAGAAGAGTTCCGTTTTTTCTCTCCAAAAATCAGCATGATTACAAATGATTTTTACAACAGTTCAGTAAGCAAGAAGTTAATTCATAGACTTACGTTTTAGATAGCATATTTAACAAAAATAAATCCAAACACAGCCACAGCACTGTTTTGCGTCTCTGAGCAACATGACGGTGTTTCGTTCCTGAATTAATCAACTGTTTAAAGAATCAACTGGCTCAATCGCAATGACTCACTTGTTAACAGTGACTTGCTGCCACCTGCTGGTGGTTTTAATTTCACATTTAAAAAATATATATATATTTTTTTTTTTTTTATTAATTTCAAACATCAGCTGCCAACGTTTTATGTTTAAAATATCAACACATTATTTATGCATTTGTAACTGCAGGTTAAAGCATTAGATGTCCCTCTGAGCTGCATTAAACAGTGTGTAAAACCATCTAAATGCCATTCAGATGCAACTTCTATGTTTCTTCTGCATTGCAAAGATGAATTTTGCCAATACTGACTCCATTTGCTTGGTAACAGCCCAAATGTCTTATTGAATGATTAAATGTAAAAACATTGACTCAAAAGGTAATGCACACTTTGAAGAAGAAAAAAAAAAAAAAAAAAAAAAAAGGCTTTATAAAAGGCAAACAATGCCCATAAAGGTAAAAATCTATTTAAACTTATTGGAAAAGATTAATCTGCTACATGACAATAGACAACATCAGCTGGAATACTTCAAACCGGAGCTGTTTTTGTTTTATATGCTGTTAAGAAGATGAGTCAAGTATAGCTCCATCATTGTTCAATGTAAGAAAATAGTTTTAATAAATAAATATATATATATATATATATATATATATATATATATATATATATATATATATATATATATATATTTATTTATTTTTTTTTTTTGCAGTATCGAAAACATACCGAACCGTGACACCACTGTATCGTATCGAACCGAACCGTGAATTTTGTGAACCGTTACACCCCTAATATACAGTATATATATATATATATAAATATATATATATATATATATATATATATATATATATATATATATATATATATATATATATAAACAAAAGCCATACTGTTGCATCTGCAGCAACTCAGGTAGGATTATAAATAATAATAATAATAATAATAATAATAATAATAATAATAATAAAATGATTTACCTATTTCCAAAGTTATTTATTATAGCACCTTTCAGATAAAAAATTATGTTCAAGGTGTTACATAATCAGACATATATATATATATATATATATATATATATATATATATATATATGTCAAACCTAAAAGATAAGTGAAAGCAGATAGAACACATTTAATATAAAATACTAAAACATACAAAAACAAACATAAAAGATACAAAGTAGTTAACTACAACATGTATAGCATAAAATATTAAAACATATGATAGACAATTTATTATAAACAATTCATAGCAAACTAATTTAAACGGCAAGATAAAAAAGATACGTTTTTAACTTTAGCTCTAGTTAATAACCGAGCTGCTGGATAATTGGATATGAAATACATGACACCAGATGATTAATATTCATGAAAAATTTACTACTACATTTTATAATTGTGTCACCCAAAGTTTAGATGGCTTATGCGCTGTTGATTTTCATACTTACATGAACACAGAGATGATAGACAACGATTGCTGTGACTCATTTATGCAATTTACTTGTGTACTTTCCAATGATAACACAAGATACACATCCAAATGAAATCAGGCTCTCAAACTCATCAAGGAAATCAGTTTCCATAAACCATTTAAGTAAACGTTTGACATTCCCTCTGGAGGACGGAGCACTTTGGGCTTTCCCACTTCAGAAAGTAGAGGGCTGCAATAACAGATAGTCCTGAGAGCAGAGCTGGCCTGATAAAAGCCAGAAGACAGACCACCTGTTCTATACACATATTAGGGTCATTAGTACAGTGAGCCTGAAGATAAGATAGTGCTGAGACGGTTGTTAGACCTTTGACCCTCTTCTCACAGCTGTCAATCATATAGAGCACTAAGTGCATGTGCTCTGATGGGCTGCGGTTTATGAGAAACTTCTTGAGCATCCTTTGTATAATGCTTAAATATCTCTGAATTTGAAATGTAGTGATCCATAACCCTTCCCTGAAGCTGTGCTTTTAATGCAAGTCATAAAAATGGTAAACTCGTCAAAAAAGTGGCCATTTAACAGGTCTCCATTTATCAGCTGAAGATTAAACATTTGATAGCAAGATTTATGGGCTGGATTTATTTTCACTTGCCCTTTCATCTCAGGCCATTTTTTTTTCTAAGCCAATTTCTCACGGGTAGTTAAAGATTAATACTGATTAATACTCCACTTGAAGCAGTAAATACCATATTACACTGATCTTAACTACTGATATTCTGTTTAGTGTCATAAATGGCTCTGTTTCAAACTCAATGAGTATTTTAAGGCATCATAAGTACACTGCTGATGCAAAGCCTGTTGCAAAATGTAGTCAAGCATGATTATGTTGCCTTTTAAGATACATTATTTTGATTATGCTGCCTTCTGAGATAACTTATTTTGGCCACATGTTAAGGCAGTGTGCTAATCATTTTATATATGTTTTATTTTATAATATACAAATATAATTTTTTATAATACAATTGTGTGATTCTATTCAAATTACATATTCAAAAGTAAAAAAAAAAAAATAGGTTAAAAAATGTAGGTTCAGCATTTTATTTATTTATTTTTTACGTTTTTGACAGAAGTTTTTTTCTGATCAACCAGGCTTATTTATGTGATCAAAAACACAGTAAAAACAGTAATATTGTGAAATATTATTACAATTTAAAATGTTTTCCATGTGAATATATAGTAAAATGTAATTTATTTATGTGATTAAAAGCTGAAATTTCAGCATCATTTCTGTATGATCCTTCAAAAAAAAAAAAAAAAAAAAAATTGTATTATTATCAATGTTGAAAACAGTTATAAGGCTTAATATATGTGTGGAAACTGTTAATTTTTTTTCAGGATTTTTTTTTTTTAAGAATATAAAGTTCAAGTTTTTACTGTTAAAAAAGTATTATTAACATTCCTTTAAAAAAATTAAAGAAATAAAATAAAATAAATAAATAAATGCAAATTCTTGAACTATATATAATAGTAATCATTTATTTAATTATTTAATTGCTTATTTTATGTGTACCATTGTGCTATTGTGTGTTTTTATATTAATCTAATTATTGCCATGTTAGTTCTGTAATGCACGTACTTCCTAAATAGCTGCCTAAATCGCTCAGTTATGAGGTTTCTGTTTCATTTGGGACGCTGACTTAGAAGGCAGCTGTCTGTAGGCTGTACAGTGTAAAAAGTGATAAGTTGACTTAACTTAAAAAAAAATTAGGAAACCTGTTGCCTTAAAATTATTAGGTAAATAATGATTAAAAAAAAAATTAAGTGAACTTGACAATTCACTTAACTTTTTTTTTTTTTTTTTTTAATTATTATTTATTTAATTTTAAGGCAACGGGTTTCCTCAATTGTTTTAAGTTAAGTCAACTTATCACATTTTACAGTGTAGAGAGCAGAGCAACTCACTAGATTTTGGAACAGAGCCTATGAGTCGCACTGCGTTTTCTGTTCTATTCTTTCAAGCATGAATTTGAAGAGTGTTTTCTATATAAACAGCCACTGGGACAAAAAGTAAAATCGCATGTAGACTTTGGTTTGGTTAAAAATGGCCACATACATTGGACTTTTTCTGCACTGTTTAAAAACTGAGCTAGTCTAGACGGCTGGCTGGGCGAGAATCTTGTTTTGACGAGAGCAGCAGAGCAGTCTGGTCTCTTGAGGAGACGCCACACCCAAACACAGCACACCAACAACACTAAACTCGTACACCTTCTGCACTCATACACTGCATTCCCTCTTATTCATGGCAGAGAACAGCGCACTGTCCTAGTGAAGCAAATGAACCAGGACCGCTCCGTTCTATCCATATCCCAGATGCACGTCTGTCTCTTGTTTCGCAGTTGAGCTCTGATGTGATTGAATTAGGAGCACGGGCCTCGCCGCTCTGAAAGAGCAGATCTGGCGCTCGTATGCGTCCGTCTTTCTCTTCGATCCCTCAGACAGTAGCGACGGCCACCGCCGCTGTTTTCTTTGTGAATTCCGATGATGTGTATCGTCTGCTCTCCGTCTCTCTCTGTTCTCCCCATCACGTTGTGACCCCTCTTCTCCTCTCCTGGCTGCTGTGTGTTTTTTCATGGTGGAGGGGGATGAAAAAAACAGGGAAAAAAAGGCCAGTAAAACAAAGAGAGGTTGTGTGAGAGACTCAACAGGCAGGAAACGTAACTCTCTCAGGACTCTCTCTCTCTCTCTCGTTTCTCTTCTCTCCGGCCCGGCTCCAGATCAGATCTGACAGACACTGAGAAAGTGAAGGATGGAAGATCGTTAGAGAGAAAGTGTGAGCATTTGAGGACAAAGACTGATAGAAGAATGTTAAACGGAAAGCAACTTTTCCCAGATATCACCTGAATTTGGTGCCTAGATGTGTAGCGCCTGGTGCTCTGATAAATTACTGTTACAGATATGCAGATTCCGTATTCATAGTGAAAACAAATGGACAGTTTATTCATCTGACGTGCCTTCAATGCAAATGAAATTGAAATTGAAATTCTTTTATTTACTCATTATGTTGTTAAAAATCCATATGCTGTTATCTCCCATTTTTGAAGAATCTTTACACATCTTTAATGGTGAGTAACACAGATTAGACGTCAGTGAAATTAAACGTCACTCGCTCTTGGGTGTTTTGTGACCAAATACCATTGACAGCTAAATATCTTAATGACAAAGCAATTGTATGACTTCTGAATGAGACATGAGATACAGTCCTAGAGTCATCTAGGACACTTTTAATGTTTTAGGTTTTAAGATGTTTGTTTGCTTGTTTACATTTATGTTTTTTGTTTGTTTGTTTGATTGATTTATTCCTTTAATCTGGATCAAATTCAAATGGATCAGAACAGATCATAGATAAAACTACAGTGCGTTAGCCTATACCACTTTTTAGCCTAGTTCATTTTTATGATGGTTAATAAACTCATGTGAAAATTTCTGTATGGAATTACCTTTTTTGTTTTATTTTATTTTATTTTATTTTATTTTATTTTATTTATTCATTTATTTTATTCATGCATTTATTAATTGTATTTAATTATTTATTTATTTTTACTCTTTGAGCTTGAAATGGTCTTGATAAACTGTCATTGTGTGGAAATTTCCTATTTTATTTATACAAATATTTTATTTTATTTTTCATTAATTCATTCATTTATTTTATTCATACATGTATGTATTTATTTATTTATTTATTTATTTATTTATTCATTCATTTTTATTATTTGAGCTTGACATGGTCATTATAAACTCTCATTGTGTGGAATTTTCTTTAAAAATTTGTGACATTTTTGGTGACTCATTCCTGTAATCTGGATAAAGTTAAAAATCCTCAGAACAGATCACTGCTCAGACTATTTTACAATGTGTTGAACACTGTATTTAAAGAGTAATGTCTTCTCAGTCAGGTTCGGCGGTGGATTTAAGGCTAAGCAGGAGCAGTGAAAGTCGTGCTCTTTCTCACTTTCTGTGTTTAGAGATTAGCATCTTCCTTTCTCTTGGATTCTGCTTTTGCTGAGAAACACTGGCTGCAGATCCTGTTTTGATTTTGAAACGTGGGCCATGTAGTTTTATCAGCACTTTCCAAACCAAACATTTTCTTTGTCTTCAGAGGTTAATGTCTCCTAGTTCCACCCAAAGCTTGAATGAGATTTCCAGTGCAGTGACCAGAAGAGGGCGGTGTTATGTCACCAGTGCAAATGCTTTGGCTCCGTTCAGCTGCAGTTGTGCACTAAAGCTTTAACTCGAAGGACTGTCATACCACAAAGGTTACTTTCAAAGACATCATTTCAGTGTACTAGCATTGGGCCAGCATTTTTTGGCCGTCTCTGGAGGTTTGATCCGATCCGCTCTCATATGGTCGTGCACAGAGCCCCTGTAAGCCCTTGAGGAAACACACACTCCGTAACCAAGGCCAAACGTCCATCTAGGGCATATAGAGACTTGATTAGTGCCAGTCATTGCTTAATTTCCGTTCGGGAAAGAGGGATCACTGAAGTGCTGCAAGGCATGATGGGAATGTTTTAAGAGTATGTTTGAGAATGAAGGAGACTCTGGCCATTTTCCTAAGATACTGATACAGATGCCTTTCCAGAGTTGGAATAAAAACGTCTTTACAGGAAGCACACATGCTTCTCAGATTGCCGTTTTAGAAGACATTTTTGTACATTTGTTCAACAGGATATTCATTCAATCATTCATTCATTATAAATCAACTACATCTGACAGGATTACACAAAATATAACAAGAATAATTAATAATAACTAAATTATTAAAAAAACTATTATTAAAATAAAATAAATACAAAAAGTAAAAAATGTAAATATAGTATCAATAATAATAATAATAATAATAATAATAATAATAATAATAATAACATCAATAATAATAATAATAATAATAATAATAATAATAATAATGGAACTTGTTAATAAAATAGATTAAATAGCAATGCAGTGCCAGTGTTATATAATTATCATTGATATAATATTATAGTTTTTGGTAATATTTTGAAAAAAAAATCTATTTTCTATAATAATTTTCTTGTATTATATTTGAATTGTTAAGTTTTAACTTTTTTATTAATATTTTTTAATCTGTCAATATAGCTTTTATTAAGTTTTATTAAGTTAAGTTTTAGTTTTGACGATAATAAGCCTGATGTGTACCACAACAGTATTGCTTACATCCAAACAGATATTCTGTATGAATGTGAGATTCTGTCAGATCAAACCAAACAGCTCTAGCACATCTTCATTGTCTCAGAAACACAAGACAGTTTGAGAGAGTTTCTAAAAAAAAACAAAAAAAAACAAACAAATGTGACTATGAACAAAAAAGGCTCTTTCAGCAAGTACTTAGAGTGGGATATAAACTGCTATAATCAGTCCAAAATTTCTCAGGAAAAACAAATCAAATTTCTCAGGAACATTAACACATTTTCCAAAGGCATACTGAGCTTTTGGAAAAACAAAAGCAGGTTACGAAAACCCCTCATATTCTTTTCTCTTCTCTCCAGATGCGTCTTATGATGCTGTACGGAGGGCAGGCTGGTCAAACAACATGCACAGTGGCAAAGGTGAGTGTCAGACGTCCATCTGGAGTCTTGATGTATGTGGTCAGAAAATGTGTTTGATTCTGAGGCTTTAATCTGGACAGTAACACTGAGCGCCAGCTGATGGCCAGTCTTTAGTTTTGGGACACTAAAGAGGCCCATTAAGTGCTTAGCAGTTGGGCCAGCTATTGCCTGTGTTTTCTTTGGATGAAGACTTGTGCGTCTGCTCGCCCAGACGAATGTGCTTAACTTTTTCTCTTTCTCTCCTGCTTTCTGTCGCGCTCTTTCTTTCCATTTCTCAGGCTCTCCTACGGTGATGTCTCAGAACGTGTCCAAGAACACTGAACAGGCTCGGCCTCAGCCCGGTAAGCAGCAGCAATGCTCTGTCACACATGCGTTCAAAAACATTTCACATTTATGCTTTTGGCAAGTGCATTTGCAGTATGTTTTTATTTTTTTATTTTCTGGGAATTGAACTTGTTTTTGTGGTTTTGCAATAGTAATATTTTTCACCAGTTCAGCTACTGGAAAGCAAGTTCAAGACTTTTAAATTGTGACATTTGTCCAACTCAAAGGTCATTTCTCTTTCCTTTCAGATCCTTACCAAATATTAGGACCCACTAGCAGTCGACTCGCCAACCCAGGTAACCGACCCATGAAGGCCCACACTGAGCTGCACTGCATTTTAGGAAAACCTTTTCAATTTAGAGACGCATTCTATTAAAATACTAACATTTAATATTTCATCAAAATTCTGGATGATGCAAATTATTTTCATGTTATGGCCACTAATTAAGAATTGGTTGATTCTATATTATTTCTGTTTTGTTCTAATATTCTAAAATATTTGGTCTAAATAATTTAAAAACAAAACACTTAAAACATTAAACATCAGCAAAATGTTAAAATCGATTATTTCAATTGTGAATCTAGCATTAATTATTTATGAAAATGGGTATTTATTTTTGGTTTTTCCTAAAAATAAATAAATAATACATTTGTTATTCAATTTAAATCACTGCAAAAGAAATCTACATCTACAGTGAAAAAAATGGAAGCAAAAAATGGATTTATTTTGAAGCAATTTTCACTCAAAGCTACAACTAAAACCTAAAAAAAAAAATCCTTGAAAAAAAAATCATGAAATAAAGTTTATCTGAAATAAAAAATAAAATAAAATAAACAAATAATAATATTTTTTTTTTATTTCAGCTAATTGACAAGGCAGTTTAACTTGAAAGTACTAAAATAACTAAAACTGAAATAAAAAAGTACTATATAGACATAAAAAGCCCTCATAAAATTACAAAAGCACAATAAAATTACAAAAAAAAAAACCTTAAAAATGAAATGGAAAATATGAAAAAAAATAGTTCAAAATATTAATAAAAACTATAATAATAATATATCATTTATACTACAATAACACTATAGAAATTGCCAGAATTTCACAAATAATTACCACCAAACAGCAAGTAAAGTTTAGAATAACGTGAATTTTTAAAGTAAAACCTGTTTTCTCATAAAACATACTTCAATAATCTTAATTACAATTTATCCAAAGCGACTTGCATTGCATTGCATTACTTTGCCTGGGAATCAAACCCATGACCTTGGCATTGCCAGCACCATGCTTACTGTTTGAGCTACGTGAAGGCTATTGTGGGTCTGTAGTAAAACACTGTGTGTGTGTGTTTGTCCAGGTTCAGGTCAGATCCAGCTGTGGCAGTTCCTGCTCGAGCTCCTCTCTGACAGCGCCAACGCTGGCTGCATCACCTGGGAAGGGACCAACGGAGAGTTCAAGATGACGGACCCTGACGAGGTGGCGCGTCGCTGGGGCGAGCGCAAGAGCAAGCCCAACATGAACTACGACAAATTAAGCCGCGCCCTGCGCTACTACTACGACAAAAACATCATGACCAAAGTACACGGCAAGCGTTACGCCTACAAGTTTGACTTCCACGGCATCGCTCAAGCCCTGCAGCCCCATCCCACCGAATCCACCATGTACAAATACCCAACCGACCTGCCCTACGTGCCAAGCTACCACGCTCACCAGCAGAAGGTCAACTTCGTCTCGCCCCATCCTCCCTCCATGCCTGTCACATCCTCCAATTTCTTCGGGCCCGCCACCCCATACTGGAGCTCTCCAACGGGAGGGATTTATCCCAATCCCAGCGTGCCACGCCACGCCAATACGCACGTGCCTTCCCACCTAGGCAGTTACTACTAAAACCCTTCACCTTTCACCCCGCTGCCCGTACGCCAAAGCTTGAACTGCACTCGAAGCGAAGACAAAAAAAAGCAAGCTGGAACTGGAGGGATTGTGGCCGGAAAGTTAGCAAAAGAAAGCAAAGTTGAAAGAAGCTGGAAAAGAAAGAGAAAGTAGAGCAAAACAGACCAAAAATGGCTGATCCTCTTTAAAATGGAGTACTACTTATTGGAGGACGTTGGGTTGGTGTTTGTTTTGGAGAGTGTGCGCATGTTTCTTGTGCCTTTCTACATCTGAAAGCTGCACCGACGGGCCAGAGTCCCTTCTAGCCAATAAAGACCACCTCTAATGTGTATAAGTCGGCGAACGACTGAGAAAAGAATCACTGTAAACTCACCCTGTGTGTTTAATGCAATTGTGAACCCAGCGTTTATATTTTTGGACCTAGTCCTCGCTTCTCTTTGGATTTTATCGAAACCCGCGAGTTTATCTTCTCAAATTGTGACTGAAACTTTCTTTTCTAAAGCAAATCTGGCAACTGGAAAAAAATGTTGGCATTCAAGCGCCGTTTGTCCTCCTCGCGGAGAAGGTGGCGTCTGATTGCTATTAGGAGCTTCTCAGGCTAGCTGGCTCAAGCTAAACTCTCTTACTCATCTTTAGCACTCCTCTATGCTGATGGCATTGATGTGAAAGGATTGAAGACTGCTTTATGTTTCTAACGCATGGTGTCCCGTTTCATTGGCCAGTGAAAATCCACCCGATTTCATCTCAAAACAGCCAAAGTGTTGAGTTCACGT